>CM038230.1:92340589-92931833 GCA_021442155.1 Cymbidium sinense | reverse complement strand
TATTATGTACAACAATTTTTTTTATTTAAGAGATATTTTAAATATTTTAAATACTAGTATATAGTATGTATAGAGATATATTTTTAGCCTAATTTAGTTATTTTTTTTATATTTTTAAAAATTATGCTCAAAATACTTATGTATATGCATTGCATATTGATACTAAAAGTGTTTAAAATATCCTATAAACTTTAAGAAAAAAAGAAATATATATATACATAATATGTATAACATCACTACATAATAAAAATCTAAATTTAGCTCTATGTCTAGATTCCACACACAATAATTTCTCTCGCATGCAATAGGCCTGAGAGGTTAGCTAATAAGCTTTACCATGAAAAAAAAGGAAAGGGAGTAGAGACAGAAATAAAGGCCCGAAACAAATTTAAGTTATTTTTTTTTAAAACAAGAGCACTAAATTATAATTTATCAATAATTACAAAATAGTTAGTGATATCACTGCTTTAAAATATTTGTCTGATGTAAGGTTTTTGACATGTTTTATTCTTTGTCTAACCATTGAAGGTTGAGGACACGCCTTACAATGCTCAGATGAATAACTGAAAAGTCGCAAAGTCTGTTCTTTCTTCTGTCCCTTAAATTTTCTGAAATTAAAAATCCACCTCTTCTTCTTGTTCATAGATTATTCAATACATTAAGTGGCTGCTAGTTTAAAAATAAAAGTCAAGTTTATTATTTTTTTTATGTTTGACATGATATAAATTAAAATTTCAAAGTTTATTAATTTTGGTATTTTGAAATTCAAAATCTAATTAAATTCTAAATCTGTCGTGTAAAATCTTCTGATCGCCACTACCGTTGTCTGTTGCCACCGCCAGCCTTCGATTTTGCCATCGCCATTGTCATCGCCGCCACCTCTTCCGCCGACCGCCCGCCGCCACCCAAAATACTTTATATTATATTGATTTTAATAAATAGAAAAAAAAATAAATTCATATATTTATAGAATTTTCAACCAAACAACCTAAACTAATCTAAATACAAATTCTTTTTTCAGACAATCAAACCATCTCTAAATTCATTTATGCAAGTGTTGAAATTGATATATATATATATATAGAGAGAGAGAGAGAGAGAGAGAATCATAAGCAATTCCATAGAGAGAGAGAGAGAGAGAGAGAGAGAGAGAGAGAATCTTATAATATAAATAATAAATATAAATATAATTTGTAAGAATAATATGTTGAAATATAATGCTCTTAATCATAGCATATTATGCTTTTAAAACTTAATAGTGGGCATCGAAGCTAATTCCTACTCCATCATGCTTAATAGTGCAACAAAACTCTCTCATTTAGTACCATACTATTAGAAAAAAAAAATTTTAATTGTTTTTTATTTCTAAAAACCAAAAAAAACTTTTTATTTTGTATGACGTTTTTAAAGTTATTGAGTTTGACATATTAATCACATGAGATTAGCATATATTTTTTAAAAAATTTTATTTTAAGATGAGTATAATATTAATTTAAATTAAAATATATATATATTTATTATATTATCATCATTATTATCAATCACCATATCAATTTATAATCCAGAGTACTTCATTATATATATATATATATATATATATATATATATATATATATATATATATATATATATATATATATATATATTAAATTAAATTAATTAATTAATAATTAATTAATAAATTAAGTATCATTAAAAAATTAATTATAGATGCGTTAAGCCCAATAAGTGGGCATTTACTCGGTAGAAATTGGCAGTCCGACCTATTGGCGACTTTTCACCTGTCAATTTTTTTAAAAAAGTTGTATTTTACAACCAAGATTAAAGTATAAGTTAGAGCTCGAAGTTACAACATTACAGGACGAGTAACTAGTATGGATTTAATGATGGTACATAAACCTTTCCAAATAAATAAACAAATACATAACAACTAAGATTGATTTGAGGCAATCAAGCACTCAATCATATAGAACGTCAACACCAAATGTACATCAAACTAAGGATTGCATTCTAAACAAAGACTCAAGTAATAAAAGAAACAAGTAGTTATTCATAATGAAATAGAGGAGAATCATAAGCAATTCCATCAATTATTCAAAACTATGCTCTAGAGGGAAACTGAAGTAATAGCTGTAAAAATTTAACAATATGCCTTTATAAAACATGAAAAAAGTCTTAAGACCATAACTCAATAGCTACAAAATAATAGTTCCTCCCATAAAATTTCCACTCATCAAATATGCAAAGATGTATGAACAGAAATTTATCAGTGGGCTATCGTCGACGACGCCGTCTATATGTTATCGCAACACTACTTGGAGAATAGTGCTCAGGTGGCTGCAGCGGACGATCACGCAGCTGATGGGAGACATCATATATTCCTTGAGCCTGGCTTGCAACATTTGACCCCATGTCTAGCTGCGAGTCTCGTAGAGATACCCAATCCTGTGATGGCGCCTTTATGTATACGACGGGTGCTCTCGAAAAGAAGATGGTCACGATAGGATGGCCTCGCACCCATGTCTATCGTGCGGTCGAGCAGATCGTGTATCATATCGTGACATATGCTCTGCATACTGGAACTGTCTCGATATCGTCGTCAAGCTCAGATCTGCATCATATGCTCGTACTTATTTATATAATGGAAGTCCACATCACACGGGCGCCCAAAGAAAGGCCGAAAGAGGTCCTCCGTCGCCAGATATGCTCCTTTATAAAGTTTAAAATGTTACTATGAAAATCTATGGAAATAATAGCCTGATAAATTTACAAATTGTAGCATTATCTTTACATATGCTCTCTGCGTGCTGGGGTAGTAAGTCGGTGGTCGGTAAAGGCGTACAACGATGCACCCTAAACCAGATCATGTATCGGTGATGCGTCGTGTAAGCGTCGTCCACCACAGCAACTTGATCTCTGTGAGCCTCCCACAAAATAATGTCTGATGGTACCCCGTCACCTTTCGACTTTCCCTCTCTCTCTCTCTTGGCGGGGTCCATCAGCATCGATCGGGTAAGTAATCAAAGCTGACGGAAGGACTCGTTGAAGGTACCACTCCACCCTCTTCCGCTAATAGAACTTCGTCTTGGGATAGCCTCCCAAATATTAGACCTAATCTAAATATCGTGTGGCTCCCCAAGTCACATGTGTGTTACATGTTAGACAATGGTGTGATAACATTCGAGAATGAGGTATAACAATTAAGAACGATTGGCTCGATGAGTCCATCTAACTCATCCCTAATAAATCTGATATATTGCCGAATGGCATCTGTCGCACATACCTCTCGTTCCACCTGAGTAAAATAATTTTCATATAGAAATCATTTAATTGCAACTCATTATGTTAAAGTAAACTAAATAGATTTTAGTTTTCTTACCTGAAACTGATGCTGAGCCCATCGAGATCTCTAGGATAAGGAACATGTAGTGTCGGTCTACCAACATATAGTTGCTCCCAAGACCAGATCTGGAGCAACTGAAGACACCTAGCCATGTTGGCCCTCCTCCAGGGTCGTGTAACTCCCACCATAAAGTGGGCTACTTGCGCGGATAAAGTGTTGAATGTATCTTTATGGAAGTGCATCAGTATGTCGGTAGTAGAAACTCCCGAAGGAACAAAACATAGGCGATACATGCGTTGAAGTCCAACTCGGGAGGTTTGTGGACTCCACGAAAAAATGTCCAACGTAATCACAGTGGCATGCATGCGTGACCATCCGGAATCGAATGTCGAGGTTAACTGGGTCATGATACACATTGTCTGGAATTGGGTGTCCACCCAGAAGCTCATCACAGCAGTCCGGTCAACTCTGCCACCGCTTCCCCTGTCCAACAATAATAGGCTTAATAATCGGTGGGTCGTCTATGCGCAAACCCAAGATCATTGCAACATCTTGCATTGTCACTGTCATCTCTCCCATAACAAAATGGAATGTGTTGGTCTGGGGGGACCAAGGCTCAACTAGTGTTGTCAGCATATGATGGTCAAGTCTAATATACCGCAACTGGCTAACACAGTGAAGTCCAAGTGTGCGTAGGGCAGCTATGAACCGTGGGCGTGTAACAGACCACTCTCTAAGCATCAGAAGATGAGAAGCTGCCTCTAAAATATTCGTCTGTAATATGAAAAAAGTTGTTGTCAGGTCACGTAGAACAATAGAAATATTACATAAAGAAATTAAACCAGCAAGTAAATTCATATCGATCGGATGTGTCGCAATGCGCCGCAGTAAGTATCTAGGATGAACCTCCACAGTGCGGATCAGCGTCATCTCGCCGCCTCCTCTCTGTCGTCGAAGGCTCCTCGGCCATCGTACCTATGACAAGTACAATAATGCTTGAATTGGTAGTCCCCGTGCACGTTTAAGTACACCATTAAAGCACTTTGATGCATTTGTCGTCATGGTACCGTAACGCTTCCCACCATCATGAACCAATGTTCACTTCTCCGCATCATGTTCTACTAACCACTGATACGCTTCAGGTTTAATTTTTTTGATGTCAGTCATGTGACAGTTAAATATGTTGATATCATCGGTGCTGCCTGACATGTACATTTTTTGCAAATAAACTCTATATCTGCTATACCCATTTTCCTCATCGCTTTCTTAAAGTTTTCCCTAAGATGTCGCAAATAATGAATATGTGCGACCCATGAAAAAATATCGCGGCATCCACGAACCAACCCTGAATGCTTATATGAGATTACATATAAATCATTCCTTGCTGAAATAATTGGCAGCAATTGTTGTAGGCACATAATGAACCAAAGCCAAGATCATTGTTCTCATATTCAACCACGGCAAAAGCAAGGGGAAATAGTCTGTTATTCGCATCAATACCAATGGTTGTGAGCAACAACGATACCCCAGCGAACGCTCGTCCATCGCGAGAACAGTCGACAATATCTCCAGCCAGTATTCGATGGTCCAAAAGCCCAGAACAACCTCTGAAACTTGCATGTATCTGATGACAAAATTCTGTAAATAGTGCCTGGCAGCGCAGAGCATAATGAATCCATATATAAGGCTAGAGAGTGGTATGACTCCTCCCAACTGCTAAATATTGCTCTGATACTCTTACGCCTCGCATCCCAGGCCTTCATGTAAGAGACATTAATGTTAAATTTTTATTCCATCCTTCCTATGATCTCTCTGGGTTTCAAGTCAATTTGAAATCGCATAACTGGCATTATGAAGTAACTAATAAACTTAGAAGTGCACTGTCGATGTCCTAAACCACTGATAGTGGCAACGCATGTGTGTGGCGAACCTAAAGTTGATATCCTCCAAGCACCTCCCAACCTCTTGCTTTTGCTACAGTGCATGTGCCATTGGCAAGGTCTGCTAGGGTTACGATGTTGCACACATGTAACAGTGAAATTCTTCTGATTCGATGTGTGGTAGAAGCAACATTATTAAGAATTGACCCGATTATTCGAAGCTCCTTCTTATTTGAGAAACACATACCTGCATATGACTCTACCGGAACTTCGATGTCATCTGAAAAACCTGAACTATCAGATAGACCATCAAACACAATATCTGCATCCCGATCTTTCTTGATTTGACATATTCAAACATAGCCCTTATTGGAAATCATAACATCGTGATCTGATGAATTCCGGAATGAATGACTCCGAAGAAGCTCATGACCAACACTGCTATCACATAAATTGACATTACCCGAAAGAATCATCACATCATCTATCATCGGATCGATTGATTCACTATTCATAATTTCATACTCATCATCGGGTACTAATCTAGATGAACTAGGTTGCTCATGCAGTTGTGCTTGAATAGGCAGCTCGGTTTTGCATTTAAAAGGATATAATCTTTTGAAAAACAGAAGATACCCTACACAAAAAAAATTAAAAAATACTAACAGTGATGTTGAGGTAAATGCTTACATTATTTCTTGTTCGTGATAGTATTGTTGTCATTCAGCAGTTGTTGGTCAACTGAACTCATGAGCGTAATCGGAGAGTACATTTTGTTGCATGATATCAGTATCAGTTTCTGCTGCAGCAGTACATTGTGATTTTATTTCCATGTAAAGAATTAATGTTTAACGGGAAGTTTCGTCCAATACAGTACTGTAAACTTCATCATCATTAATAGTACAAGCTATGTATCTCGCGCCTACAGGAAAATGGCTTGTAATCTCCACTGCGAAGTTATCAATGTCATAACATAGAGACCTGAGCACTTTTTGTTGTAGAAGAGAATTAAGGAAACGAGCTCCTGACTCATTCTACTATATGCTCAGCAACCAAAGATCTAACAAAACCTAATAATTCACTCAAAATTGTAAAAAATATCAATCGGTGTACATATTGCTCACCATTTATACACCTAACAATTTAAAGAAAAATCAGCAACTAAATTAACTAATCCAAGGATTTTGTGATGGCTCAACCCTTGTGAGCCCTCGACCCCAAAATTCCCATGGGTCGAGGATATCGATTTGTCGAATAGTGGATAATATCATTTCGTGTTATAGAAAGAAAGTAGAATGTCGATTCGGTACGCCCGATCGACCGGCCAATAAGTGGCCGCATACACCTCGATCTTTGAGGTGGCCAGTCGCCCACTTATTGGGCGACTACACTTATAATTAAATTTTTTTTAACATTACTTAATTTATTAATTAATTATTAATTAATATTTAATTTAAAATTTTGTTCATATATATACATATATAATTTTTTGGTTTTCTAAAAATTATTTTCTTAATCATATTTAAAAAAGTTACAAATCAACCACTTAATACATATGTATTTACAATTCAACCATCCTCTATTTTTTTTTAACTATCGAGCTCATGTGTTTGCATGTCACGATTAAATCGTTGAGAATTTTATAAAAATAAAAAATATAAGTTAAACTTTTGTTATGAATTCCAATATTTTAAACTCAATTTAAAAAATTAAGATTGAAGATAATTAATTTGTAAATATAGAAGAATAAGATTACTGTGTATGTAAAATCCCCATGTTCACTTAAAAGCAAATTTTTAAAGTAAATTTAAAAAAAGCTACATGATTTTAAAGTAAATTAATCAAATTAAAATGCAATTTTTTATTTCCTTTAAACTCAAAAAAATGTTTCAAATTCTCATAAAAGTACACAAAAAATAAAATAAAAATAATAAACCATGACAAAAGAAAAACATAGCTTATAGAATCACCGGTACTCTCAGACCATCATAGCTCAGCTGCAAATCAAGACCGTCCGATTCCTTCAACTTTGCAAGATCTTCGCTTACTTTTTCATGATCCATTAGATGCATCATACCTGCTTAAATGATTAGAAAAAAAAAATCAAAATTGTTCTTTTTTTTTTCTTCTTACTAGATTTAAATTAGGGAAATTTACATACATACCACTGTATTATTATGTATTTACATATATGATTCTTACCATTTTATATTTGCATATGTAACATCAGAATATTTAAATCACATCAAAAGAATATATAGATGAAAATTATATTTCATTTCAGATAAAATTATAATTTAGAGATTAGAATGTTATATATAAAAAAAAGAAAAATTTACATGCATATCACACAATTTTTATACATTTACATATCTAACAACTAAAGTTTGAATATTTACATAAATAAAATTTTCTTATGCATAAAAATATGTATTTCACTTATATTTTTGATATGATATTAAAGACTTAGATATTATTTATGTAAATATTAGATTTAAAGATATATATATACATAAAAATTTTGTGATATGTATATAGATAAATGTATTAGAGAAATAAATATATAAGAATTCTGTGATATTTATATAACTCTTCCTTTAAATTATTGCTTCATGTTCTGAAGATGAACAGAAGAACAGTTAAACTTCAGAACTTGTTCTATAATATAATATAGATCAGTAAGATATTATTTTACTTCTTCAAACATACCAGTAAAGAGAGTTCTCCTCGGTCGAATTTTTCGAACCTCTTCCAAAGCCTGGTCAAGAAAATTTAACAAAATCAGTAGAACTTCGAGTCTGAAACACCCATATTTCAATCAAACAAATTAAATTATCGAAGTATATTTATATCGCTTTAAATCTCAAAATGATCCCGACTATTTATACGTAGTCAATTTAGTCCCAGAGTATCATATTATTCTAACTTAGATCCTGATTATACAAAATTGATCCAAAATGGTTCCTCGAGAACTAAATTAGGATCAATTTTGTTTCACCTATATGAGAGATCATTTTAGATCAATATTATATAGTCAGGAGATTGAATTGAAGAAATGTGTAACTCTGGGACTAAATTAGCCACATAATCGGGGACCATCATAAGATTTAGTTCTTTATAAACCTTAGGTAATCCAAAATGCGTCGAGGAAGAACGATCTGGTCTTAGCGCATCCTAAACATACAGAATAAGCATTAGAATCGATTGACTCGAGGTCGAAATATGAAAGAATTGAATCCAAATCTCAGATGAGAAAACAGGTGAATCACCAGAATGAGTAAGTCACAGTCCTTGAGAAGCACATATGTTTCTTCAGGTATCTCACTAACATCACTACATTAACATAAGTAAAATTTAGTGGAGCCATACTTAAAAGAGACAAGAGGATGGGTACAAACTAGCAATTATCAGAAAGCCTTGCCTTATGTAGCAGATATCGCCGAATCGAAAACCGAGGGAACGATATCCTTGGCCATGCCAGACAGGTAAAGGGGTTATCTAAACCAGTTAAACATAGAAATATAAGAGATAAATGGAATTATAGAAAGAAAATGAATTAAATGTTGATATGTTGAACCAGTAGTCAGTGACTGTCTTTTGAACGTGAGTAAAATCAAACAAATCAGCAAGCAACATAACCTGTATTTTTTCATACTAACAACCACAATTGTGTTTTTATTTTTTAACCCATAATTAAATAGATTTATGCAATTTGCTGGTTATGTTTGAAGTAATTTTTTGCATTAAGGATGCAATTATCCCTACTTCAATTAAAAGTTCTCCCCTTGTTAAATATAGACCACTTGCAGCTAAGGAGGGACAGTGGAGTTGGGAATCAGAGACTAATAAAGTCAAAAGGCCAGTGAGATTGCAAAGAGGTGTAATAGAAATTTTGAGCATTTTAATCCTGATGAAAACCAAAAAGAGTAGACGAAAAGAAATTGTTTACTAACAAAGATTTGCGCTTACAGGTGAAATAATTATGAGGGTCCTAATTGCAATTACTGTAAGACAAGAGGGATCAAAGTGCAAATTATCAAAATTATTTTTCACACATGAGAAAGAGACCTTTCTGTCTCAGATGTGAAGATAAAAGAACTCTCAATGGTTTAGAAGAGGAAAAAAAAAACAAAATGAACCAAAAACAAAAAGTTTTGTTTTGTTTCCAAAGTAATTGATATGTTGGTTAATAATTGCTCCACTGTTCTAACTTATTTCTTTGGAAGAGAAATGTTAAATTGTAAAACTATCTACTAACCTTGAGGTTGTGTACTATAAATGGCTCTTCTTTGATTATATTAAATTGTAGCTCTGACACTGCAGCACCTTCTAAAACTACCCTTGTATCCACCAAGTAGTAATGAGTCATTTTCATCACCTAGACCAAATTCAAAAAAAAAAAACATAGCCATCAAATCTATAGATCACAAAATTGCAGAAAGAGAATGCCGATGATGTGAGTATAATTTTACTTGAACAAGTTAGTAACTTCTCACCAATAGAGATTGTTGTGCAAAGAATATAAGGTATATGTCACAAAAAGGATGAACTAAAAGGACAATAGGAGTTTCATGATCTATGATATGATCAAACAAAAAAAGATTCAATCTTTGATATTCCATGGTAGTATACAGTGAGTTGTCATTTAAGTAAAGTTGCATCTCACCTCAAAATCACGCTTTGCCACATAAATTGGGATGAATGGCTGGACATTATTTGTCCAATCACGAAGGTCATCAAGGCCTATAACCAAAAAAAAAACAAGTAAATAAACAAAGCTGATTGCTTTGAGACAAGGCCTATAACTCCACACTTATGAGCTCAACGATGATCCCACCCTTAGAACTCTTTCAGAGTCTAAAGATCAAATATAAGCAGCATGGAGTTTCAAAACAATCTATTTGACTTTCCTAGAGATCCATTTGTATGCCATAATCAAATCCAATTTTTAAAAATAAAGCTACACGGTTTCTTCTTTATGTCCTCTGCTTGGAAAATGTCTGCGATGAAACTCTATGTCCAAGCAATGATGGTTCCAATGAAGGTAAGAGGTCAGCGATAGATCACACAGAGGCTTTGGTGACAAGGAAGAAGACAACCATGAAATATGATGGGACAAAATCATGGTTGCTGAAACATAAAACTCAAATAACAGGATGGTAAGTTTGTAACTTAAGAGTAACTGAAAGAAAAAAAAACAAAATAAGATAAGACAACACAGCAAAATGCTTCCCTACAAAGAAATATTGTTTATCTTCATAAATAGCAAGAACATTCAAATAAATTGAATGGTATGACCTCCAATTGCATCAGCATGAGAGTGAGTAATAATGACTGCATCAATGCTTCTCAACCTGGAAGACATTACAAAAGCTGAGTAATTGAATGGGCAAAAAAACATGACGATGAAAACATTAACTGCTGACAAAATTGACTGGCATAAGAAATCAAAAAGTGATTGGAATATCAGTTTTTTCTTGCAAAATATTTGAAAAAATAATAATAAATGCAAGTAAAATGCGATAGATTAAAGTAGAATAACTAAAAATTAGGAGAAATAGAATATAAATAAATAAACAAGAAAAAAATAGCATCATATCTAGAACACTTTTGTTTTGATGTTCTACATTAACCAAGCCCATACACTCTAACAATTGTGCATATAAACTTAAAATTCTATTGCATCTTTAATACTATAGTACGTCGATGATTGTTTTGGGGAATTAAAATCAATATTTCCATGAATTTCTTCATGCTAAATGAATTCAAAAATCTCTGCATGCTTCAAATAAAATAATGCAAGGAAATAATGCTTACCCGAAAGTAGGAAACCACTTCAAAGCACTATGGTAGAAAAATCTGCAAAGTCAAGTGAAGAAGATTAAATGAGTTCGAATCACTTATGTGTTGCAGTCTCACGAACTCAAGTCATCAGACAAAAAATATTCATAGCATACCAATGAATACATTAAAGTCATGATTAAAATTTAGGAAAATTTACATATTTCTTATGCATTTACATATCTAATACTTAAAATTTGAAATTTACAAATATAGCACTTTTTATGTGCATAAAAAGATGCATTTCACTTTAAAAAAATTAATGATAATATTATTTTTGATGTACTATTAAATATTTTGGTGCTAGTTATATAAATATGAAAGCTATTAGACATGTAAATATATAAGAAATGTGTGCTATGTATGTAAATGCCTCATTGGGGGATTTACATACATACCACCTGCAACTCTCTTATTTACATATAGAACAGCTAAACTCTCCTATTTACACTTTTGACACCCAAAAATTATTAATAGTTCAAAAATACCACTCTCCCCTTGCAGTCTCTAACTGTCTCTCTCGATTGGAAAACCAAGGCCTCATCTACGACCTCCTCTACTCTGTCACTCCAGGATTCTTCCAGAACTGGATCATCATCCTCCGTAGTCCTTACAGCCTAGAATCAGAACTTCATTCGACATGATCGTCCCATGCAAAGTAGAGGAGTCGTCCCATGCAGAAAACTAGAATCAAAACTTCATTCGACGTTGCAATTAGACAAATATCATAAATCCAGCCTAAAAATTCCATTTTCTTGAAGCAAATTTATCTAAACTTCTATTAACCTTACCTCAACTACGAATACCTTAATATCACAAACTAGAGCTAATGTTGGACCTCGCCCCTATAATCAGAAAGAAAAAAAAACTCAAACTGAGTGTGGCAAAGCTACTGTCCAATCTCAGGAAAAAACTATCAGTTCGGACCAGCCAATAGTTCTATTATACAGTTGGTATGAGCTAATGTAGAGATAGATGAGATTGAAGAAAGGGAAGAGGAAGGAAGACCTTGAAGATTTCAAGAGAGTAAGGTGAACGAAATGGACAGTTTTTCCTTCTCATTGTGGGTAATGGGGTAGTGAAACTGGGAATGGGTTTGGGCTTGGATTAAATCGAAGCCTAGAGGCTACCTCATTCTTCCATGTGAGCCAGATCTTTTGGCGGCGCTAAGACTTTATAAGTTCAGCTCAACGCCAACGCAGATAGCATCTACAGTGGTTGAGGAGACGAAGGGAGACAGGGTTAGCAAGTAACGGAAAGTGGTATTTTTTGTGGGAATAATAAAGTATTGGGTATTACAAATGTAAATAGAAGAGCTTGGATGTTAGGTATGCAAATAAAAGTATTAAGTGCTATGTATGTAAATCCCTAAATATATAATCACAAAATGAGAGCTAGAATGTTATCTTTAACACTTTGCTTGAATTCTTTTACAAGTTATACAGAAAAGAAACGAGAAAAAAAAATGGTGATGAACACATATCTCAATCCATTGAAAAGCATGAAGGAGACGACTGTAGAGCTAGCTGAATTTCTATTTAAAGTTTTATTTCTAATTAAAATATAATAATCATTAACTAGCCCAGTTAGTGGCCTGACCCTGCTCAGATTTTTCCACAGCCTATCAGATAGTTAGCAAACTAGTTTTCCTCTACTTCTTTTGAATAGAGACATAAGAAGGTATCAAGTAGAGGTTGAACACAAGTTTCTTTTCTTCTTACCTAACTAGATAACTAAAAAACCAGAATTTGAGTACTGAATCTTGAGGTAGATTACTTTTTTATTTGGGGATAACTGTACACCTGCTTATTAGAGGTGTTTTCCTTCAAATTTGTTATAGGCTTGCATTTAAAAAATTGTGAACCATGCTTTATATTCATATTGATATGATATGTGATGTTTAGTTAGGTTTGTCATACATAATTTATTCTGCAATCGCATTGCTCCTATTAATATAAATTAAATTTTGTTCATATGATGGCCGGTAGTATCCTACCATTGATATTGGTGCCAAGTTTGGCTGGATGACTATTTTGAGAGAGGTAGATGAACTCTGTCAAGTTGGTGAAAACCTTCTAATTCAGGGTATTATGAGTATTATGAGAGACTGATTATATCATATATAAAAAATTAATGGCTTTGATGAGTTATTTTTTAATATATAAATTAGTAGTATTTGGATGCTACGGAGTGTTTTAGCATTTACGAGCATTGTTTATCAATCTCTAAATTTTTATTTATAGATAATATTGCGTATTTATAATTATTACATAGTTTTCATTCTTAATAGTTTGTCAAATATGGTTTTTCTAGGTGGAGGAGTGTGGGCTGAAAATTGCCAGTCTGATGAAGAGAGATGATTTATGTTAGTGAAATTTTTGAAAGCAGATGAAATAGTAGATAGACTAGAGATTGTCCTCATTTTGTGAGACTTTAGATCTGATTGGGTTATAGAAGCAAGTTTTATAGTTAATTATCCCTTCTTTGAAGAGAGAGCTTTCGATTAAGTTAGTGTTAAATCAATGCATAGATAGTAGTAGTATGTGGAGTTTTGAAATTTAGGCTTATCAAATTCATCATCCTTTACTTGAAACGGATGGTTGAATGAGATAGCCGTAAAATCTCATGATTATCATCCGGTTGTCGTGGTGGGTACTTAATAGAATAGTATAAGATTGAAGGATCTTTATTGAGCCTGGGTTTGCGTCGTCCAAAATTTGTAGCACTGAGGTGGTGTTTGTAAACAAGTTTAAGTCCCAAAATGCAATGTCTTTTTTTCATCGTGCACCCTAGTTTTACAATTGAGAGAAGCCATTGGAAACATCTGATTCGTGACCATGATATAATAGCGTCATTTGGCGGCGGCTCAGGATTACGGTGTGCTTCATATATATATTGGTCACCATCAAAATAGTCCGTCCTTGTGGCATGAGATTGATTGAGAATGACGTAGTAGAGACTTAATTTGACTTTACTCAGATAAAACTTTTGATTTGTCCCCTCCGATAAACGGTTGCGAAAAGTGAATGTATTATTTTTTGCTTTAAATTTTTTAGATTGATGATTTTCATTTAAGCATTTAAATTAAGCTTCTTTAATTATTATTTTTTTATTTTTTTGTATTTGCATGAAATTCAAATTTATCTAATTTGTCATTGAATCTTGAATTTAATTGGATGGTGATATCCCCTTCGGTTGAAATCTCCATTCAACACAACCATCATCAGGGTGAATGTAAATTTGCTTAACCATTTAATTTATTGTTATAAATACTCTCATTTATTAATTTAATAATAGAGATCGGATCCATTTATATATACGAGAATTAACTTCGGCTTTCTTAAGTTGAAATTATAATATTATTTATTTTTATGTTTTGTTAACCTTGTAAGACTCAATAATATCAAAGCGTGCCACTAGTTTAAGTAGGAATTGTCGAGACTCTGTAATTTAATTCAATATTGATTTAAGTTTATAGGATATTAATAAAGTTATTTATTATGATTGAGACTTAATTGCAAGTTTAAGATTTTAGATAAAATTTTAGATTTTTGAAAGCTCGCGTCATTATAGTATATGGGGTTACATCGAGTGAGTACCATGTCAGAAATGTATGTATGGGTGTGAAACCACTCGAATCGTCATACCAAAGAAAAAGGCATGTATGGGTCTCTAAAACCATGTCATGTATGATTTTCTCGCCTAGCGGTGTACCTTATCAGCAATATCGGTTTAAACAACAATTTTATATTTATGGTGGTTTATGTATTATATGTCGCTATCATTTGGAAAATTTGACATTTTAAAGATCCCGATCTCTCCATATAGTGCCGGGTATGTTAGCTACCCACCATGCGAAAGACATGTATGGGTAATATAAACCATGAGAATCATCGTCTAGCGAAAGGCATATGAGGCTCGTCTCATAACCAGATTTCCTCCAGAAGAAAGGTGTATGGGTACTTATATACTCGCAAGCAGGCTAAATTCCAAATGTCTTTTTTTTGTTCCTTGACGCTCTGAATTCTAACCAAATTTCGACAACATCTCCCCTTGTCGGGGCATTTCTACCGAAACTCGGTCTGAAATCTAAAACAAATGCATGAGTGGTGTTTTTTTGCAATACTGATTAAGTCTTTCAACTGTCTAAAAGACAAGCATAGGTCTTCATATACCCGTCCAACGATTTTCCGTCACGAAAGGCGTAATGATCTTATACACCCACAAGCAATCAATTTTATAACTGTGGGAAAGAAACGTACGTGCGAGCGCGAGCGGGAACGGGTGCGGGCGTGGGTGCACACACGAGATGCTGCGCGTGGGTCTGTGTGCGTGCGACTGCGGGACGGACGCATTCCTTGCGCGCGGGAAGGCGGAAGGCGGGCCGCGAGGCGCTGGGCTGTCCGCGTGTGAGAAGGACGGACGGGAGCGTCTCTTCCGTGCGTGAGGGAGCTCGGGACGAATGGGAAGGACGGGAAGGACATCGGAGCTGTTGTGCGAGCGAGAGGGACGAACGGGAGGCTGCTCTGCGCGAGGTAGCTCGAGACCAGGGCTAGGGTCGGCTAGGTTGGCTATGGGTTGAATAGGAATCAGGGTCAGGATTAAGTAATAAGGGGTATTTATATTTTTTTTTTAATGAAAATTAACCCTAATCAACATTTTTGCATCCATATTGTTGCATTGGAAATATATATATTAATCTTATGTTATTTTGATGTTACAGCATGACAGCCGCTGTTGTGATAAAATGTTTGGTTCGGTTCGAATCGTCAATTTCGGTTAAAATTGCGGCGTTGTCATTTCCGTCGCCGAGCGTTCAGCTCGTCCGTGGCACGCGGTCATTTGATAGGTTTCGATGTTTTAACGCTAACGACGTGATCAATTTTATGAACGGAGGTCGTTTGGACACCGTCATAGCCTCACGACTTTGATATGCGCGTAGCGTCAACTTTCTTGATGGTCGGCCGTCATGCCATATGTATATTATGATCAATTTCGATGTTCGACGTGATGTAAGTCGTTCGTCGATCAAGTCATTTCGACATTTTGGCGATGTTTAGTGTATTTATTTCGATTTGCGCCTTATATCGGCTTCGATATTCGCACTCACAATTGGCGTGGATAGTCTCATTTGATAGGTTTGATGTTTGATGCTACGGCGTGCAATTTCACAAACGGAGGTCATTTTGGGCGCGTCATTAGCCTCGACCTCGATATGCGCAGAGGCGTCGATGAATTTTCTTCGATAAGTCGAATGATATATATATATATATATATATATATATATATATATATATATATATATATATTCTGATTAATTTTGACGTTCTTAACGTGATGGTGAAGTCCGTTCGTCGATCAGAGGTCATTTTGACTAGTTTCGGCGACGTCGAGTGTATTTTAAGCTTCGATTTGCGTACCATTGTATCCGAAGTCCGTCGAATTTGTCTTGTGAGCTCAACTCGACTGATGCAGCATGCATGGAGGTCAACAAGGTGATGATTGTGGAAAATGTTATTAGAAGTGTGATTTGAGAGTGACGGAAAAGTGAAACACTAGCCCAGCGCATTGTTATTTTTGAAGCGCAAGCTTGCAAAAAAATACATGTGTCACGGCACTTCATTGTGTCATGTCATAGCGCTTGTATTTGGCTCTAGCTCAAAACAAAATCCTAGTTCATATTTCATGATTTGATTCTCCATCTACCACGACAAATAAGTATGAACGTTCACTTTTCCTCGGTGTTACTCATAGTTATTATGTCATTACTCATTGATTCTTTGTTCTCTCTTGTTGAAGCTAGTCACTTCTTGGTGCTCCTTTCCATGCTATCTTGCCCATTAGTTTTCTTATATTCTCATTGGTTCATGTTATTGATGCTAGTAGCTTTTACTTACAAGCTTCTTTTTAAAAATGTTTCTAGATGCCTCATCTTCACACTCTCTTATAAGATGTCCAAGGAACACATTATTTGATTGACATTTACTAGATCATAACTATCACACTTATGTTGTTATAGATACAATTATTATCCAACTAAACTGGATTCTAGCAAACCTAGGTCCATTCGTTAACCTTATGAATATGAAGGCTGTAGGTCTTTTTGTTTAATCCCTTAGTCCTTGAAGCTCATACACCCTAATTGCTGAGAAAAATAATACCTCTCCCCTTGTTAAGAACTCCCTATTGCCCTCTTTGTCTTGCCCCTCTTCAAATTAGTCGAGCCTACTAGTCTAATCCCTCCTTATATACAAATCAATTACGGTATATAATTAAGATGATCACAAATAGATTATGCCTGAGAATTACATCATGAACTTAAAAACGAACCTGTGAAGTTACAGAAACTCTCCTTATCCACATTGGAATCAACATAATAAATTTATTAATATGTTTCATTAAGCTCATAAGAATCTAAATATATAGCATTATTATGGATATGGTTTATATACTATGAAATAGATAATTCACAAGATTATAAGCCTCAAATGTCATTATTACATGAAGCGGTAATAGTATGAGCAAGCTTATGATGATTGTTAAAAAATCATCAAAAATTCTTAGAGTAAGTCATTAAGGAATTATAATGGTGTGAGTTCTAGAGATGAACTTATGGTGATCATGCATATAATCATCATGTCCATTCTAATCAAAATCCATAAGCTCCTAATTCAAAATCAAAATATACACTAGTTTCTCAAACTCAAAAGGTTTAGGCATTTGCATAAATTTTGGAAGTTCAAGGAATTTTGTCATCTCCATCAATTCAAAAGCCTAACCTTAGTGACAATATGGGTTTATATGGATATTATTAATATAATGATGTGAGTTCTAGAGATGAACTTAATATTGATGATTAATCATCAGTAATTGAGCATCTTGTTGATCTTAATCTTAAGATCTTGCCTAAGATTACTCTGAACCTAATATTACAAATTTTCTACCATTATTACTAAATATTCATAAATTAGATGTTCTTGTAAGATTTTTTTTTTAGAAAATACAAGTTGATCTACATGTTCTAAAGTTATTGCAAACTTCTTAAGATCTAAAACAGTTCTTGTTACCATTTTTGCAACTATCATGTAGTTGTGGGATCTTCCATGATGTTGTCTTGTGAAGGATTAATAATACACAAGAACATCTAGATATGAAGGCTTGAGATACAACTTCTTATGATTAGACTATATATGTTAATGATACTAAAGATGTTCATGGCATGTTACTCAACCTATTCTTCCATGGAAACTAAACTTACATAAAAAAAGCTTCTCCAAAACTCTAAGGAAAAAAGTTTTATCGGCCCAAAAGGAATTTCATCATGATGATAATTCAAGGTTATTTATAAAATATTTTTGTATTTAGTATTTTTTTAATATTTATCTAAAATATATTTAATTTTGTAATTAGATTTTTTTTATTTATTGATTAGATGAAAGAATTTTTATGAACTGCCAAGATTAAAATTAGATTTCAATTCATATTTTTTTGATTTTATCATGCAACCTTATTTCTATAAATTTGAATAGTTTTGTAAAGTTTCTTTCGCTCTTATTCTCTCTCTACAATGTTTTTTCTCTTATCTAGCATATCATATATTCCTTCAGATATCTTTCTCTCATGGAACTCTCTCTCTCCTCATCAAATATGCTGCTATAGTTCCTTAACCCATGCTACAATAACAATACAATAATTGAGCACTTATCCATATTTTCTTCTCTCAAAGTCCTCATTTCTTCAATTCATCCATATCTAAGAAAAAATTAAGCAAATCAAAATCATTTAAAGGAACAAGGAATAAGAACATAGCAAAATGTAAGCATGGATGAAGCAATGGGGACATTAGACACTTTCCAAAGCCAGAATTTGTTGAGTATAACAGATTCATTAAAATCAAATAGATAGATAAATTAGCCTCTCAAAAAAGTGAGATTCTTAAAGTAAATAATCGTATTAATAATAGTGCAATGTTCACCAAAAACGCATGCAAGCACAAACTGAAGTAAATAACAAATAAAATTGAACATACTTGCCAGCATCAACAAGAATGTTAAATCTTCCATTATCATTAGCATAACGGATAAGGATGCTTGTGTTGCGTCTCCTGTTCTTACTGCCGGGCTCAGTTGCTTTTTGGCAGACCTAAAACAGCCAATCAGCACTGACAATCATAAAGAATGAGATTTCCTACTAAAGGCTAGTTTGGGATCAATTTTATTTTGTGTTTTTTACATTATATTTTTATGTTATTTTTAAAAATAAATTTATTCGGTGTGTATTTTAATTGTTTTTTTTTAAATCATGTTGTTTTTAAAACACTCAAAATAACTTTTAGGTGTTTTAAGTGTTTTTAAAAATAACAATTATAATCAAATATATTTTGTTTCAAATCAAAACATAAACAAAACAAAACAAAAAATAGCAAACAAAAAAATAAAAAATTGATCCCAACAGCCCCTAAGGAATGAATTATCTACCAAACAAATTTGGAATAAAAAGACAGAAATCTCAAATCCATACCATGCAGTTTTTTAAGGGATTAGTAAGGCAGCTCACTCGAGGGATGCCTTCACTAGTTCCTGTGCCCAAGAAAATAATTTCAGACTGTTCTGCTGCTTCTTTTACATCACCATCTCTATTTATCAAGCCTGAAATGGAGAAGATGGAAAACTTGTCTCAGGCCAGTGATAATGGGAACAGAGAAAGGATCATCAGAATTGCACTAAAAAGGCCGTTGCTTACCGAAGGGAGGGTAATAATGCATTTTAATGCAGCCCAAGACTCAAGTACAATGAGTTAGCTAATCAAAAGATTTCCTTCTTTCAAAAGTGTCCATTGTTAAATCCTGCTTCATAATTTTAGGGTATGTTTGGGATCAATTTTGTCTTGTTTTTGTTTTTGTTTTTTATGTTGTTTTTAAAAATATGTTTATTTAGTATGATTCTCAAGTATTTTTATCTTTTTATTTTAAAACAAATAACACTTTTTTAAATCACTCAAAACAACTTTTAGTTGCTTTACTTTAGATTCAGATAATCATATAACGGCTAACTGATGTTTATTTTATATTTCTGCAATAACTATTCACATTTCCCAAACAAGGTCAGAGTGAAAGTAATTATAATATTTCATAATGTGATATTTACATAAATACCTAATTTTTGAATTGCACGGATGAAATATACAATTTAAAGGATAACTCACCCCTTTTTCTCACAAAAAAGAAGGAATATTTACATACATACCACATAAATCTTATGTATTAACATACCTAAGCTTCATATTTACATATCTAACATTTTCCTAATTATTTGCTAAATATTTTCAAAATTTAGGATTTAAATGAAGGAGAAAAGGATGTATGGTGAAGAAAAGTAGGTGTAAATCTCTTAAATGCTCCTCTGTTGATGTGGCTCAAACAAACTGTTAGGAAAAGCTTAACTTAAATCATGGATAAATATTGGCTAAATCCAGTAACCAAACCCTAAATCCTTAGCACTATTCCAATATCAGATACAAAGCCTCATCAGACAAGCAAAGATCTCAATGTTCCACACACAAATGATTAAGGCTTCGTTTGGGAGGGCTTTTTTAGTGCATTTTGCTTTTGAGAGCGTGAATTTTAAATTTTGATACCCGTTTGAATAGTGCTTTTGAAGCTAGTTTTAGCTCCATCTCAGAAAGCTCCGTTTTCTTTCAAAGCAAAAAAGAGTTTTCGAGAAATCTTTAAACCAGAACTTTTCGAATCAGAAAGAGCCAAACGAAGCCTAAAGAACCATTGATTGCTCTCCTCCTCATCCAATCCAAATGAATCCTTAAGGGCTTCTTTGTGATCAATTTTATTTTGTGCTTTTCTTATTTTTATTTTTATGTTATTTTTGAAAACATGATTGTTTAGTGAATTTTTTAAGTGTTTTTATTTTAATTTTAAAATAAGTCACATTACTTATAAAAATACTCAAAATAACTTTTAGATATTTTGAGTAATTTCAAAAAAATAACTATCACTATCAAGCTATTTTATTTTGAATCAAAACATAAACAAAATAAAACAAAATTAAAAAAAAAAATAGAAACCAAAATACAAAAGTGATCCCAACGGCCCCTAAGTTAAAAATCATGTTTTGAAAAACAATAAAATTTGTTAAATTCATCATTGAAGTTAGACATCAATAGAGTTTTGAAACTTCATAAATCTTCTCGAAAATAATAATTTCATCTTCACACTCATTATGAGTTGAAATAAAATATCATTTTTTCCCTCAAACACGTTTTATCTTCACAGCCAAACAAATAAGCTATTAACCTCATTAAAAAATAAAAGAAGAGCCTTTGAGGAAATTCACCAAACAGCTTAGCGACGATAGAAAAGAAGAACGCACGCACCATGAATAGCAGGAAAGGAAGGGAGCCTTACTGCAACAAAAGCGAGTCTGAGTAAGCCGTCGATCGAGAAGACAGATGCGGCGGCGAGTAGCGGCGGCGCCGCCAAGCGGTGCCCTCCATCCGGCGCGGAGGACATAACCGGAACCAAGAATGGCGGGCGGCAACAGGGAGAGGAACACCATCGAATCAGCCGCAGCCCGCCGAACTACTCATTGATTTATTATAAATGTTAAAGAAAAGAAGAAAAACGTGAGAGCGTATTATTGATTTTTTTTTTTTTTCACTGATTATATAAGTGTTTAATTTTGCTCCTTTTTTAATAATAAAAATATATTTATTTTTTCAATTTTATTTTTCGATAGATTTTGAAATTATAAATTTATTTTTTAATTTTCCAAATTATAGATTTAGACAAATGATATATTAATGAAGAAACTTCTCTAAGACTATATTTTTAAAAATAATTGATATTTGTATCATAATTAAATTATATAAAATTGTGTGATTTCTAATTATGATAATAAAAAATAAAGAAGATAATTGTTTTGAAATATTAATATATTCATTTAAAATTAATAAAATAACTAGCATAGTATAAATAAATTATTTTTTTTCTATAAAACATTAAAAATTATAAATTTTAAACAAAATTAAATCGTGTGGGTGGCTATTCAAAACCATTGATATTTTTAAACTAGTTTGTTAAAATAATGCAAAATTATTTAAAATTTTAAATGAAAAAAATAATATTTTAAAATCATTTAAAACGTGAATTAAAGGAGACTATATGAATATATATATATATATATATATATATATATATATATATATATATATATATGAGAGACCGCATAAGTGTCCGAGAATACAAACAATTGTTCTATGTTTTCACAATTTCTTATATTCGTGATGATGTACATGTTTTGTTGAATGAGATTTTATGATGATTATTTCATTTATTCATTATATTATATAGTTTAGTGATGTAAATGAAAAAAAGGAGATATTTTTCATGTATTCTTTGATGATATTGAAATGTTTATATATTTATAAATATCAAAAAAAATTATTTTAAATATATTTTGGATAATCAATGGATTATAGTGTCTTCAACGAGGTGTGACTTGGCTCGATAAGAGGTTTTACATCTAGTCAAATTGTGACACCTTCTTGTAGGGAGCTCAAGGTTATGAAAAGAGTAATCTTAGCATAAAGAAAATGGATATGAGTGAAGGAATTGCTTGTGAGGTAAAAGAAATCAAAGATGATATGATTATTAGAGGAATATAAGGAACACTAAACAAATATGGATTATTGAGGAACCTAACGAACCTGATGTAGGACGAGAGTGATTTTTATGATATGAAGTTGATTACACCGATAACTTTAAATCCTCACAAAGGAGTAATGATAAATGCACACTACTATTAAGTACATTCATAATATTATGAATTTAATGAAGTTGAAAATATTTTGATTATAATTATATTAACCACACTATAGATCCAATCTTATAAGCAAAAAAAATAATTAAAAAGTTATGAATTATCTAACTTGTATCGGATTTAAAATAACCAGCAGCAAAGTGGGGATAAGTTGAAGTTGACCTCTACAAATAGTTCGTCATTGTGGAGATCATATTCCTTCTTTAGAAGTCTTTCTCTAAGGGTTGTGAGCTCATACATTCAAGTAGTCTATCACTCGAGAGAAATACACACAAAAAAGGGTAAAAAAAATTTAAGAAGATAATTTTTATTCTAAATATCAAGCATTACAAGAGCCTCCCTATTTATAGGATTGAGAGGGAGAGTTAAAGAATACTCAAACCTAACTCTAAACTCAAACTTACCACCATCATAACTACAGTTATCACCACCTACTACCAAACCTTCCACCATTATTGTTAGGCTGAAAACCAACCATAAGCAAAGTTTACTTAGCTTCTTTAGAAAGTCCACACACACTATATTTAAAGATTTAACAATAAAACTCAGGATATTTTATGTGGAAAACCTCAAAAGAGGGAAAACCACGCCTAGCCCAGAAAAAAAAAAACTTCACTATGTGTTTGTTTGAGTACAAGATCTTCCCGATACCGAGAGAATTGTATATGAGAAATGGGGCAACAAATAAGTATAATGTTAACGGCGATGTTGACGACGATGTTGACGACGGTTGAATGACGATGTTGATTGATGATGACCGACAATGTGGCGATGATCGCAACAATGGTCGACGACGGGCCAGGATCACGGCGATGATGGCGGCGTCGGCGGTGGTGAGCCGATGGCGAAGCTTGGAGGATCTTTAGAGCTCTCTCTCTCTTGCTTGGGCTCCCTTCTCCTTCCTTGCCTCCCTCATATGAGAAATGAGGGCTTTTATAGGGAGGAGTGGCCTTTTGTAAATACATGCAAAACCCGTACCACTCCACTTCATCGGACGGCTCAAAATGATCCCCTTGATCATATGATGTATTTCATGCATTTGAATGCTCAAATGATGTCGGAATTATGATATCTTGGGCTTGTTAGATTCGGCTCGTCAAGACGCTCGATTTGACTATAAACACTCCATGTTTAAGAGTCGATTGATAATAAACGCTTGATCTCGGTTAGTCTTGATTTCTGATTAGCTTGCTTTCGGCATCAAGATTCGTGCTTCGACTAGAGGAATTTTCAGGGTCATATCAATTATTAAATCCATCACTCCTTCTATATCTACTCTAATATCATATCTACTACCATGAAATCACTACATAGGCCATGACATAAGAATAACCTAATACATATAAAACACAAAACATATACAAAATGTAAAAGCCCAATAAAAGGCTTAATATATAGATTTAAACTTTATGATGATAACATCGACGTCGGCGATGATGATGCCCTACATTAGAACCACAGTCCAGTAAGTCATACATGATTTTTAAACTTATGCTCCATAACATTGGATAAATTTGGATCATTAAAATAGCTCGAGATTACAACTCATTAAATTGTTAGAGAATTAAAGCTTCACGACTAATGAACTTAAAAAATGGCAACTAGAAGAGGCTTGGATTATAAGTGTCTTTCAAGAAAAAAAAATGTATTTTATTAATGAATGAGATAAAAAACCAAATATTTATGTAGAGTAATTAGGGTCTTATAGCTTTAAAACTCATAAAGAGAGAGGTACCCAAATTAGACTCATGATATTATTATTAATATACTTTTTAGATTGACAACTAGATTTTAAGTTTTAAGAGGAATAATCGAGAGCTTACAATCTCAAATAACTTAAAAAGCTATCTAAATGGGAAATATAAATGATGTAGAATTATTAATTTACCTATAAAAAAATATCCATTATAAAAAAAACAATCTTTACCATAAACCAAAAAGTTGACTTTTTGGGGAAGAATGCTACAAGATCCTCCCAAACATATTTTGAAAAGTATTATTATCACGATATGTGTGATAATAGAAGATTAGAGACAGAATTACTTTTGCGACCAATTGCCCACCCTCAATTTCTTTCCTTAATAATATGCTAATTTTTTGGAGTTTGGCATTCCTCATTTAAAATTTTGCTTAATCCTCACTAAAAATTGCCAACTTAACCCCTTACTCTCAATGGATTGGATTACTTTATTAATAAGACAAAAGGCTCTTAACTTTCACATTCTAGTCTACTAATATATATATATATATATATATATATATATATATATATATATATATATATATATATATATATATATATATATATATATATATATATATATATATATATATATATATATATATATTATAATGAGTTGATATATTCTTTTAACATGTTATAGCATGATTAGTGGATGACGCATCCCATTTATTATAACAAGCACTTGATCGAAATAAATATAAATAATGTGCCATATGGTTCACTTTTCTCCCTTCTCTCTCTCTCTCTCTCTCTCTCTCTCTCTCTCTCTCTCTCTATATATATATATATATATATATATATATATATATATAAGAATATAAATGGGTGATTATGTAACAATGAATCTCAACTAGTAAATAGATTATTGAACTATTTAATTGCCTACTTTTTTGTTCTTAACTAATATTATATTAATTTTCACGTTCCTTACATAAACTTTATGGTATCACTCACCTCATTATTTGATTAGGAGATTTACATACATGCCACACAATTCTTATATATTTACATATCTAGTACTTAAATTTTAATTTTTATATATACAATACTCAAATCTTCAATTTCACATAAAAAATATCATCATCACTCACTTTTTAAAAGTGAAATGGATCTTTTTTAAGTATATGAAAGTGTTATATAAGTAAATATCTAATGTTAGGTGTTAGATATGTAAATACATAAAAATTGTGTGGTAGTATGTAAATCTTCCTATTTGATTTTATTGGCCAATGTGAAAGCTAACTCTTGGTGGAATTCATCTATGACTGAAAATAGAATATGAGGATAATAATGAAAGGACTAGAGGTCTAGTCTTTTTACTTTTTTGACACAAGGGTTAGACTTTGGACAAATTCCAACATTTAGAAATGAATGCTATCATCAATTGTCTTTAATATTATATAAAATTATTATGCTATTTTATCATATCTAATTTCCTTAAAATAGATATCTTATTAATTAATTAGTAATAGTGATACATGGTATATATTTAGACTCAAACAAAAAATTTGTGAAAGGAACTCTTGGCCCATTTTACTTTGGAGAAACAATAATAATTATAACAAAAGTTGATATAGTGAAATTATTTCTAAGTTTGCTAGGCCCCGTGATTTTTCCCTTCTTGATTTTTCACGTAAAAAATTATGAGGTCTCAAACTCTTTGTTGTTATAACATTTGTGCAATGGTAAGATATTAAATTCTCATAATCTTCTAATCAATCTTCCGCGTAATATATATATATATATATATATATATATATATATATATATATATATATATATATATTATGAGGAATGATAAAAATAGCATATATGAAGGTTAAATTAAAAGTCCCAACTTGAATTAGAGCAATTAAATGTTACAATTAAATTTAAAATTAATAGCATTATAATAAATGACATTAGGCGTTAATTAAAATATTTAACATGCATGAAAGGCTTATGCAATCTTCATCCAATATGTATAATATAGAGCGATGATACTACGAAATCTCTCCTTCAAAATACTTCATAATGCATGAAAGGCTTTTCATTAAACATAAATCTAGCACAAATCTTAAGGCATCAATATTAATAAGATGGGCAAATTCAAATCACATCTAACACTGATCTTAAAGCCCAATTAATAGATGACATGAGCTTAATTGATAACATATTCCTACTATTCATAAAAAAATAGAGAATTATTGTCTTGCTAAGGATATTTACAATAATTATAATTTGACTAAACTAATATAAGTCTAATATTGATGGAATTGTTCTTTATATTAATCAATTTGCACCATCGTCTTATTCAATGAATAAAAATCAAAAGATATGTCATCGCACATATTTTCAAAACATCATCTTTTTCTTACCTATAATAAACCAAATAGTCAAATAAATTAATTTTCAAAGCATAGAAATCACTGCTCAATGCTTATTTTGTCTTCATAAAACCTATGAGGTGCAAAAAATTCATCCTTTAGATTATATATATATATATATATATATATATATATATATATATATATATATATATATATATATATATATATATATATATATATATATATATTGTAAAAATCTTTAGACTTATCAACCAAAAATCAGAATGAATCATATAAATCTAAATAATATGGAGAAACTTTTAAAAAAATAATGATTATGATATAGGTTTTTAAGTGTGAATTTATTTAAAATTTTAAAAATATTTTAAAATAATTTTTTTTAAAAAAAGTGTTTCTTAAAGGAAGATTTACATACATATCACATAATTTTTATATATTTATATATCTAATATCTAAAATTAGATATTTACTAATTTAATATTTTATTATATTTTAAAGATATATTTAATTTTAAAAAGTAAGTGATGATAATATTTTTGTTACGATATTTAAGATTGGATGTTATAGATATAAAAATGAAAGTTTACATGTTGGATATATAAATACATAATAATTATGTGATATGTATGTAAATCCTCCTACTTAAATTCATACAATAATCATTTTCATCACCAAATGCAAACTCTCAAATAAAAAATTTTAAAAAAAAACTTACACATAATTTGAAAAGTTAGTAGAAGAATCCCCGTCCGAGTAAACAGAAGGGGTAGGCTACGTTTCTCGGCGGCGATAACTCCGGCAAACTCGTCTCCGGCATGGAGAGTATTTGGCGCTCAGAGTCTGCCTGAAGCTCGCTATCGCCATCGCAATCACCGTCGGTGCGCTTCCTCTTTTCACCAGCTAAGCAACCTCCCCGGACTTTCTCTTCCTTCGTTGATTCCAGGACGGGATCCTCCACAAGTTTCATGAGCAAAGAAATCATCTGGCTCGGCTTCCTCTCCGTTTCTTGTAGCCTTTTGTTTACGCCTTCGATCTCCTCTTCTAATGCTTTCTGTTCCTTCTTCAATCTACTCAACTCCAGCATCAGCAACTCATCCTCTTTCCGTTCATCTCCCTCTTCACTCGTCAGCTTGCGGCCGATTTGAACCGATTCTACCCTTTTCCTGCGCCGAACGATGAGTGGAAGGAGGTGGATCTGCCCCTTCAGGAATGACTCGTGCGCGAATTCCCATCGGTCGGGATCTACCTTCCGAAAACCCTAGCGAAGTACAGAGTGCTATTAAGAGCTAAATCGAAGAAGGAAATAGACAAGGGAGGGGAGAGGGGGTCAGGATTATACGTAGATGTTGAGCTGGCGGATGAAGCTGGATAGGTTGCAGTGTTTGAAGTAGAAGGGGAGGAGGCGTTGGGAGAAATGGGAGGGTTCGAGAACCAGGAAGGTATTGTTCTCCTTCCCCCATCGGATGAGGTAGTCGGTGCTCGGATTGCTCACCATCTCGTACATCTTAGCCACGAACGGAGCCAGCTGCCTCCCCTGCTCCATAACTCTACCCGCTTCAGTCCTCTCTCTCTCTCTCAGTGTGTGTGAAGAAGAAGAAGAAGGCCCGTCGCTATCAATCCAGAAGAGAATAAAAGGGTGAAGATAGGAGATTTGAGAGAGAGAGAGCGGTGCTCGCATGGCGGGGGACAGTGGAGATGCCCCCACGTAATAATTTCTCCAGTCCGGAGGTCCGGAGGATGAAGGAAGAGAATTTACCGACACGTGTGTTGATTTTATTTTCCTAGTGATTATGATTTTTTTTTATTCTATTTGTTAATGTTGACTCCTGGAAAATCAATTTCAATAGAATAAAAATTTACACCTTAGTCTGATTATAAAATTTAACACACACATAGATATTTAAAAAGTAAATAAAATTTGAGAATTTTATGTTAAAGAGAAAAAAATTAACTGTTCAAATTTTATATCTATTTTGGAGTATAATTTATCTTAATTATATATAGTAAAGTCCATGAGAATCTGAATAAAATAAATTTATTAATTTATTTGTTATTATTTGATAATACGTTTATATTGATTGAGATCTTTAAAATCATTAAAAATATCTATATATTTATGTCGATATTATTATAATCTTTATATCATCAAAATATAAAATAATAATATATTGTAATAATATTAGCACTTTTACTTTATTATATATAATTGATCTTGAATATCTATTCTCTTTTCTTCCTTTATGAAGAATGAGAGATATTTATATATTAGAAAACATTTTTAAATATATCAAATCAAACCAAGTAGAGATTAGATAATTCTTTGATCATATGTTATATTTTGTGTATTTAAATATTAAAATGAATCATCAAGATTCTTTTAAATAGATGTTGAAAAGCATTATAGTGTTTTATTAATTTATTTAGAATTTAAATCTCAAGTTTAATGATATTTTAAGTCTTGATATAATTTAAAATGATTAATCTATTTTTTAATATTAAGATTGATTTCTGATTAGTAGTATTTTTAGTATCCTATTAAACAATAATTTCATTATTCGTCTGCATTAAACCACTTGATAGCGTCGGTGACTCAAAATAAAATAGAATTAAATTTAGTGCCCGCACGTGATATCCCATGCATTACAATTTTCTATTTTGTTTTTTAAAGAACCAATTAGAAACCGAAAACGTTACGCTGACTGAGATTCGGTCTCTGTGCCGGGCGTATCGGCTCTAGCGTACAATCATTTTTTTTATAGGCGTGACTTCATTTTTTTTAGGGGAACACAAAATTTATTAATTCATCAAATATACCGCTCACGTTAACAACAAATTATTACGTATAAAATTAGAGCATAATTCTATATTCTAACTCCAATAATATTTACACAATTTAATTATGTACATAATATATATATATATATATTACAATATATATATATATATATATATATATATATATATATATATATATATATATATATATATATATATATATATATATATATCAAAATCATGTATTTACAAACTATGTGCACACTGAATGATGCAATATAAATTAGAGTTCGAATATAACGAGAAATCATTACATGTCGAATATAATTTTACATTTGAACTTTAATAATATTATGTCATATATGTATATAATATGCATATATAATATATAATATATATATATATATAATTAAATGATGAAATATTATTGAAGTTCAGACATAAAATTACATATATAATTTAAAATTTGCAGATAATAATTTCTGTCCATTAACCCACGCCGCGGGCCCTCCCTACTACGCTCTCTCTGCTCATGGAGATTGCTCCTGACCCCAAGCTCGCCCTACACCCTCAATCTCTCTTCATCTCCCTAACTACAAGCATCTCCGTCCCAAATCTCTCCAAAGCCTAGTTTACCGAAGGATAAGAGCTCAACCATGGTGAGATTTTTGCAGAGAATAAAACCGTTCGGCTCATTAATAACTCAGCGTAGAGCTTCGAACTGCTTTCTCCAAAACACATTGATTCATTAAACAGTTTATCCAATCTTGTTTGTAAATCTGAACGTTTAATTTTCTAGATAGTTTTGGCAATATAAGGTAGAACAAAATTGTTTTGCTGCCATAATTATTCAGCTTCAATCTTTTAGAATATATAATTAATAGATATCTTAATGATGCACGCGTATCCAACATAAATCATGGATGCATCCACAGTATTTACTTCCGATGCCTTTTAAGAAAAATACTAAAAATGATACGAATGAAGATACGAAATAGCTGAACTATTTGAAAAATTAATGATAAAAATATTACAGAAAAATATACTGTTTAGAATGTTATGATAGGGCCAATAATTTTTTTTTTTTAAAAAAAATGAAATCCCAACTTTCTGATTGTCACCAAATTAATTAAAAAAAATGTAATTTACTTCAACCCAAATAATGCATGATATATGTAATACAATATATGTGACACCATTTCACAATACCACCGTCATATCAAATGCACCTAAAATCTCATTTAAGCAAAGTTCAGTGAGATCCAAAAAAAAACAATCTTATATATCCTAAATTAGATAATTAGTGGAGAAGTTGTAGCCTTGTATTCTATAACACAACTATTTTAAGAGAATGAGGATATGAATATGATGAATAAACACCTTATATATTAGTTTTCTTTCTTTTTTTTTATTTTTAACATTAAACAGCTCAAAATGACCAAATAGGATTTAGGATTCTATCAAAGAAAAAAAAAAAAAAAGCTTTAATGAAGAGGCTTATAGCTAAGGAGATGGGAGAGAAAACACGAAGAGCTCGGGGTCAATATATATATATAATTTTCACCCAACTAATAATAAAAAAAATTTCATTCAAATGCGATGCACTGATATGGTTATAAAAATAACTCTAAAAGAAAATTCATTCAAAATCTTAACTCAATTAAATAATTATCTTTAAAATTTGAGGTTTACAAATCAATCACCTAAAATATATACATTTATAATTTAACAACCTTCCTCAATTTTTTAAAAGATCCATATATTTGTATCGAATAAAATCATTAAAATTTTATAAAATAAAAAATACATATAAATTGGCCTTTATCATGAATTTTAATATTTGACAGTCAATTTAAAATTTTGATATCAAGATGATTAATTTATAAATATACAAGAAAAGAAGATAGTGTATGTAAAGTCTTTTAAAATTTATAATAATTGACATTTAGATTTGATATGTCATTAAAAACTATCTTAGTTGAAGCGAATCTTGATATCGGCAATCCCTACGAGTATTCAAATCAATTCTTAAAATATCGTTCTTTGGAATATCGGCATCCTAAATAACTTATAAATATGGGTATTATAATCAAATCATCTTGTCCGATCTAGCGCAAGTCAGATTGACTTCATTTCGTTCAAATACTTAAAATATATCAAATAATCGCTAATCATTTTTTCGAGATAAGTAGATTGAATTTTGCTTTTACAAAATGCCGTTCTCTACTCAATTTTCATGGGGGCAGCTAAGAGAAAAGCTGCGAGGCTGAAGATCTCAAGTATAATCGGCCATCGCCAGCGGTCGAATCATCCACCACCACCGGCCGCCGTACCGCCGTCGGTCAGTTGAATTCGCGTCGCATCGCCCGGAGTCGCGCCATGGTCATCGCCGATCCATAGCGGACGATCGGTCACCTCGATCGCCATCGGTGATCCAGATCACCGCCGCCATGGTCACCTCGGTCGCTATCGGGGCGGTCCCCGAATCCGTTGGTCAGCTTGGCCGCCCGCTTCAAATTGATCACGTTGGTTCGTCGCCACCGTCACCCGTACGCCACCGCAGGTCATTTGGATCACCGTAGATCGTCGTTGTTCACCATTGCCGGTTTGTTGCCCAGGCGGGCTATCTCGATAATTTTGTGGGATCGTTATCACCTCAAGCACGCATTAATTAATTGTGAAACTTCCACAAACTTATTCTTGTAAGCTATCATTATCTAATTTTAGAGAAAAAATAATAATTGTAACAGAAACCGATATAGTGAAATTATTTCTAAGTGAGATAAACCTTATGATTTTTTCTTTTTAGAGTTTTTGTAAAATTTTGAGCTTCTCTCTTTTGTTATGTAAACTTTGATATTAAGGCATCTTCTGTCGATATGAATTTTCCTGCATGCAACAAGATTAATTTAAATGATATAAAATCAAATAACTTTAATTTTTATATGTTATGCAATTAATAAAATATTAACTATAAAATTTATAACAATTATCATAAAATATGAAACAAAAATTCTATCACAATGCACATTAACATTACAAATAATGCAAATTGGTGAAGATATTTTTATAAAGTCTACATTAAAATACAAATCATTTTAAGACATTATAATACATGCCCTATAAAAAAACATATTTTGTCACATGAAATTATAAAAGTGCATTTTGACAAATTTTGGTCAAACCATTCCAATACTTTTCTTCATTGAGACGTCATCACTCATGTCATCCTCAAACTTAGGCCTAATAAGAGAGTCAAAATATCAACCAATAACATGAAGTATAAGTAGCGTCAAATTGTTGCGTCTAGAAAATTTTATTACGGTAGATCACGAGATCTTGGTAGCTCAAAATTATCAACACACTGGCGATATGAACACGAGGGTTATCATTGGAAAAACCGTTAAGGAAAAATCGCGGGGCTTGCCGATCAGAACTTTGATGTGTTGAAGATCGCTTCCACCGTTAGTTCGGAGAAGAAGGTGTTCTGAGGCGGAAATATTAGAGCAATATCGGTCAACTCCAACAGGAGAAGTTTCCCAAATATGTAGAGGATCTTGGGGTAACCTCGATCTTGAGAAAGAGGCGGTGGGGTCTTTCTAGTCCCCAGGCGATCTCGATCTTGAGCATGGTGGTGCTTGGTGATGATAGATCGTCGGCGTCAAGGTTGATTGGTGGTTCTCAGCTCTCTGCGAATGGTTCGGCTCTCTTTAGTTATGATCATCCATATCTTCTCCTTTTCCTCTTCTAGTGGACGTCCCTGGCGGGAAGAAGCCGGAGGAGCTTGGGAGATTTTGGAAACTCTTTGTTGCTTTCACTGATCGAAGACATCGATGAATGAAAGCGGTCGAACAAAGATTCCTCCCAAATCTGTTAATATATCGAATCTCAAATCGAAGATCTTGATATTACGGAATTTCGTAAGATATCTTGTCCACGAATGGGTAAATCTCGCTTTCTCCATTTCTAGAAGACCAGTCATTCTTCACAAAGAATCACTTGATGGGAGGATCACGAGGAGTGCCCAAACTCCCACCGGGGAGGGCATGCACTCGGCAGGTAGATAAGAGGAGATGAGTTTCCTCTTCTTATGCACTCACGGCTTGGTAGGGATGAGGAGGTGGATTGATCAAGAAGTGCCAAAATTTATAAGTCACTGCTTGGTAATGAGGAGGTATTGATGAAGTGAAACTCGCAGAGGATGTAGAGGAGAGGAGAGTTAAAGTTGCATTCTTTTAACCCCAGGGGTGTAAAACCCCACAGGGTAAAAGTGACTTTAACTCTCTCCTCTCCTCTTACATCTATGATAGTCACTTCTCACTACCTCTCTAAGAATCATAATTCAGTGAGCACTGATCACCTCACTTCATCACCAAATATATGTTGGCCGTCTGGGAAGGGGATACGTATGTTAGCGGATATGGAAGCTCGAAGATGTGAATAAAAGCTGCGTCCCATTATGGGTGATGATCTTTCTTTGGAATCGGCGACAAATAATATTTTCCAAACAAATTGATTGGCATTTGCTTGGTGATTTTGGCTTAGTTCACTTCTGCCATGAAGTAATGCGCCAAGATTATGAATTTTCGTTGCCCGGTGGCAATGGGAAAGGGTCCCATTATGTCGATCCCCATTGAGCAAACCACGAGCTCTGATAGTGGTGAGTTCTCTGAGATGGTGTATGAGTGAGATTGGAATGTAGCGACACTTGTTACACTTCTTCACTCAATGCATCATTCTTCATTGTAGGAGAAAACCTTGCCTCATGATTTTGAGGCGAGAGCTCTTCCTCCCATATGTTCACCACAAATTCACGAATGAACCTCTTTGCATGGTTGTCAGAAGGTGAGACACTTTAAGTAGGGCAGAAGGACCGCTTGTAGAGTTCGTCACCGTTATGGTGAGTTAATGCTCGTGAGGAGGAGATAGCATCGGTGGGGTCTTGCTTGGAGCGCTTTGTAGAAAAAAGGACATGGTCAATTGATCCGGATTCTTTTGGTCCTCGAGATTGTATTACGGGCGCGGAATCGGGAAAGTGGATGTCTCATGTATTTTCTCTTGAAAAGATCTCCGCGTTGTTATGGCTTGGAAGGCGTCGCTTTCACTGTTACCCTCTTAGAATATGAGTTACGATGGGTCACCGATTGGCGAAGTGACTTTGCAAAAGGCGATCGGTGAGCTGCGGATGGCGGGTCACCTCTTGCGTCACTCGGAAATTAATCGATCGGCGAATCTCAGGCATTTTGAGCGGATAAGACCGATTTGAACTTACTCTGGCCGTCACCGATGAGAACATACTTGACATCAAACATCGATCGAGCTCGACTTCGGATCAAGTATCGAGAAAATGGATCACGTCCATGATGTCACAAAAGCGGACATATTTATGGTCGGTCGGCCTCGTCAGGCGAATCCAAGATCACCCAATTCGACATCATTAAGGCACCGGATCATCAAAATACACCGTCGATCGAGATCTCTGAAGTCAGATGGGAGTGGTTGGAGTTTTCCGCAATTTACAAGCAGCCACTCCCAAAATCTATAAATAGAGCTTCATTCTTACCTTAAAGGATCGAATCGATTTGCGGACCATCGAGAACCACCGGTCGACCTTGACGATATCATCACCGGTGCCACCACCAAGTGCACGAAGATCGGAGATGCTCAGGTAGAAAGACCGGTCCGCTCCTTTCTCACGAAGATCAGAGGTTGCTCGGATCGGTTCTGCCGATATTTGGAAACTTCTCCCTTGGGTTGGAGTTGGCGATATTACTCGGAATATTGTTTACAGAAACACCTTCTTCTCCATCGAGAAGCGGGTATCTTTGAACACATAGTGAAAGTTCTTGGGCAAGGCCCGTGGTTTCCATCGGGTTTTCCACGTATAACATGTGTTCATATCCTGCTTGTGTGTTGGATGGAGAGCTACGGCGAAGATCGCATCGAATAAAATTCTCTAGCGCATTTGGCGCCGTCAGGAACCAGCATTCCCCCATTCTTATATCTCCAATATGATTGGTAAGCGGGGTGAGGTCCGTGAGACCTCTTTGGAAGATCAGCGTTCAAGGATGGAGGATTCCACAATTCTTGACTCCTGCGAAGGGCCAGAAAGCGTTCCAAGCGCCGGAAGACCCACGAGGTTCACGGCCTCGGCATACTCGATTTTCTTCAGAATGATTAGGAATGCGGATCACAAGTAGAGAACCCGGCCCGTCGGATCGATACGGATCAGATTCTACTCACCCGCGCGAATGGCTCGACCTGGTATTGGTGAAACTCCGCGTCATCTTATAGCGATGAACTACGGCGATGCGAGGAGAGTTCCGGCAAAGCGAATGATCCATTCTCCGCCTCTTCCAAAGCTTCGTCCCCTCGGCGAAACATCTCGACCCGATTCGAGATTCAAGCTTCCGGCATGGATGCTACGATGGCTTCCCGTCCGTCACGAATCGATCACTTTGAGCGATCATGCACATTCGTACAAATGACTGTCTTGTGTCGGTATTCCCGGCGACTCTCAAGACGGGCTGCACTTGGTTTATTAAACTGCTTAAGGGTCCGTCCGATCATTTGAGAGCTTCGCCATTGTTTGTAGACTTCACGGAACAAGAGAATCATCGAGGATTCATCACATCTCTCGGTCGTTCTCATACATATTGTGACTTTTTCTTCTTACGCTTGCATTTTAAAACACGACTCAAGAGATCGCAACTATTGTTGTATCTCGTGGGAAAGATCGATCTGGGAATTGGTCGATCTTCCTATCTGAGTTAACATCGTCAGTACATCGATAAACCTTGGATAAGTTGGCAATCCTCATAGGCCTACAACTTTCTCCATCGAGTTAACATCATAGTGGCAGCTCGATACGACCCGGGATAGATCAAGAGGTTGAGAACCTCTTCTATATTCAGGTAAGTTTGTCGTCGAGTAGCAGCTCGATAAACAACCTTGGATAAGTTGGCAATCCTCACATGGACTTTTCAACTGATGGGTTAACATCGTGAGTAAGCGGCTCAGATACCACCCGGGGATCAGAGGTTCGAGAGATCATAAAATATATTCGTGCGAGGTTATCGCGAAGTAGCGCTCGATAAACAACCTTGGATAAGTTGGCAATCCTCATGGCGCCACAACTTTCTCCATAAGTTAACATCGAGTGGCGCTCAGATACACACCAGGATAGATCGAGAGGTTACGAGAGAACCTCATAAATATATTCGTGCAAGTTTGTCGCCAGTAGCGGCTGGTAATGATCTTAGAATAGATCAGAATCTTTATCATGGTACACTTTGACACAACTCGGAAATATTCACAAACAATTTTGTGGATCGTTAACATTTCTCGCAGAACATACAAGTATAATCAACCAGAAATAAATACAACACTGAACAGTTGCAACATAAAGGAACTACAACTACACAGACCCGATGGTCTCATCAGTAGATGATGAAGAACTATCGAGTCATCCTCGTCATCATTAGAAGGGTGGGAAGCTAGGGAGAAAGGACCTCCACTCCCAGCTTGCGATATATGCGTGTCCCCTTTAAGAAACCTCTATGAAGCCTTCATCAACACCAGCTCAAGCCTTCACCTCACATCATACCGTGGTCTCGGCCTCACGAGCGTGATCTGTATGATGCTCTTGAAGGCTGTCAGTTCTTGAAGTCCTCCGCGGCGTGATCCGCTCGCAGAGATAAAGGCGACCTCTTTCTCACGAAAGCGCAGCGTAACTCGATTCTTTGCCTCAGACACGAAACCTTCTCGGAAAGATCTTGATCCTTTGCGATGAAACAACCTCTTCAGCCTCCTAATTCATCCGAGTCGCTTCACGACGAAAGAAAGAGAAGTTGCCAGTGCCAACTCGGTCTGCACTCATCAAGTTGATTCTCAACACGGACATCTCTTTTACTTTCTCCACATCTTCTTATATTGGAGAAACTTGACCTTCCGCGAACTCAATTCGGTCATTCAAAGATGTTCATTTTGAAGTCAGTTCTTTCTTCATCTGAAATAAGAAAAATTACGTTAAGCATAAGGAAATGGGAAATAAAAGCATAGAAAGTTATTCAGTTCTTGATCGCGGCGGCCTCTTGAGAATGATTCAACACGTCCTGAATAAAGATCCTTGGGGGCGACTACTGAAGGGCGACTCTTTTGTATCGATATCACCATCACCTCTTGCTCCTTTTCCTCTTCTCAGAGGCGGGTCCTTCTGGCGGGAAGAAGCGAGGGCAGCTTGGGAGATCAGGAAACCTCTTTGTTGGGCTTTCTCAGCATAGCATAAGACCTTCGGGATGAATAGAAAGCCCGTCTCGAACAAAGATTCCTCCCGCCAAATCATGTATATCGAATCTCAAATCGAAGATCTTCAATATCGGAATTTCGTCCGGATATCTTCATCATGACTTGCGGGGAATGGGTAAATCTCTCATTTCTCCATTTCTGAAGACCGTCATTCTTCACAAAAGAATCGCTTGCCCAACCCTTGGGAGGATCCGTCCAAGGTCAGTAGCCGACTCACCGCAGTGTCGACCATGTGCATGTGAGTAAACTTGCACATCCGCGAGTGTCGATAGTCAAGGTCGCCTCGAAGAACTATAAGTCCCATCACGATCGTCATTGCCACCTTTCGGCGGAAATGCAAACCTATCGACAAAATGGCGATCATCTCGGGATGGGGAAACCGCAATCCGGCCCCCTCATCTCGTAAGTGGTAAAATACCGGCGGAGATTGGGCTCTATCGGACTTCTTGGACACTTAAGAACCAAATCATTGAATAATATTTTTTTGAAGCACGATCAATGTGTCTCCGTGTCGACGACTCACACCCCTCCCATTTTAGAAGCTTCCTCGTCCACGCCTCGTTACAAGGTGGGGCCGTGTCCCTTTCAAGATTATCACCCATCGCAAACACCAGGCAACTCTACGGTCGAGAGGAAAAATATTCCAAGGAGGTGCCCAAACTCCACCAGGGAGGCTATGCACTCAGCTTGGTGGGATGAGGAGGTGGAGGTTGATCAAGAAGAGTGCCCAAAACTCCCACCGGATGCACTCTGGCAGTAGATGAGGAGGTAGGTTGATCAAGAGTGCCCAAACTCCCCGGGGAGGCTATGCACTCTAAGAGGAGAAGAGGAGAGTTAAAGGTTCTTCTTACCTGGGGTTTTATAGACCCAGGGTTAAAAGATAAAAACTAAAAAACCCAAAAAAACATTCAACCCATGAGGCCAGCCCGTCAGGCATGAGGAGCAGCCAGCATGTGGCTGCCACACGCCCAGCAGGCCATCGGTAGCCCGCCCTCCGAGCGGCCTTATGGATCCAAACCTTCGTGGCATGCATTGGCCCGTAAGTGGTTGACGCCGATGTGGCGATCATGGCCCGACATGGCCCGACGTCATATTGTGATGGCCATGGTAAGCGGTCGCCCATGCCGATGGCCCGCTCATTGGCATGCGTTACGCGCCAGCCGCGCGTGGACGCAAGCGACCCCGCCCGAGACCAGCCCGTGACCGCATGACGCGACTCCGTTGACCTGCGGAGGAGACCTCCGACGGCAAAACCAGCCATGGCCATCGCCCATGCAGCATGAGCCTCCTCGCGCTATGGGTCAAACGCAAAACTTCCGTGAAGTGTCCAGTCCATAATATCAAAATATCACCTTTCATACATCTTATCGCATTCTGACCACGCATGACTTTGAAAGTTATAATATTGTCTTTATTATGAAGATTTGTTCTCTCAATCGGTTGATGGATACTTAATTTTCGTTCTTTATTTTGATTTGGCATATATTTTTTGGATGGAGATAATGTCACCCAAAATAGGGGAAATCGTCCTCAGTGTCGATCAACGAATCTCAAGGCATTTTCGACGTTCGGTTCACTATTTTTGGGTGACATTATCTCGATCATCAAAATATATCCATCTTGAAAATAGCAAATGAAAATTAATCCATATTTGAAGGAGGAGATCGAGAAAGATCACGTCAGGGGTATAGGCGTTTATACAAAAACGTCCGACAAATCAAAGCACCATTCAGGCATGCGGTTGGAGATAGAAACAATTGCCGCTTTGGAAAGGACATGATCGTCAATCCAGAAGATTCTTTTGGCAGATTGTATTACCAATCTGGGAAAGTGGATGTCCTAGATTTTCTCTTGAAAGATCTCCTCGTTGTTATGGCTAACTTGGAGAGGCGCGCAGCGTGTTCACTCTCTTAGAATATGAGTTCGATGTCTCAATTACGGCAAAGTGACTTTCAAGGCGGTGCGAGCAAGCGGATGGGGCTCGAAGTCACCACGATCGTCCCGAGAAAATTCGATCACGAATCTCAGCATTTTGAAGCCGATCAGCGCGATTTAACTACGGTCGGCCCATCTCGATGAGCGAACATAACATCTCAACATTCGGTCGAGCTCATTTCGGACAGTATCGATAAAATGGATCACGATGCCAAATGGTCACAAAAACGACATATTTATAGATCGGTCGGCGGCTCGTCGACGAATCCCGAATCCAAGATCGCTTCGACATCATTAAGACCATCATCAAAATACCGTCGATGGGGATCGCTGGGCCGTCAGATGGAGTGGTTGGAGTTTTCCGAATTTACAAATGACTCCCAAAATCTATAAATGAGCTTCATTCTTACCTTTAAAGGGATCAATCGATTTGGAACCGAGAGCTCGAGAACCAGTCGACCACGCCGACGATCTATCATCAGGTAATAGTAGTCTTCAAGATCGAGATGCCAGGATCTAGAAAGACCGGTCACCGCTCTTTCTCACGAAGATCAAGAGGTTGCTCGGAATCAGTTCTGCGATATTTGGGAAACTTCTCCCTTGGGTTGATGATATTGCTGGAATATTGTTTACACAGAAACACCTTCTTCTCAGACTAAAAGCAGGACCATCTTTGAACACATAGTGAAAGTTCTCTGACGCAAGGCCCGTGATTTTCTTGGGTTTTCCACGATAACCGTGTTCATATCCCTGCTTGTGTGTTGGATAATTTTTGAGCTCTGACGAAGATCTCGATCTAGAATAAAATTCAGCATGATTATCCGCCAACGATGGAGAGTCCTCAAAGAATACTTCAGAGGTTCTCCTCAAGCCCGGCTGATACCGTGAGTAGATCCGTAACTTTGAGGCTTTCTGAGGACTCCAGATACTTCTATTCATCATTAACGCGGAGATACCATTCTATGCTAACGTCCACCGAACAGAGGCACAAATCTCCGCGACGGTTATCGCTCATCGGCAATGCTTGAACCACCAAGCAAAGCTGAAGAAGGTTCCCAAAGGTGATGTTCAAACATCTCGTAAAAGAAGAGAGGCAAAGAACCTCCCCAAAACCTCCTCAAGAAATGACCTCGATGACTCAATCGAGAGGAAATATACGCTCTCAACACGCCATGCGCAACATCCCATCAAGCTATTCAGAAGAGGATGGCCAAGTGGCCGCACCTTTAAAGCCCGGAATTGGAAATCAAGAGAAATTTCGCCACTTTCACCGCAAATGAGGGCACACCATCAAGAGTGCCACCAATCAAGGAGGAGATTGAAAGACTAATACGCCGTGGGTATCTAGCCGCTTTATACAAAACCAACCCGCCCCAAAGAAATGCCGGGGCAACCACCGAGGAACCGCCAAGCGCTGGAGAGATAGAAACAATTGCGTGAGGGCCGCTGTTATTCAGCCAAATATTCATTGCCGCCTTCAAGAGCCGTGAGCCAAAGAAGTCTCGCTGACCATTCTATCACCTTTGATGATTTAGATCTAGAGGGCTTCGATCCCACATCAAGATCCCCTTGTCCGCAAGTGGGGTCTGCGATCCATGCTTCAATATTAAAAGGATATTGATCGACAATGGGAGTTTGATGTTCTTTTTATTCCACTTTCCAAGATGGGTATGTAAAGAGAAGCTTCAACCCGGCCCAATCGTATGGATTTGATAATCGACCAGATAGTGGAAGGGACAATCGCCTTCCCGTAACTCTTGAGAATTTCTCGACACGCAACCCACTTGATACAATTTATTGTCCAAGTCCGAGTCCATAATAATGCAATATTTGGGAGACCTCTCCAGTTTATATTCTGCTAGCCACATCTGCGTCTCACCTCAAGATGAAATTCCCACACCACCGGCATCGCGGGTAAGTGGAATCAGAAGACAAGCGCTATATCAAGCAAGCCCACATTTACGCCAAGAACCTCAACATCGAGAACTTCGACTTACGAGATGAGGATACCTCTGGAAGGGCTTCTCCAGTTGAAGATGTAATTTGTCTTCCTATCTCAGAAGTTGATCCATCGCGAAAGTGAAGGTGGGATCGTCGCCTACCGCGTAAATCGTAATAGATTTTCTCGTAAAATCAAGATATCTTTGCCCGAGCGATCCGACATTCGGCATCAAGTCATTACGCATTCCCTCAAAGTTGACTCAACCTACAAGCCTGATACGTAAGAAAAGAACCTTCGCTCAACGCCAGTCATAGAACAAGAAATCACCAAACTTCGGAAGTCAAGTTCGAGAAGTCTACTACCCCACCCGGTTGGCTAACGTAGTGTTAAGGCCAATGGTTCTCGGAGAATGCATCGACTACACCGACCTTAATCGCATGCCCAAAAGATAGCTTCCCCTTCCTCGATCGACCAACTAGTTGATGCCATATCGACATCGATGTCGAAGCTTCATGGATGCCTATTCGCTACAATCAAATCGATGAACAAAACAGATGAGGAAGCAACATCCTTCCAAATGAGTGGATTATACCGCTATCGTCATGCCATTCGACTAAAAAATGCCGGAGCAACATATCAACGCTTTATGAATAAGATCTTCAAGGATCTTATAGGCACAATATGGAGGTGTATGTTGATGATATGTCAGAAAGAGCTTGGAAATATCACAAAGATATTTCGACCGCAGAAGTTGCTTTGATATTCTTCGACACTACAAGATACGGCTCAACCCAAGCAAGTGCATTTTGAGTTTCCTCGGAAATTCCTAGTTTCATGGTCACTCGGATGAAGGCCAACCCCGAAGATAAAAGCACTCGCGACATGTCACCTCCAAGAACGATCAAGGAAGTCCAACGCTTGACTGAAGGATTGCAGCCTTTATCACGATTCTTAGCCCGCCAGAGATAAGTATCTACCATTCTTCAAAATCTTGGGTGCAGAAAATGGATTCCAAAGGGGACGATGAATGTCGACTGAGCAACTTCAGTCTATTTAGCTTCCCCTATTATCAAAGCCTATCCAAGGAGAGAAGACATCTATCTTGGCTTCTTTCTCATGCCGTAAGTCTCCGATACGCTGAGGAGAATTCATTGCAACGACCCATTTGTTATTTTCAAGATATATATTTTGACGATCAGATAATGTCACCCAAAAAATCGCAACCGACACGCCCCTAAAATGCCTAGATTCTGCGATCGATTAATTTTCTCAGGACATAAATAATCAATTATTATTCTCTAAATGGATTTATTTTGCAATTGAATATGTTATTAAATATTACAAATCTTTTTGGAAAACTTACATATATAACACATAATTCTTAAACATTTACATATCTAACATCAAAATTTTAATATTTATAAAACTAATATTTTTCTATGCATGAAAAATTTTAAAAAAATTAATAATAATACTTATTTTCATATAATATTAAAGATTATAAATGATATGTACATTAATATTAAAATCTAGGTGTCAGATATATAAATATATTAAAATTATATCAAATTTCTTCTCACCCTCACAAATGAAAGGGGGAATAAACTTATAATGGTGGAATTTAAGAGGATCAAAGCAACTCTCATCTCTTTAAATAATAAAAAAAAGAAATTGTATATAATAATATATAATATTAAAGAAGCTTACTTAGAATTTCTCTTTCAAAATGGTGGGGGACTAATGCACTAGAACATCTAGTCTTTAGTCAGGCAGCAACAAAGTTTCTCTCCTGATTATATTTCTCCAAAGGTTTTGTAGTTTTATCTATTTGAGGCAGTTGCAGTGCTTTGAATAATAAGTGGTAGAACTACTTCAAAAAAAAACTACAATTTAAAAAACTAAGATATCATAATAAAATAAAATAAAAATAAAAATAAAAAATTAAACAACAACTTTCTAACAACCATCACACTCTAACAAGTCAGGTTGAAAAATATAACTTTCTCATCGCAATTTCTCAAAAACACGGCCTAAATACAATTTCTCGTTGTACCACCACCAAAGCCTCAAATGCAAGAACTTATAGAAGGGGCAAAAAATAACAACTTTCTAGTAACCACTATATTCTACCAAGTAATGTTGAAAAATGCAACTTCCTAATCGTAGATTCTGAAAAACGTAACCAAAATACAATTTTCAAATAACACTGAAGTGTATTTTTCACATCTCACTGCACCGCCACCACTGCCTCAAATGAGAGAAGAACCTATAGAAGGGGCAGAAAGTAATAACTTTCTAGCAACCACAACACTCTATCAAGTCATGTTGAAAAATGCTACTTTCGCATCGCAATTTCTCAAAAACTCAGCCAAAATGCAATTTTCAAATAATACTGCAATATATTTTTCACATCTCACTGCACCACCACCACTGCCTCAAATGCAAAAAGAACTTATAGAGGAGGCAGAAAACAGGACTAAACCAAAAGGCCTGTTAGGGTATTTCTGAAAGAAGGATGAACAGTGGAACAAACTTTACCATCTAAGGAACAGAGAAACCCAAGCTGCAGGAGTTGAAGGAAGACTTCCACCTATAGAGCAAACATACCAGTAAACAAAACCTGTAATAATTGAGGCCATTGTTGTGCATATGGAGATCATCTTAAGCTATATAGGGCTTTAAAGTCTGTTCAAAGAAAGGGAGAACTGCATTAGGATATAAGAGCATCATAAGCCTACCTGGAAGTATTAAGAATAAGGTGAGATCTAAGTTAAGTCATCAATTAAAAATACAAAATACAACAAGAAATTTATACAGGATTCTAGATTTCACTGTAATGCTAAATTTTTTTACAGAGGAATTTGTCATCTTAATTCAATTGGTTCTTTGTAATTCTTTCCGGTTTGTTTTGAAGTTAAATATTGGTTCATTTGCTAATTATATCCTAAGTTTTGCTTAATTCATTGCAAGCCCTTCCATTTTTATACTAAGAAAAAAAATCATTTTAAACCTGAACTAAACTTTTTGGCTGCATAACCATGTTGGGAAAATTTTGAGTTTAAGAAACAATAATCACGAATGAACTAAAGAGGTAAATGTAGGCCTGCAAGAAAATGTGCCACAAAAATAAGGCAATAGAATTTGAATGAGTCCGTGAGATACCTACCTACTATCCAAGAGGGATTTACATACAAAGCACATAATTCTTATATATTTACATATCTGACATCTAAATTTTTCATATTTACATTAAAAAATACCTAAATTTTTAATATTACATCAAAAATATCACCATCATTAATTTTTTTAAAGTGAAATGCACATTCTCATGCATAAGAAGCATGCTATATTGGTAAATATTGAACTTTTAAGTGTCGGATATATAAATGCATAAGAATCTATGTATATAAAATTCCCTTCCAAATATAATATAGTAGTATAATATTCGCACTCTTATAAATATTTAATAACAACTTTCTCTCAGGATTGCACCACCAAACTCTAACGGTCATCAATCTCCTTGCCGGCCAGAACTCAAAGTCACCATCCTTCAATGCTTGTGTTAGAAACCAAGACTAACCTTCTTCCCTGCCATGGAAGCCCAAGAGAGGCTTTGATCTGCCACCTATGGTCGGCAACTTCATTGTTTTTCACCGGCCATACTCTGACAAATAACACAAAACGAGCTTCCTACACTATGCCCTTCATAAAAGATGAATGATAGTGATGGATGATATAGAATTGGAAACCAATTATCAGCCATATTTATTTAGGCTTCTTATAGCTGTAGAATAATGAGGATATTCAAGAGTCCAAGATCAGATTGTAAAAGGTCTATAGAGAAATCGAAGAGAGTAGAAGAGATCTGGATCATAGAAAATTATTCTTCGCGCATCTTAACAAAATAAACAATCAAATCTTGCATTACCATTGCACCAGCCCAGTCAAATGGTGAGTTTGTGGGCTTCAACATGTTGGCTTCCAGTCCCATTAGGACTCGCCGTCAAGTTAGCCATTGATGTGCTGAGCCATCAGATGCAATCCTCAAATTGTCTTGGTGTCATCCTGAAGTGTTCTTGCAAATTAAACATATTGATTCTATGCCCTTGAACTAAACTAGAAGGTGTTCAACCATAGAGCAAAAATAAGAGGTGATTTTTTATCTTTCCAATTAAACATCTCAATCTTACATTCTTCCCTCATCAACAACAAAAAAAAAATCCTCAACATTGCTGCTTGTATTATAAAAAATATAAGGGTATTGGCCACGTATGTTGGCTCCCACCTCCCATGCATCGAAATGTTTTTTTCTTCAAAGGTGGTGGACCTATTGAACTAAAATATAGTCAAGCGCTTCTTCAAAGCTAAGGTTAGCTTTATATGAGTTCTTTAATGATCTTATTAGTTTTCTTTCGTATAAGTTGTTATTGAGCTGCTTTGTAATAAGGGTTATTTGTGTAATTTTTTATTTACACAAATATCTTGAATTGTAGCTATAAATAGGCCACTCACCACCGGTATTAGACACTAGAATCTCATTCTTTCAAGCGAATTTAATCTCTCGATTCCTCTTTTACTCTTTTTTTTTTTTCATTTTTTTGCTAGCTTGTTTCGATTTTATTGGTGTTAGCTGCAGGTTCAAAACAAGAACCTGATGCATTCTGGTTTGGGATGATGCAATAAGGTGATTGGTTGGAGGAGGCAACTGTGAAGATATTTGCTGCAATTCGGTAGATCCTAGCAGTGAAGGGAAGACTAACTTGGAGATTTCTACTGCAATACTATATCTTGGAGACTAATAAAGTAAGTGTTACTGAATTCAGAAGAAAATAGACCGTTGTGACTATACTCCAAAGACTATTAAGGTGAATTGGGAGAGAACTACTACTGTAATAGGAATCTAGAATAAAAAATTAGCCTAAAGGTGTGATTTCTTGTTATCATTCTTATATAATTCTGTAATTTAGAAGCTGTTTTGTATCGGTTAGGTAGTAGTTGCGAGCCAAGTCTATACTAGAGAATATACATTAGGTTTGATACAACTTCTTGAGATTTGAGACAGAATGTTGTGGACCACTGTCATTGCCAGCAATATTAGTAATCGATGGGCATTAAATCTCACTCTATTGTTTACTTTGAAAGGCCCTATATATTATTACAACTAAAATTTGAATACTCGATTGGACCACAAATCAGGCTTACTTTTTGGAAGACCATGCCCCTAAAGTTAAATCAACATCACGCCCCCTACGGTCATAATATTTTTTATATTGATTCTGCATTGTAAAGAGTTATTGGATCAACTTACTCATACCAGCCATTTTTTCTACCAACTCTAGTACAATGACTTCCGTGCTTCCAAAATCCATCCATTTGAGAGATTACCTACATTTTCTTTCATATAAGGCCTCAAATAGTTTCATGCAAAGACTAACATGATAACAATTATTTTAAACAAACTCAATCACAAAATGGTATAAGCTCCAATCACTACTGAAGTCAAGGCAAATCATCCCAACTCATCCTCACAAGCCCTCCAAAATTTGAACTATCTTCCTAGTTTGTCTATCAATTTAGCGTTGAAATGTTATAACTATAATAGTGACGAGCTGAACGTATTTTCCAGACACGATCATCTTTGGTGCCTTCTGCAATCGAATGATACCATCAACAAAAATTCTTTCTAGCTCCTAGTGGATTCAAACATAATAGTCACTCTTAGTGAGAAGGTAGACAACAATGCAGATGGCATCATATCCCTTCAACAATCTCAGTAATCTTACCTCTAAGTCCGTGGAGCTATCATGAAGATTAAAGTAGTCTTGTTTGCTTTAATACTCTACCTAGATAAATTGTCATGTGAGACATCTATTGACATATTTGATGGCATCTTTCTTTATTCTCTATCAACAAAAGTGAGCCTTCAACTCTTGGTATATTTTATGGGTTCCCAAATGGGTAATATTCTCTTCCATAAAATAAAAAGCAATCCTTGTTTGCCAACTTTAAAATCTTGCTAATGGGGTTGCATCCTATTGGTCAAAGCTGTCTTGCTTGCTACAACTTATCGGCCAAGAAGTTATAGACTAACCGTAACAATTATTGTGTTGGATTCACAAGTGTTGACTGAAGAATTTAGTTATCACATTGGCCTTCCCAAGATGATGTTGAATATTCAAGTCACAGTCTTTGAAAAGTTACATCCATCTTGTCTATCAAAAGTTTAACTCCTACTTGAAAAACTAAATACTTCAGACACTTCTGGTCAAGAAAAAGCTCTACTCGGTTATCCTATATGTGCATCATCATACCTATAAAGTCAAGATAATAGCTGACAGTTCTAAGTGGTGTGTCATATATTTACGTACCATGTTGCATGAGCACAAACCTAAATCCTTGTGAGGAGGAGTTACTATAAATTGGAATCCTTCACAGCCCGTTGAGTAGCATAACTCTTGCACTATCACCAAGCTATCCTTCAACACCTGAAAGCCCTATCAGCATTCATCAGTAAACTCAAACTTGGTCATCTTTCACATATCATCTTCTAAGAGAATCCTAAATGAACAATACGAAATAGTGAGAGTCCAAGAAAATTGTGAAGTTCTGCCATATTGTGTGGCAGTAGCTAGTCAACAATAACAACCACCTTTTATCGGTTAATAGAAATGTCATCAACACAAGCCATATACCGCAAGAATAAGATGTAGCCAAGCCAAAAAGAACATTTTGACATCTTGTATGTAATCAATGCATATAAAAAGTCTGGCACAAATTCCAAAAGAGTTTTGCAACCTTCAATATGGAGATGACAAGAAAAATCGCCTTAAGTATGTTAACTCTGAGTCCCAAGTAAATATGTTACAAATTAAGAGTGATAAGGTGACCTCACCGTCGCTTGACCTTATCATGAGGTGAAAACAGTGCACTTGACTCCCTCCATTTAGATAACTCTAATCTATGCAAAGATCTTCTTTCAACTTTATTTCATCATCATTCTCCATCACATGATACTATAGCCTCATCCTCTCTATCTACATTGAAGATGTCCTCCTCACTACCAAAAGGCTAGCAATTGTTGTGCTAACATTATTCCAACCATCACCATTTGACATCATTTTGCACCACTTAGTCCTAGTTTCCATCTTACAAAGAACTTCACTTATACACATGAATCCTAATGGAGTTTAGAGATAAAGGTCAGTGAAGGTTAATGCTACAAAGGTGAATATGTGGCCTAATTTCTTTTACAATAAGGGATTGTTTGGTCAAGAGTTAACTAGGCTTCTTGTATTTCATTTTCATGCATTTTATATTTTTTACGTTTAATGTATGACAAATGAAATACAATATAAAATTTTGAGGTATTAGCAATAGGGGTGAGCATTCGATCGGTTTGATTTATTCGGTTGGTGTTGTGGTCAAACCAAATAAACCAAACCTTAATTTTTAAAAAATCGAACCGACCAAATTAGTACAAAAAACCGTATAAACCGAACCGAATAAACCGAAATCTAATTCGGTTTATTCGGTTCTTCACAAACCGAAACCTTTCAGAAAATATTGATAAAATTGCATCAGATATACCCAAACCCAATAAAAAAATTGATCTGACAGTCATGACTCATGAGTCATGAACATCAACTAGAAGCATCTTAATAATTGATGAAATATTGGCACATTACACACTTGGAATGCATGTGAGGTTCAATAATCCACAATTCCACATAACACAACCGCAGAATATCGAAAGCAAAGATACATATAAGAATGCAAAGACATCCACACACAAAAGCTCGTAGACCCGCTTTGTAGAGGTCAAAAATAACGCCATAGAGAACATAACACAACAAAGATTCGGAATATAAGGAAGCGGTTCCCAACTTTAAGCCATACAGTCCACTACACAAAGCTCACAACATCAATTCATCAAACCATCAATAACCAACCAAAACAAAGAACAACAACGGTGTGTGTGTGTGTGTGTGTGTGTGTGTGTGTGTGTGTGTGAGAGAGAGAGAGAGAGAGAGGAGAGGAGTTGAGATAAGGATTTAGTTCTTACCTTTCAAAGAGAATTAAATTTGAAATTAGAGGTGAGGTGAAGACAAAACTGATGCTATTAAAAAATTAAAAGCCTCGAATAGGAAAGTGACGAAAGTCCAAACGTGGATTGCGTAAATCAGAGATTCGGAATCTCAAATCGTCGGAACACCTATGCCCTAACTCCATCAGTCCTCCTAAGGAATGAAGTCGAAGCGAGAGTCGAATCAAGAGTCGAGACTCTCGATTCTCGAAGAAGTGTATGGCATCGTGATCAGCCATCGAGGAGACGACAGACGAGGAAGTGAGGAACCAAAGGCCGAACTCGAAGGCCGAGGAGACAAGGAGTCTTACATAGGTTTTCATCGACCCAATCAAGGCAACTGAAGAAGGCCGGAGTCCACTCAAGGCGTAACCGGAAGACCGATATAATCAGTTTTACGATCTAAACTGATTTTTTTTAAATTAAAACCGAACCGGAAACCAAAAACCAAATAAATACACACTTTCAATCAAAAACCAAATAATAATCATAAAAACCGAACCAGATTAACCAAATATCATCGGTTCGGTTCGGTTCGGTTTTTCGATTTGAACCGACTAGTGCACACCCCTAATTAGCAATACCCCAAAATAGTTATTTATTGTGCTTTATAAATTCATCTGATTTGAGAGAAATTGAAATCTCAAGTCCACTCTATCCGTTGTGGTTTCTTTCGTCTCTCATTGTCAGTTGCCTTAGCCACAACCCTCATCAATAGAACCACTCTGAGCACAACAATTATTGATGCATCCACCATCAATGTAGCACCTCTTCATCTCTAAAGCTCCCAAGCGCCACTCTTGTCGTCAACCCAAGTTTTAGCATCAAAGCTTTGTGTCATGGCCCTAGCCCCCCTCATCATCATAGTATGTCATCTCCCACCCTTTGTCATTGCCATACCCTACTTCATTATCCCATCCTACATCATTATCCTAGCTCCTATCTGTCATAATCCCGTCATTGCCTTATGACGTGCCCCTTTCACGATTTTTTTTTCTTCTTATTTCAGTTGTGAAATCATCTGCCTTTAGTTCAAATCACCCTCATGATCAAGTATCATCTTATTTTACCTCCTTTTCATTTGGTTGAGATAACAATAAGTCAGATTTTCTTCTCTGTTTTGACTGGATTTTCATTCTCATAATGAAGTTGAACAACTTAAAGATAATAAAGTTGTCCAAGTTTCATAAGTTTTCATCTGCATTGTGTTGGGTTTTTATTCATTTATTCAAAGGGTTATAGATATACAGGCACAATCAAATTTCACTATGCTTGCTCATTTACTACAGATAAGCTATGTTATGTTATGTTATACTAAATAAAGTCATATATATATGATACCTAGATATATAGTAATTTGCAAGGGCGGAAAGATATCATAGTGTGGAGGCAAGTGGTGACGACCAAAACAAAACACTACAAATTTCTAATGGTATCTTTACAAAAAACCTAAAGACTAAAATTGTTCTGCTCAATATTTCTATGATAGAACTCTACTTTTTTTTTTTTCATGGAACTCCTTTTTATGGTAGAAAGCTATGGTTTTATGATAAACATAATTTTGTGACAGTAATGCTGTGTTTATATATTAACACTTTTTTCTTTGTTGTTCATCAATGCTTTCAAAAAAAAATGCAACGTTTATGAACATTCCAATTGCAAATTACTTAAGAGTTAGTGAAAGTTTATGGTGAAGGGCAAGCAACTAGATAGTGAGCCAAGTCTAAAATTGTATGAACATTGTTTAGCTCTCGACAACTTAATTTGGATGAAGATGAGCTTTCTAAATTTGAGGAAATTGATACAGATGTATATCAAACCACTGATTCAGCTAAAATAGATGTTAACGAAAATCATATAGGTAGTATAAAGTGAGCAACATCATCATGTTCCAAGGTTGTCCATGCAAACTATTAGTAACTAATTGCTATAATAGTTGATAATATGGCTCAAATTATTAGTACTGTTCAAAGCAGCCATCTACAAGAGCTGCTAACAAAAAGGAAAATTTTACTTAACTCGTTACCAAGTTGTCAAGTATTAAATGTTTTACTAACTTGGAGATTAAAATATAATGACAACTTATTCAATACTTCAAGTATGATTCATTTGCTCCTCTCAAAACTTTTAAAATCAAAGGCTAGGCAAATGTGCAAGGAGTTATAAAAATGTTTTTTTAGATTATGTAGGAATTAATGATGCATTAACTATTTTAAATTGTAATGTATTAACATTATAAACTCATGTTCTCATAAGTATTTTTGACTCATGAAACAATTACAATTATTTTGGATTTATGTTTTATAGATGATGGTTAATCTATATGCTTTCTTGATGGTACCTTTGACTTATTATTTATGAGTGCACAAATGAAAAGGACTTACTATTATATATCTTTTTTACTATACTCTAATGAGTTTCAAGTCATCAAAAATATTTGATGAGCTCAATTATTATTTGTTTCAATGTAAAGGTGGTGAGGACTGATTTTACCAATATATTTAAGTGTTGTAAAATATTCTAAACTTTCAACCAAACCAAATAAAAAAAAATAATCCCTGCATTTATTTTACAACTAAACTATTCTAAGTACTCAAAATACACTGCAATTATTTCACTCTACATTTTTAAAATGCACAAATTAAAGATTCTTGCGATCAAGCAACCCCTAAATAATTTTTTTTTAATTTTAATATGAAAATATCTTAAATACATATAACCCCTTAGCACAATATCTTAAACACAAAAGCTCTTACTTCGCACAAAATATTAGATAAGACAAATTCTTTAAGAACAATAGTGTGTTCCTCAATTCCATTTACATTGCATGAATTTGTATAAAATAAAAACAAATAATTTTTTTGTTAGAATCAATATCCTGTAGGCCGCTCTCATAAAATTCATATAGATGATAAGGAATGAAAAAGATTAAAACATTGCGTATCTCTCAAAGTATAATCAATTTAGAATTTCTACATAGTCATATTGAGTGTTGATATATGTCCAATTTGAAGAGTTTAATTTTCGCAAATAAAATTAAAGAACCGAAAAAAACAAGCTTGTGCAACAGTACACGCGTTCCAGCTGGTAGCAATAAGCGATGGATGTACGCAGGAGAGAGATGGAAAAGCTGAAGAAAGGAGACGCGAATAGACGAATCACCTGCGGCGTTTCTTCTTACGTAGAACGAGCTCGGTATCGAGGCCAAAGCCGTCGACCTTTCGAACGCGGACGAGAGTGGAGTCCTTAAATAGCGCGGTAACGCCCTCGATAGCGTACAGGTCGTTAGCAGAGTAGCGATCAGCGCGACGGGTGAGAGCGACGTGGAGAACGCAGACGCCGCCAGGTCGAAGCGTCCGCTCGATTTCCCCAACAAAGCGGTCGGGGTACAGCGCATGGTCGAACACGTTCGAAAACTCGATGTCGTATGAATGGTCTTGGAAGGGCTGGGAATGGAAGTCCCCCTGAATAACCAGCGGCTCCGACGCCACCAAATCCATCCCGATCGAATCAGCGACCCCTATCGCAAGCAGCGCGGCGACCTCCTGACCCATCCGCGCCCCGATGCAAAGCGCACGCGAGGTGTTTGATAGAAATCCCGACTCCCGAAGCTCGATGAAGAAGCGCGAGAAAACAGCGACCTTACGGTCCCAGTCGCGGGTGGCCCAGACGCTTCTGAGGTGAGGGTTGAGGGTCTTGTTGAGCTGCAGCTTAAGGTAGTCGTCGTAGGAGCGGAAGCCAGGGCGGATCTTGAGAAGGGGAGAGGAAGGGAGTTGGCGGGTGAGATTAGGGTTTAGGGTTGAGCGGGATAGGAGGGGGAGGAAGAAGAGGAGGAGGAGGGGGAGGGAGAGAATGAGGAGGAGGGGCTTGACGAGGGGCTTCGTCGTGGTCATAGCGTAGACTGGTTTGAGCCGATACTGGTGCAACGGGGCATCAGGCATGAGAAGAGCTTTGGCGCCGTCTTCCCAGTTTGGCTCCAAAAGTTCTTTTCTTTTTTAAGATTACACTGAACATATAATTTTTTTATATTTATATATTTTATATTTTATATTTATAAATATAATTTTTTATGCAGATATATATATATATATGTATATATATTTTATTTCAAAAATAATATTTTAATATAATAGTAAATATTTAAATATTATTTATATAAATATTAAATTTTAATCATCAGATTAATAAATATATAAGAAATGTATTCTATCAATTCCTTTTTTTTTATTTGGCTGATCCTAAAAAAAAATTTTTTTTTCTTTAGAAACAAACACATTACATGCATATATCAAATTTTGTTATTAAAAGTTTTACATATGTAATGTAGAATTTATATTTATTTTTATATATAATATAAAATTTAATATTTTATAATATGTTATTTATGCATAGGGGTATTAACGAGTCGAGTCGAGCTGAGTCGTAGCAAACTCGAGCTTGACCTGTTAACTCAAGATGTGGCTCAAACTCTAGCTCAAGCTCGATTAGAGCTCATTTTATGAGCTTGAGCTCAGCTCGTTTGCTTATTATGAGGGTCGAGTTCTCAACTCTATAATGATAAAATTTCAGATTTCCTTTACAAAATAGGTCAACAAAGGCAAGATGGACACAGTCTTGTGGATGATGAAAAGCTTAATGGGTTGTTTGCCTGAAAAAATAATATAGTGTGTTCGGATTATTTTAATTTATTTAGTTGAAAATTCTATATATACATAAATTTCTTTTTTTTATATAAAATAAATATAATGTAAAATATTTTTAAGATTATGAATAAACAATAACCGACAACCATCAACGAAGTCGCCACCATCCGACGGCGGTGGATGTGGGTGGCGACCGCGGTGCCGACTACGGCATCACATGGTGCGACCTAAGAACTGCGGAGCGGTGATGGCCGACGATCGAAGGAGGTGGTGGGTGATGGGCGTGGGGAGGCAGCGAACCGCCGGGTATTTTCAAATACACCAAAAATAATAATTTTAATGCATTTCAAATACACTACAAATGCGTTGAAATTTTACTTTGCACCATATCAAACATTCAAAGAGTTTTACTTTCAAATTCCAAATACATCAAAAATGATCATTTTAATGCATTTCAAATACATTACAAATACGCTGAAATTTTATTTTGCACCATATCAAATATTCAAAGAGTTAGATTCCATGCATTCAGTTTACTTTATACTATAAATGCATGCAATCAAATAGCCCCTAAGTTATTTTGTTAAAAATTCTATAAATACATGAGTTTATTTTTTTCTGTTTAGTAAAATAAATATAATGTAAAATATTTTAAAATTTGTGGATGGCAATGGTATGGCGTTGGCTAGTTAGCAAGGTGCAAGACTTTACATTGAAGCAAGATATTTGAATTCCTAAGTTTGAGCGAATTTGCAATACACCAAAATTTAACCTTTTAGGGGTTGTTTAGTTGCTTGAAAAAAAGAATACATTATAAAATAAATGCAGTGTAAAAAAAATGCAATGCATTTGGATTACTTTAACTTATTTGATTGAAGACTAAATACGTAAATTTCCTTTTTTTATTTGATAAAATAAATACAATGTATTGTAAAGTATTTTTGAGATTATGGTACGGTGATGGCGATCGGCAACCGGAGTTGGGTGATCGGCGAAGTGGCGATGGTTATGCGCGACAACCAAGTGGGTGGAAGACAGCATGACGGGCAATGGTGAACCAAATACCGATGGTGGTGGTTGGCGACACCGACGACTGGCTTGTAAATTTTAAATGCATTATATCACTTTAAAATTTTACTTTGCATCATGTCAAATACAACAGAAAAGATGAAACTCCTGCATCATTTATTTTATTTTACATCTCAATGTATTCAAAAAGAATAACTCCTAAATGTAACTAGGTTTTCACATAAAATAAAAAAAATAAAAAATAAAATAAAAAGAGAGAAAGAAACTACAGTTTTTGAAGATGATAAACTGGGCATTTTCCAAAAAGAAAAATGAAAACTACCAGGTGATGCACACAACTTTTATTAAATATCTAATATAAATTTAAAAATAAAAATAAAGTAATAAAGGTTTTTCATTTAATAATATTTATTATAAAATTAATGTATATAAATATGTTATTTATAAATATCAATTATTACATTATATATTATTGTGTGCCAAAAAATTCATATTTAGCATGTAAACAAATAGCAGAAAATAGAACAAAAAACACTATAATTTTTACGTGAAAAATATTAGAGAAAAAAAAAATCATGAGGCATAGCTTGGTCAAAATATTCTATTATATGTATTTTGAATTACAATATTTCAAAAAGTCAGGCAATGGAAGCCTTAAAATCATATTACAACAACTACATGATGGTGATGAGGCTGTAAAGACAACCAGTCGTGGTTGGTGATGATAAAATGTGATTGACGATGCTCATAGCGATGACTAGCTTCAAGCTTTTTAGTTTAGCTTTTAGCTCTACTCCCCTATCATGATAAGTTTAGAGAGGAGCATTTTCATAATTATAACTAAAATCTCGAAGACTCAATTGAACTGTTCATTTTGATTCAATTAATCATAGTTTATTTCTTGATAATTAAGTACTCTAATAACTTTCGATTTTAGTAATCTCAGGCTTGTTAGATTCCTCTTATCGAGTTGCTCAATTTAAATATAAGCATGCTAGATTTGAAAATCATTTTACTGCTTAATTAATATCTTGAAATCTCTAATTACATTTTTAAAGCTCGATTTGGGCTTATTTGAACTCTAATTTATCCATTCTTGGCGATAGTGGACTCTTCTTATTGAAACGTTCAATTCGATTATAAATTTGTTAAAATCAGAGTTTCTATCAATTTTAAGTTGATTTTGTAAAATTGAATATGTATTGCCTCAAGATTTGTACTTGATTTAAAAGATTTTAACTCGATATATCATATATATATTTAGGGGCTGTTTGGTTGCCTACATTTAGAATGCAGTATAAAAAGAATGTAGTGTAAAAAAAATTCAGTGTAAAAGGATTACATATTGTTTGACTTTATTACACACTATTTTTTATTGACAAAAATAGTGAAAATACGGATGTGCAGATGGCGCCGACCAGGTATTATGTGAAGGCACGGCGCTATACGGCTAATAATGACCATTACGGCTACAACCAAGGTGGGATGGTAGCGGCGGCATGCTAGCTGGCCGGTCGGCGACCTTGTCGATTTGAGATTGGCTGTATTTGGAATTCGCAGATTTATTTCCAAATACACACAAACCTCTTCTGCCAGATTTTGAAATGCATCAATTTTACTTTAGGAGCCAAACGCTTGAAATGTTTAAAATGGTGCATTTAATCAAGATTCCAACGCTACCAAATAAATTTCTATATATCGCAGATTCCAAATGACGCTACCAAATTTTATATTAAACTAGCTTACATGTGGAGCATATATATCTATAGCTTATGGCGAGTGCACTTTGTGTGATCTTTTTTGAGATTTTGATGAGATTTTGTAATCATGGGGACATATATCATTTGATGCTTGATTTTATGTCACTTTAAAAATAAAAAATTTATTTCTATAAATAACCCCATTGGTGGTTGAGGTTATTCAGTGTGTAGTCTTTGTAGTCTTGTGCACTTTCTCTTTATTTTCATTTTACTCTTTTTAGCAAGTGAGCTCGTGGTTGTGATGAGGTGTGCTCGCATTTTTTGGACTTTGTGCATTAGTCCTTAAGGGAGACTAACATGTGAATGACATGACATTTTTGGGTTATTTATAAGGTAACATCAATTTTATGATACATATTTAGGGGTGTCAAAAATTGAGCCAAAGACGATAACTGATAAAATTTTCGATCCATAAAATTAACCCGTTTAATTATTATGATCTGGTTCGAATTGCCCCGTTAACTAAAATTTGACTTATTTTGACCAATGAACCCCAATATTAATCAAATTTTTATACACAAACTCGAATTTATGGGATGCAAATGAATCAAGTGTTCGACAAGCTACTCATGGCTCGGCTCAATTAGAACTCATTCATGATTGTTTGATTAATTAATCAAACAAGCTTGAACATTTTTATAAATACTTGATTGCTAAATGAACAAGCATGAATAATTGGTTGTTCATGAACAATACCGTTTAACCTCATGACAAAGCTCAATTAAGGCTTGTTTGTAAACAACATCATTTAAAATTTAATTTTAGGCTTAATATATTTTAAGTGATACAACTTGTTTATATTTCTCAACAAGCTACTCACGAACAAGCTCGATTAAGGCTCAATTAAAGCTTGTTTATTTCATTAAACGAACTACTTATTAGCAAGCTCGATAAGCCCAATTTGAAGCGAGCTCACGAACAAACTCAAGTGAAGCTTGAACAAGATTTTTTTAAATAAGCCCGAGCTTGAACACCATCCTAAAAACTCAAATCGAGCTTAGCTCGAGTTCGAGCTCGATAATGATTAACGAGCTTGAACTCGAACAAGCACGTACTAGCCTCGGCTCGGTTCGTTTCCAACCCTACTCGAATTTGACTCGATTTTGATTTGGTTTTGAACTATAATGCATGTATAAATAGATCATTCGAGTCATGTTCGAGTCAATCATATTGAAGGCGGGTTAGGTTCGAGTTAATGTTTTAACTTGTTTAATAAATAGATTCTGGTTTATTGGTTGGGTCAATTTTGGAATGATTGACTCGTTAACCAAAATTGACACCCATAAATAAGTTGTTTATGAGGATGAACAATTTAGCATAGTCTACTAGAATGAGTTCTTGTTTCATATGATCACTTCAAGATCAGCTTATGATTTTCACTATGCCCAACGCTGGCAGATATTCCAAACTTTTATAAGTTGTTGCCTACTTGTTGCAGCCAAACTCATTGGCGAGCGTTGTCACCTTTATCTCCTACTTATGGGACAAGCAAATTCTCAAGCAGAGCTGTTGGTTATAAGTATGTATTGATTCAATTTTATATGTATTCTATTAATTTTTTTGTCAAGTAAAGCAAATACATCAGTATATGAGATTTGAAATACTAGATAGATTGAGTATATTTGAATCGCCAAAATCTAAATTCAAACACAAGTGATGTAAAGTGATGAGGCCAATGGCCGCCCGCTTTCGATAAATGGCTTGTAGGGCCATTCGCCACTAACAATTACACGCCAATCGAATGATCACCGCCGACGTCAAATTATAATTTACTTTTACATTATATTTGTCAACCAAACAAAAAATGCAAAGTCGATTTATAACTCTGAACCAAACAACTATAAAGTAATCTTTTAATCGAATTTACTTACATCAGATTTCCTTTACTCGATTATGGGACAAACAAATTCTTAATGTTATTTCGCTATTTGTTCGCTGCTAAAGCCTATAAGGATGAGTTTGTTCAGTTTTCTATAATTTACAAGATTACTACACTAAAGAATAAGTTTAGAAATTGATGTGGTTGGTTCTTTTTTTAAAAAAAAATAACATGATAGGGTGGCCTATTGTTAATCAAGCTCATTTCATTTGAGAAGAGAAAAGTGGTAGTGCTAGAGCTTAGAGCGTTGGAGGCCCAAGATTTAAGGAAGAAACCTCACAATTATCCCTTATCTTCGAGGTAGTCGAGTTTACCAAATCTTGTACAACAAGTATGTATATGTAGCTAATAATGGAAAAAAGTACACTAGAGGCCAATTAAGCTTAATAAAAGGTTAGAAATTTAGATCTCAAAAGAGAAGAGAGAAGAGAGAAAAAGATTCAACCAAAAGAATCTTAAGTATGCCTCTTGTTCCATTATTTATAGAGTTGGAGGGCTCCAATAATGGCTACACCACATACATAAAATAATACAAAACAAGGTATAAAATATGTGGATTGCTCTAGTACAATACATGAATAATATCTTGATGTGATGGTAGGTGTTGCCTTTGGATGACATGACCTTCAATAATCAACTCATTGAGTTTGGCGCATGCGATGAGTTCATCGAATGATCTTTGCTTAGTTGTACTTTGGGCGAGTGGCTTGCGAGTTCACAGATCGAGGTTATTTGTCGGGTGGGCTAGGTCATGCGATGAGTTCATCGAATGATCTTTGCCAAGTTGTACCTTGGGCGAGTGGCTTGCGAGTTCATAGATCGAGGTTATTTGTCGGGTGGGCTAGGTAATTTTGTTAGGCGAGTGATGGTGAATTTTTGGGTGAGGTGGGAATTTTTTGCTGGAAGCTACACCGTATCCAATTGACTCCCTTGCCATTTAGCAAGTGGTGACTTGATCTAAGATGAGCTTTGTGACAAGCTAGTTAGTTTACGGTAGGGTTTCATAGTATTGCTATTGGTGCACTATCATTAGAGGTCATTGAATAATTATTGTTAACTAATTGATTTATTTTTTTTTTGATTATATGTAAGATAGACTAAAACTAATTTTTTTCCCAAAGTCATCTTTCTTACTAAGTTATTAAAAAATATTTTAATTTTGGTGACAAGTAAGTAAAGGTGAATTAGGTTTAAATCTAAGATTAAAAGTGGCATATTAGTCTAGGAACATTAACTAAAAAATAATAGCAGACACTATGATAAAATAAAATAAAATAATGCTTTTATAATGAACTAAATGGAAAGAAAAAAGAAAAAATTAAGAATATTAGTGACTCTTATAAATTATTGTATGCTTGAAAAGTTAACAATATGAATGGGGTAAGAATAGTGGCGGGTAAAGAATTAAAAAATAAAATTGTTGACGATAATATAATTAGTAATTTGTTGATTGTTATTCTATTTGTTAATGTTTAATGGTAAAGAAGTATGATGAATTATTACATTGTATACTTGTTGAAGAATGGATGGTTATTGTTTGTGATTTAAATTGTATAAACTCTAGTAGGATAGTTTAACAATGTATTCTTGGTGGTTATATAATATGAGATAATAATACAATGGAGATAATTTATTTGATTTTGTGGTAACCTATAGTCTTGCAATAGGCAATATAATAAATGAAAAAGTATTTGATTAGTTATAAAAGGTGGAATCACCAAATTATAAATAGATTCCTTCTTAGAAGAAATGATATATATATATATATATATATATATGCAAAGTTTGTGAGGTGATTTCAAAAGAAAATATGACTGCATTAGTAGTTATAAATTTATATCATAAGAGTATAAGTAAAACAATCAAAGAAATTTATTGTCTTCAAATAAGTTGTAGAATTTGAAATGTGATAATTTAATATTCTCTTATTATGCTTTGAATATATGTTTCCAATAGAAAGAAATATAAATTCTTTAGTTAACATAAATTTGAGCCTATTGTCTCATAGAAAAATATTAGTTAAACTTAAAGGAAAATTTTATAAGATGATGGTGAGACCTATAATGTTTTATAATGTAGAATGTTGGCTAGTAAAAGAGAAGCATAAAATTAAGCATTGCGGAGATGAGGATGCTCAAATGGATGAGTGGCTTTGCACTTAGAGACAATTGCATAATGAGTATATACTTTAAAAGTTTGATGTAGCTCCAACGACAGATTAGATTAGAGAGAGCCGTCTTAGATGGCTTGGTCACAAAAAATGATAGCCATCTGATGACATTGTTAGAAGAGTAGATGCATTAGATTCTGCTTATGTTAAGAAATATAGAGGTAGTTTTTAAAAGTCTTGATTTGGAAGTATACAAAATTATGTTATTTTATTAGAATTAAATGAGGATTTGACACTTAATTGGAAATAATAAAGAAGAAGGATTCATATATCTGACCCCACATAGTTGGATAAAAGCTTATTGTTATTGTTGAAGTTGACTTAAACTTGATGCATGATAAGATGACTAGTTCTATTAAATTAATTGCCATAGAAGTTTTAGGTGAGTCTTGCATTGAATCATAAATTGATGAAGAGAATTGGTAGTTGACTAAGAAGTTATGTATGATTATTAAGAAAAAGAATCATGCTTTAAAAAGATGGTGAAAATTGAATACTACATGTTGAATCTGAATTTGTTTGTGGAGTGAAGCCAGAAAAATAGAGAAAAAAAATAAAATACTCAAAACATTAAATTTTATTTTCCCTTTGTGAATCTGAATAGTTGGGTATAGACAGGGACTCGTCTCGACATGAGGTGAATATTCGTCGATGAGTGATGGACTCTATGAGTAGTTGAAATGAACCATTGGTCGCTTAGACTAATATGTGAGTCAAGGCTAGTTGCTAAACTTGGATCATTTAGAGTGTTCGCCTTTCCTTCTCACCATCCATCCACGCAAGTTGTTAGGTTTAATTGTTTCCATACCTTCTGATGCAGGGTATCATCGTCACCGTCGTCGATGTCATCATCATAAAGCTTAAATCCATGTATTGGGTTTTTTGTTATAATTTATGTTATGTATTATTGGTCTTTTATATTTTGCATATGTCTTGAGCTTATATGTATTGAGATATTCTTATATTATGGCCCGTGATTCATTGTAGTATGTATGACATTTTGGGTAGGTATGAAATGAGTGGTAGGTTTGATAATGGTGATAGGTTTATTAGTAGGCGGTGGTATGTGTAGTTATGATGGTGTTAGGTTTGAGTTTGGAGTTAGGTTTGAGTATTCTTAACTCTCTCTTTCAATCCTATAAATAGGGAAGCTCTTGTAATGCTTGACACTTAAATTTGGGAATAAAAATTATCTTTTTAAATTTCTTTTACTATTCTTCTATGTGCTTTCCTCTTGAGTGACAGACTACTTGAGTGTGTGAGCTCACAATCCTTAGAGAATGACTTCTAAGGAAAGAACATGATCTCCACAATGACAGACTATTTGTAAAGGTCGACTTCAACTTATCCCCATTTCGCTATTGGTTATTTTAAATCCACTACATGTTAGATTGTTCATAACTTTTCAGTTATTTCTTTGCACTTATAAGATTCATATCTCTAATGTGATTAATATAACTTTAATCAAAATATTTTCAACTTCACTAAATTTATAATATTATGAATGTGCTCAATAGTAGTGTGCATATATCATTACTCTTTTGAGAGGATTTAAGAATTATCGGTGTAAAAAACATCATATCATAAAATGCACTCTCGTCCTACATCATATTTGGTATCAGAGCAAGTATGTTTCTTTGGGAACATCTTGTTTGATATTGAGTTTTATTTTTGTATTAGAGTAATCTTATAATCCATTGTAAAAAAAAACATACAATATTTTATTTAATTAGAGCATTTACTTATTCCTTTAATGGTGTCTTTGATTTCATTACATTGTATATTTTTTAAAAAAAATTTGATTATATTAAAATTTTAAAAGAATGTCATCATGTCAACTTGTAGTGGTCTCAGAAATTAATATCAATTTTTAGATGAAAAATATGATTCTTATGAATTTTTACTAAAAAAAATAGAAAAGTTTACCCTTATGCACCAACAAACGTATAATGAATTCTAAAAAAGATTTGAAGGTTTAGAACAAAAGGTTGGTAGGCTTATAACACATTCACTAGAAACTAATCCAATCCTAGAACACCAACATGAAGAAAGGGAAGGTCATCCTATCAATCTCATTCCTCTTTCTCTCTCTCCTCATCCACATTCTCCTATTATACCCTACTATCACCCTAAGAATAACTTTAATGAATATCCCGAGTTTGATGAGGTATTTCCTCACCCATCTTATCGAATAAGAAGACAATTATGACAAGCTGAAGGTTATGCTCATCAAACTCCTTATGAGCATTATCCTCGACATTATGAAGAACCATTATCTAGTTTTGTTGCCCCTCGATGTACACTTAGAACCTAACGATGATGTTATTTGTAGATTAAATTGATCCACTTACTTTTGATGGTCGACGTGATGCTAAAATTTTCTTAGATTAGTTAGTAGATATGGACCAATATTTTGATTGGATGCCAATATCGGAAGAAAGACAAGTTTATTTTACTTGCATGAAACTAACCAGGCATGCTAAGACTTATTGGATTAATCTCACCCAAAAATTTCAACGATTAGGATAACCACCTATTGCTTATTGGGATGAGATGAAAGAAATTTTAAAGCAAAATATATATACCAATAAATTTTCATGATCAACTTATGGATGAAATGACTACATTTAAACAAGGATCTTTAACTGTTGTTGAGTATATGACACAGTTTGATAAATTGATCACATGTTGTGATGTTTAAGAGAATCACCGCACCACAATCTCTAGATTTAGATCTGGGTTACAAACTGATATTCATAATGAAATGTTAACCTGAGAAATTTATTCTCTTGAGGATGCATTTCGAGTGGTGACTCAAATTAAATAATATCTTATAGCACAACCTTATAAGTGATTCACAAACAACTCTCAATCGCATATTACTCCTCCTACCTTAGCATTTTTTAAATGACCTAGTGAAACAAAAGGAAAAGCTTTAGTGGGAACATCTAATTCTAAGACTTCTAGCATTACTTGTTTTACATGTGGTAAAATTAGTCATTATGCAAGTACTTATCATCATCAAAACTTACATAAAGATTATAAAAATGAGGATCAACAAAATGAAAATAATGATAATCAAATTGCAGTTGACCCTTGTGAAGAAGCTAGTGATACAGAAGAAGCATTAGATGAGTCTCATATAACTATTATGCTGTTACCCCATGAGCTAATATTGATTGAGTACATTAATTTTGCACATTAATTTTAAGAGATGTAAATTAATCATTGATAGTGACAGTTGTATGAATGTTATTGCTACCTCTGCTTTGGCTAGGATGAAGCTCACCTAGAGACTCACCCACAACCTTATAAGGTTGCTTGGGTATATAAGACATATATCTCTATATCTCAACATTATCTTATGCACATTCAATTAGAAGAATATAATGATAAAATTTGATGTGATGTTCTTCCGATGGATGTTGCTTATATACTCTTAAGTAAGCCTTGACTATTTGATATGGATGTCACAAATTATGGGCGATCTAATACATATATTTTTAATTTTTAAGGTAATAAAATTGTCTTAAATCTAGCTAAGCCTCAAGAGGTCACTCCACTTCAACACCAAATTTCTTCTCCTCCCATAGAAAAGAAATCTCTACATATTATTAATAAACATAAATTTCAACAAGAGATTAATAAGAATATCATTTTTACATTAGTTGTCCTAACCTTTAAAAATTAACCTTGTGCTGCATCATTTTCATCTGAAGCACCTGAACTTTTATTGGAATATCAAAATATTTGTCTTGAAGAACTTCCTATTGAGCTTCCCCCATTAAGAAGTATCCAACATGCCAGAGAGCTAGTTCATAGATCATCACTCCCAAATTTGCCACATTATCGTATAAACCCAAATGAACATATAGAGCTAAAATGACAAGTTGATAATTTATTAGCAAAATGATTTATCAAGGAAAGTTTATCTCCATGTGTAACCGCTTTTCTTACCCTAAAAAAATACATGTATGTGTATAGATAGATATATAATTAAAATTACTATTAAGTATAGGTTCCCATAGACTTGATGACATGCTAGATATGATGACTGGATCAATAATTTTATCTAAAATTGATCTTAGAAGTGGATATCATCAATTCGTATGAGAGAAGGTGATGAATGAAAAATAGCCTTCAAGATAAAAGATGGTTCATATGAATGGATAGTAATGACATTTGGATTGACTAATGCTCTAAGTACATTTATGCGAGTGATGACTCATATCTTACGGCCGTTTATTAAAAAAATTAGTTGTGTACTTTAATTATATTTTAATTTTTAATCAGACTAAGAGCGATCATGAGAATCATTTACGATAATTCTTTGAAGTGTTTCATAAAAAAAATTATATATTCACTTAAAAAATGCTCATTTATAATGAAATTTAATAATGTTCTTAGGATTCATTATTTCTTGTGATGATATCTCTGCCGATCTCGAAAAAATTAGAGCTATTCAAGAGTGGCTTACCCCAACCAAAATTCATAATGTACGTAGTTTTTATGGGTTAACCACATTTTATCGAAGGTTTATTCATGGATTTAGCACTATTATGATCCCCATAACTCAATGTCTTAAAAAAAGAAGACTTTGTTTGGACAAAGGCAGCTGCTAATGCCTTCTCTAAAATTAAAGAACTTTTAACAAGTCCACAAATATTGAAACTGCCAAATTTTGACAAAGTATTTAAGGTGTCATATGATGATTATGGAGTTGGTATTTGAGGTGTTCTTAAATAAGAAGGTCAACATATTGCTTTATTTAGTAAAAAATTAAACTAAGCGCATCAACGATATTCCACATATGATCGTGAGTTTTATGCTGTCATCCAAACTTTACGTTATTAGCACAATTATCTTCTTTCATGAGAATTTATACTTTATTTTGATCACGAAGCGCTTAAATATCTAAACACCCAAAAAAAACTTAGTTCTTATCATGCAAAATGGGTTCAATTTATTCAAGAATATATGTTTATTCTTGAACATAAATCTGGTGTCGAGAACAAAGTAACAGATGCTTTAAGTAAAATATGTACCTTATTAAATACCATGAGTGTGAATGTTATTAAAGATAATTATCTTAATTGTAAAGATTTTTAATAAATATTTGAATCTTTGAAATTTGATGTTTTAATTAATAGTCCCGATTATCAAATACAAGAAGGTTATCTCTTTCATGGCACATAACTATGTATCCCAGATTCATCACTTTGAAATTTTCTTATTGAGAAAATTCATTCAAGAGGTGTGTCTGGTCATTTCGGTCATGATAAGACAATAACCATGATGGATAATAGGTTCTTTTGGCAGTCTTAAGAAAGATGTTGCTTGTATCATTGCTCGATGTCATACTTGCCAAGTAGCAAAAAGTGAAAAACAAAATTCTGGTCTATACACACCGCTACCAATTTCCTACAAACCATGAGAAGATCTTAGTATGGACTTCATCTTAGGATTACCTTGCACTATACAACATTTTGACTCTATCCTAGTAGTTGTTGACCGATTTTCTAAAATGACACACTTCATTTTGTGTCATAAGATATCATATGCATCACATATAACAACTATTTTCTTTCGCGAGATAGTTCGTTACATGGACTTCCTAAGACAATTGTGTCTGATCGTGATGTAAGATTTATGAACTATTTTTGAAAAACTTTATGGAAAAAGCTTGACACAAAACTCTTATTTTTTTACAGCTTACCACCCTCAAACAAATAGACAAACTGAAGTTGTTAATAGAAGCTTAGAAAATTTACTTAGATGCCTAGTGACAGATCATACTACTAGTTGAGACCTAGTTCTTCCTACTGCAGAGTTTGCTTATAATAGTTCAATTAATAGGTCAATCAGTATGAGTCCTTTTCATATTATAACTGGTTATGATTCAAGAAAATCAATTGATCTTGTTGAATTGCCTGTAACATATAGGTCTAATGCATTTGCATTTTTATTTGCACAAAGTATGCATGATTTACATCGTGAAATTCAATAAAAACTTACTACAAGTTATGATAAATATAAAGCTAATGTTGATGGACATAGACGATATATAAAATTTAATGAGAGAGATTTAGTTCTAGTTAAAGTCAGACCTGAGAGATTTTCAACTAGAACTCTTAAGAAATTAACTCTCAAGAGATATGTTCCTTATAAAGTTGTAAGGAAGATAAATGATTATGCTTATCAAATAGATCTTTCAATAAATATTAGGATTTCTCCAATATTCAATGTATCAAATTTAACATTTTATCATGGGCAAGCCAAGGATAATAATATTCCCTCTACAAATAATATTGACATGCAGGTTAATACTTTATCACTAACTCCTCTACCATCTTGTCGCTTAAGATCACATCGCCCAGATCAAATTTTAGAAGACCAGATTATCATCACATCTAATGGAGACACTCTGTCACACCCCAAATGACCACCCCCCCTATTCTAGGGTAAGTCTGAGGTATAACAGAATATGATGATTTGATTATACACATATTTCACCAACATGTTCTAACATGTGATATTTGTAGAACAAGCAAGTAAAATTTATATCTCATCAAATCATCACAAAAAAAATTCATATATTGATTTTCTTAACTAATTAATTCATATCACAAAATTGGATGCATGATAATCTTCAAGTTTGTACATAAATATAGAGCAACTAAAGGCATCAGTGTTAAAATTTTGTACGTACCCAAAACGCCTTTATAATCTTCCAAAACTATACACCCAAAATTATACAAATCAACAAAACTGACTAGCTTTTACCCATCTCGTACTTACCTGAAATTATCAATGGTATCATCATAATCTAAAGCTTAGTGAGATAAATAAAGTTAAAGTATGATCAGAACAAGACAGTATAAATAAGTGTGCATGCACATTTGAAATTTGCAGGAAAGTAAGAGTGGTAAAATATGCTGCAAAAATATAACTGAACAATATTCTGTAAGATAGTACTATATAAATAATTTATCATTTCATAGGCATCGATTATTTATTCAGTTATTTAATGAAAGCAATTTCAACTCTATATCAAATCCTTTCCCTATAAATGTCATTTATAATTGCATAGGTTTTGACTTTCATAACATAAGAGTCGCCTTCACTAAAGGGAAGGTAGGTAATAATCTTACTACTACCCCCCACACCGATTAGTGCGCAAAGGACCCAACCTTAATGTCAGAGTTGGGAAAACTAAGATCCCCTGTTAAAGGCTCATATGGTCAGAACTTTTGCCTATCTGCGCAGATTTTTATAACATAATTTTCCTATCATAATTTCCTGATATTTCTCTGTTTATCACATTACTTCATTTAACAATTAATAATGCATGTGTTAAAACATTTCAATATGCACAACAAGATCATATGATTTTAAAGCAATTGGCTAACTAACTTATAATCATTGTAAATCAGTAGTAAGCATTTATATTTACATAAAATATGATAGGAATATCTATATGTCATTTATACAGTATTAATAAAATTAATAAGAATTGATAGAAACAGTGACATACATTAGGACTATAGAAACTGAATTTAAATTAGCAATTATGTGTCTCATCAGTGTCGTGATGTGCTCGACGCTTCTTGAGTACACAACCTATAATTGAATAACTCTTCTGAATACATGAAATTCATAAATAAATTTAATGTAGTAGTGTCCCAAGCTTCAACTTCATTCGTACCTGAAGTTGATATCTCCTCATAGAATCTTTCGTAACATAGGAGCACGACTCCGAAGTACTCTTAACTAATGTCAATACTAATTACCTGATTAGATTAACATAAAATTAATAAAATTCATTGTTTACAAAATTAACGCATTCATACAACTACATATAAATACATATTTAAATTCTTCATTAATATGCTAATATGCAAATATTATAATTTTACACATTATTTTCATAAATTTTTATGTTATTAAAAATTATAATACTAAATTGATTCAATGCTTGCTCAAATCTTCCCCCCAAACATTTTTAGATTTCCCTCAAATCCCTTTCACTTGGCTGTTATCCTATTCGGTTAACCCCACTTTACCTTTTTTTTTCTTTCAACCCAAGTCAATTACTTCATTTCATCCAAGCAACAAAAATAAGAATTAAATAAATGGATTGCATAACTTACCAAATTTCTTTTAAATCACCACTTTAAATCGTCAAGCCTCTATGTATAGATTCAGGACTCACTATGACTCTAAGGCCTGGCAGTAGTCCAAAGGGCAGAAAAGGAAGGGATTTACTGGCCACGGCTTGGAGGAAACAAACCCGAAAATTCTGCGGCTTGGGAAACAAAATAAGAAAGGAACGAGTATGCCTTTCGATCTCATCCATACACGCATCTATTTTCTTAATCCAGCCACTGCATGCCAAATAAAGTGGGTTTCGGTGCTATAGTAGCATTGTTGTAGTAACATTGGATTAATTAGATTATTTAAAAAAATTATTAACTAGAAATTAGCTTTGTATATTACAATTTCCCCCTCTTAAAAAAGATTTCGTTCTCAAAATTTTTTCTCATCATTCAAATAGGAAGGGAAACCTCTATCTCATCTCTTGCTCATATTCCCAAGTAGCTTCTTTGATTGGTCTATACTTCCATTTAATTTTAACATAGAAAATTTGTCTGTTTCGTAATCTCTTCATATCAAATTCCAAAATCTTTTCTGGTTCCAATGCATAAGTCAAATCTGGTTGTATTTCAAACTTTGTGTATGAAATCTTCTGCTCTAAATCTGTGATCCATTTTCTCAACATTGAAATGTGAAAGACATTATGAATGTCTGCCAGGTTAATGGGTAAGGCAAGTCTATTAGCCATATTGTCAATCCTTTCAATGATTTCAAAGGGTCATATGTACCTAGGGATTAATTTACCTCCATGGCCAAATCTACTAATTCCTTTTATAGGTTTGACTTTCAAAAATACAAATTCTTTAATTTGAAATTCTACAACTCCGTGTTTTAAGTCGTAATACTTCCGACGATCCCGGCGATTTCAATCTATCTCGACATCGATTTTCTATAGCTTGATCAACCAACTCGGACCTAATGCTATCTTTCTCCCACTTCACCCAACTCAATGGAGTTCTACACTTTCAACCATACAATGCTTCATGAGCCATGAATACTAGATTGATAGCTATTATAGCAAACTCGATCATAGGAATATGATCTTCCATCTCTAAAATCTAAAACACATAGCCTCAACAAATCCTCTAGGACTTGAATTGTTCTTTCTGATTGTCCATCAGTCTAAGGATGAAAAGCCATAGTTAAGTGTAACTGTGTGCCCAGACCTCTCTGAATTACATTCCATAATCTGAAAGTAAATCCACCATCTCTGATAGAGACGATTACTTTTGGAACACCATGAAGTCTTACAATTTCTTTAACATATAATCTAGACAATTTATCAATTAAGACTATCTCTTTCATAGGTAAGAAATGAGCTGACTTGGTCAATCTATCTACAACAACCCAGATACTATCACGACCTTGCCTGGATCTAGGAAGTCCTATAACAAAATCCATTGCAATTTCTTCCCACTTCCACTGTATAGTAATAACTGTAATAATCCATGGGTCTTTGATGCTCGCCTTTACCGACAAGCTTGACATTTAGAGACATATTCATATGTCTTTCTTCATACCTAACCACCAAAATGCTGCTTTTAAATCTTTATACATTTTTGAACTACTTGGATGAATAGTATATCCTGCCTGATGAGCCTCCTGTAAATTATTTTTCTCAATTCAGCATCATCTGGTACCCATAATTATGAATTCTTCCGAATAACACCCTCTGCATCTACAGTAAAATTTTGCTTCTTACTAGTTTGGATTTGTTCAATGAATTTTTGATATCCACGATCCAATGCAGCTTTGATTCTGTCAAATAAAGTTAATTATACTATTAATTGATATAAATTCCCAAAATCACTAAATCTTCTAACTTCTAGCTATAGAGCCTCTAATTCTCTGATCAACTCTAACTTTTGAGTAATAATCCAACTGGCATTTCTCATGGACTTGCGGCTTAATGCATCTGCCACCACATTAACTTTGTCTGGACAATATTGAATATTTAAATCATAATCTTTAATGAACTCGATCCATCTTCTTTATCTTAGATTCTATTCTTTTTGTGTAAATATATATTTAAGACACTGATGATATGTAAAATTTTGTATTTCACTCCATACAAATAATGTCTCCAAATTTTAAGAGCAAACACAACAACTGCTAACTCTAGATCATGAACGAGATAATTTCTTTCATGAGGTTTTAATTATTTTGAAGCATAAGCAATTACTCTTCTGTTCTGCAATAAAACACAACCCAAATCTTTTAAAGATGCATCACTAAATATTTGGAATCCCTCCATCGCTGACGGAATTGCTAAAACTGATGCAGTGGTCAAATGCTTTTTCAATTCTTGAAAACTCTGCTCACATTCAATTGTCCATTGAAATCTTACATCTTATCTCATTAAATTAGATAGATGCATTGCAATATGAGAAAATCTCTTGACAAACTTCCTGTAATAACCTGCCAAGCCCATAAAGCTATGAACTTCTATAACATTCTTTGGTTCAAGTCATTCTAAAATTGCCTTTACTTTTTGAGGATCAATAGAAACTCCTTTGCCATTGATAATGTGACCCAAAAATGCGACACTACGCATCCAAAACTCATATTTTAAAAATTTGGCATACAATTGATTCTGCCTTAACAACTCTAAAATAATACTCAGATGATTTGCATGAGTTTTAGAATAAATCAGAATATCATCAATGAAGATGATAACAAATGTCCACCAAGGGTTTGTCATTCATTAAGTCCATAAAGACCGCAGAGCATTAGTTAAACCAAATGGCATAACAAGAAATTCATAATGTCCATACCGATTCCAAAAGTCGCTTTTAAAAATATCGATCTTTAACTCTAACTTGATGATATCCCATCATCACTCGGAAAATACGTAGCTCCTCCAACCGATCAAATAAATCATCAATCCTCTGAAGTGGATACTTATTCTCATTTATTTACTCTCTGTAATCAATACACAATCGCATAAACCCATCATTTTTCTTAACAAATAACACCGGCGCACTCCACGGTGAGTTGCTGGGCCTAATAAATCTTTTGTCCGTCAATTCCTGCAACTGACACTTCAATTCATGCAATTCTTTAGGAGCCATCCTGTAAGGATATTTATGTATAGCAGTTGTACCAGGTTGTACATCGATCCCAAACTCCACTTCTCATTTTGGTGGCAACCCTGGTAATTCCTCAGGAAATTTAAAAACAACTGAAATATTTTTCAACTCAAACACCTCCTTATTCAACACATCTAATTTGGCCAGAAATACAATTTCACCGCTTCTTAAATATTTACTCAATTTCACTACACTAATCAAAGAAGACACGACATTCTTATCACAAGAAAAATAAAATAATTTTTCACCACGCACTAAATTTCACTCTCCTCTTCCAGCATTCAATCATTGTAAAGTATTTGATCAACCAATCCATACCTAGTATAATGTCAAAATATTTAATCGGTAAGATAATTAGTTTCATAAGAAATTATTTATCTTGAATGTTAATGTCAACAACACATTTCCTATTTGTACTCAAACTATCACCAGAAGGCATCACCACATTCAATATAGGTGTGAAATAACTAGTATCAATTGGTGGAAAAAGAATCAGAAATGAACGAATGTAAAGCACCAGAATCAAATAGAACTGAACCCAAATGATCTGAAATTTTAAGCATACCTGACACCACTTCATTTGTTTCCTTCGCTTCCTGTGGGGTGATGGAAAAAACTCTGGCTTTTACTGGAGGGTTGGTTTTACGCTAAGAAGTTTCTCCTTTTTCTTGAATTAAAGGTTTTCCCATAAATTGTGTGTTACCTGGCTTCCTCACTTCCAAAAACTTTCTTTGTTGACCATGTCCCTGATAATTGAATGATTTTATATCCTTCTTCTTCTCCAATGGGCAATATGTTGCACGATGTCCAACCTGACCACATTTGTAGCATTTCTCTGATCCAACGAAATATTGTCCAAAATATTTCTTTCCACACTTATCACAAATAGGTTTTTTCAACTGAATTTGTTTATGTCTATCATCAAGTTTAAATTTCTTGCTAGAGAAATCTGGCTTTCTTTCAAGTTTTTGTGCTTGTCTGTCTGCGAATCTCAATGTTGCTCGAAAAAGTTCAACTCATTGTCAATTCCCCTAGCCCTTTCAACTAACACTGAGAACTCACTGATATCAAATGGTGCTAATGCCAACCTTAATTAATTTATGAGGCCTCATAGAAATCTATGACATTTCTCTTCTTGTGTACTAATATAATGTGGAGCATATCTAGAAAGAGAAGTGAACTTGGCTTCATACTGCATTATAGTTTTTGATCCTTGAATTATATCAAAAAATTTGTTTTGTAAAGCAAGTCTAGCTGATGGTGGAATAAACCAATCCTTGAACACTTTGAAAAATTCATCCCATTTGATCTGTGTAATAGGTACCATTTCAAACTTTTTCCTGTGTTGAACCTGCCACCACCTTTCTGCCTCCCCTTCTAATATAAAAGTAGCCAGTACTACTCTTCTGTTTTCAGGGCAAATCATCCCATCCAAAATTTTTCTAATTTTAAGCAATCTCTTCCACTATAGATCACCTCCCTTGAATGCGGGTGGTTTGAATGATTGAAATATCCTCAAATGGATCCACTTACCAAACTCGATCGTCACTAATTGTAGAATTTTCAATGATGATTTTATCAACTACTGGAAATCAACGAACTATCCCTTGTAATTCATCGATCTACCTTCACCACTTGCTCTAGTTGTATTTCACCTATTAGAATCTCCGCATGTTCGGGGTCTTTAACTAGTCTGGATGACTGACCATCTAACATTTCTAACATTTCTTCAGGCAAATTAATCTGTAATTACAAGAATTATTTATTTGATACATATTTATTAAATATCATGCATGCATAAAGTTAAGAATATATAGATTCCTAACCCAAAATTAATTGTTCTATAACTCTATATTGATCAATCCAATACTTATTCTAAATCCAAATCATGCTTCCATTGCTATTACTCATCAACCTTTTTGCTCTCAACCTTATTGCTCTGATACCACTTTCTGTCACACCCTAAATGACCCCCCTATTCTAGGGTCAGTCTGAGGTATAACAGAATAGGATGACTCGATTAGACACAGATTCCACCAACACGTTCCAACATGTGATATTGCGAAACAAGCAAGTGAAATTTGTATCTCATCAAATCATCATAAAAAAATTCATATATTGATTTTCTTAACTAATTAATTCATATCACAAAATTAAAAGCATGAGAATCTTTATACACAAATACTGAGTAAATTAAAGGTAACAAAGAAAAAATTTTGTATGCACCCAAAGCTTTATAATCTTTCAAAACTATATACTCAAATGTACAAATCAACAAAACTGACTAGCTTTTACCCACCTCATCCTTATCTGAAATTATCAATGGTATCATCATAAGCTAAAGCTTAGTGAGACAAATTAAGCTAAAGTAAGCTCAGAACAAGATAATAGAAATAAGCGTGCATGTACATTTGAAATTTGCAGGAAAGTAAGAGTGGTAAAATATCGCAAAATGTAAATAATAATATTCGTAAGATAGTAATGCATAAATAATTTGTCATTTCATAGGCGTCGATTATTTATTCAATTATTTAATAAAAGCAATTTTAACTCTATATCAAATCCTTTCCCAATAAATGTCATTTATAATTGCATAGGTTTTGACTTTCATAACATAAGGGTCGTCACCCTACGCACTTAAAGTCAAGATAAGGCTGTGGTGCAACCATAATACTTACTTAACAACCCCCCTCCGACACCAATTGGTCTGCCCAAATGCCCCAACCTCAATGTCAGAGTCGGGAATACTAAGATCCCCTGTTAAAGGCTCATCTCGTCAGAACTTTTGTCTATTTGCGCAGATTTTTATAACATAGTCTTCTTATCATAATTTTATGACATTTCTCTATTTATCACATTCCTTCATTTAACAATTAATAATGCATGTGTTAAAATATTTCAATATGCACAATAAAATCATATGATATTAAGACAATTGACTAACTGGCTTATAATTGATATGACATAGAAAATTCTACTAGTCAAAGCACGAATCTTGATGTCAAAAGCAAGTTGATCCTTAGTTGAAACTAGTTGAGAGCAAGCACTTAAAATACCATTGGAAACTTTGGGATATCAGTGAAATCCATAACTATCTCTAAACATGGAGTGTTTATAAATAAATCGAGCATCTTGACGAGCCAAATCTAACAAGCCCAAGATCTCATAATTCCAACTTCGTTGAGCATTCAAATACTTAAAATACATCAAATGATCAAAGGAATCATTAATCTCTAAGTGTTAAGATTTTGCATATATTTATAGAGATGTCACTCCTCCAATCTATAAATAGCTCATTTCATATGAAGGGAGGCCCAAGAAAAGAGAAGAGAATTCTAAAGCTTGAAGATCCTCCAAGCATAATTGTTCACTGGCTTACCGACCACCGTTGGTTACCAACCACGTGCCGACTGGCCACGGCCGCTACCACCGATCGCGCTCAATCTCATCACCGGTGACCACCATTATCATCCGCCGCGACATCATCATTAACCATTACCATCATCCGCTGCCACCGATGCTGATTATCGCTGATACATCGTTGTCATCACGCCATCTCGACGGTTTCCGCGGCCACCATCGACGACCTTTCATCGTTGGCCTTTCACGCCACTATTAATATAATTAGCGATTGATTCCTATTATCCTTCATACAATTCTCAGAATCCTGATCGAGAAAACTTGCTCCAAAATAAATACATAGTGGAAGATTTTTTGGGCTAGCCCCATAGTTTTTTTCCTCTTGAGATTTTCATTAAAAAATTCTAGAGTTTTCTTGTTCACTCTTTAAATACCCATGTGTATACTGGATTTCACAATAAGGCTAAGGCATAAACTTTCACCTACGGATGATTTTCTAGCATGCAGTTTGACATCGTAGGAAATATTCCATTATTTCATCTTATATGGTGACCAAGTTTCCCAACAAGATCAAAATTATCATCGAGGGGGAGCATTTTAAGCTTTTAAGGAGGCAACTCTTAATCTTAGAAGATCACCCATGTTAATATGTTAAGCATCTAATCGATTACCATCCCAAGAAATAAGTCAAAGTTGGAGGATATTTCAACATTGAGAAGGGATATAGCATTGTAAATTATGATTTTTCAACCACACTCATGGAAAAATAAGACCAAGGTTAAGGAGAAACTTTGGCTACAACTATAAACGGATATTTTGATTCGACCTCTTCCATACAGGTTAACGTCATCAAGTAATATTTTGACAAACAACCTCGGATAGGTCAAAAATCCTCAGCAGATTCAATTCGATCTCTTCCATATAGGTTAACGTTATTGAGCAAAGACTCTAACAAACAACCTCAGATAGATCAAAACCGCACGCATCTAAGGTTAACGCCATCGAGCAAAGACTGGCAAACAACCTCGGATATGTCAAAACTCTACACCTACTCCACATAGGTAAGAATTCAAATAACACTTTGGCTAATACCTAGGATAGATCAAAAGGTCCTTGGTGGACTTCTCACGACCTCTTTCATACAGGTTAACATCATCGAGTAACACTCTGACAAATAATCTCGGATAGATCAAAAATTCTCAGTGGATTTAATTTGACCTCAACCATACAGGTTAACGTCATCGAGTAACACTCTAATAAACAACCTGATCAAAAAAATTCAACTGACCAATTTGACCTTTCCATACGTTAACGTTATCGAAGTCACACTCGACAAATAGATAGTCGAATTCAATTCAACCTATTCCATATAGGTTAACGTCATCGAGTCACACTCTAACAAACAACATCGGATAGGTCAAAAATCCTCAGCGAATTCAATTCAACCTCTTCCATACGTTAGCTATCCGGTAACACTCGACAACAACCGATAGGTCAAAAAATCCGATTCAATTGACTTCTTCCATACAGGTGCCATCAGTAATACTTGACAAACAACCTTGATAGGTCAAAATTCTCACGGATTCAATTGATCTCTTTCATACAAAGTTAACGCCATCGAAAAAAGACTCGACAAACAACCTCGGATGATCAAAACTACACCTACTCCACACGCGCCATGAGCAAAGAGTCTGACAAACAACCTCGGATAAGTCAAAACTCCACACCTACTTTACATAGGTAAGAAGTCAAATAACATTTTGGCTAATACCTAGGATAAGTCAAAAGGTCCTTGGTGGACTTCCCATGATCTATTCTATACAAAGTTGCGTCATTGAGTAACACTCGACAAACAACCTTGATAGTCAAAAGCCGGATTCAATTCGACCTCTTCCATACATGTTAACGCCATCGGTAACACTGACAAATAACCCGATAGGTCAAAAGTAATTCAACGGATTCAATTCGACCTCTATACGTTAACGCCATCGACTCACACTCTAACAAACAACCTCGGATAGTCAAAATCCTCGGATTCAATTGACCTCTTCCATACAAAGTTAACGTCATCAAGTCACACTCTGACAAACAACCTCGGATAGGTCAAAAATTCTCAGCGGATTCAATTCGACCGCTTCCATGCGGGTTAACGTCATAGAGTAACACTCTGACAAACAACCTCGGATAGGTCAAAAATCCTCAATGAATTCAATTCGACCTCTTCCATAGTGTTAACGTATCGAGTCACACTCGACAAACAACCTGATTGGTCAAAAATTCAATGGATTCAATTCAACCTCTTCCATACAAGTTATCGCCATCGAAGTCACACTCGCAAACAATCTTGATAGATCAAAATCTCCGATTCAATTCAACCTCTTCCATAGTGTTAAGGTCATCGGTACACTCGACAAACAACCTCGATAGTCAAAATCCTCGGATTCAATTTCGAATTTATTCCATAAGTTAACGCCATCGAAGTCACACTAACAAACAACCTCGATAGGTCAAAGATCCTCGTGCCGCTAACCATACCGTTGGTACCATAACCACTGCTGGACTATCGCCACCACTGCTGACCATTGCCGATAATCTACCGGTACCACTATCATCGTATTATCCTGCCGACTGACGCGCATACATTGCTTGACCGACCACCTCGTCTACCAACCAGCCGCTGACACCGCTTACCAACTACTGCCGCTGGCCACCGTACCATCATGGCAAAGTCACGCCACTCATACGCCGATGTTGCGCGTTGCTGCTGACCTTCTGCCGTTTCGCAACCACTGTTGCTGACACCGCATCCATCGCTAATTTATCGGTTATTACCATCGTTGCATTATCTCTCACACTACTGACGCTGCCGCATTTTGACTCTTGCTTTGCACGGAAACCTCGTTTGCCGCTAACACCGCTTTGCCACTGCTGCTAACCATCGCAGATAATTCTCGCTGGTTACCACCATCGTTGCGGTATCCGCTGACCACTGACATTGCCACTGCATTCATTGCGCATGCCGCTGCCACTACTTGCCGGTGCTAAATTCACTGTTGCTGACACTGCTGACCAGCCGTTGCTCGGCCACTACTATCATCGCCACAATTATCGCCAATCATATCCGCGGTTACCATCGTTGCTGGTTATCTCGCTGACCACCGCTGCCGTACTGCCACCACCGAGTACCATCGTCGATCGCCGTAACCTCGCTTCGGTTATCGCCGCCGATGATCTCCTCCGAACTCGCCGGTCCGAAGTAGTTTGATGCCTCTTTCGAGGAAAACTATGACACGACGTATGCGGCCTTGATCGCTTCCAATCCAGGTCCGACGATTACACGCTCTTCGAGGGAAAATCGAACCACAACGATACATCGTTTGTCGCTCCAAACCCGATCGGTCCAATGAGTATGCTGACGCCTCTTCAGGGAAAATTGTAACGCCGTATTACAGCCTGATCGCCCTCAACCCGGTCGTCAACGAGTACAGTTGACGCCTCTTTTGAGAGAAAATTGTAGACACAACGTATGTATCACGGACCTTGATCACATCCAAACCCGGTCAGTCTGACGAGGCCAGTTGATGCCTCTTTCGAGGAAAAACTAGAACCACGACGTATGTAATGCGGGCCTTGACCGCCTTGAACAACCTCCTCTTAAGAAGAAGAGGGACACTCCAGCATATGAGGAGTGTTTCTTCTCCCTTGGCCCTAAGGGGTTTTTTATAAACCCCCTATAGAGGCAAAAAGATAAAAAAATCGCTAAAAATCATCAAAAGCGCCAAAATTGCCAAAATGGGCGTATGCTTCACGTCTTGGCAGTCTGACCGCAGCTCAATGTCACTGCGTGCCCACGCATACAGGTTCGAAGGCCGCTACGCCAGCATGGACTGTGGAGTGCACAGAAGCCAAATCAACCAATCTGACTCCACCAACCAGCTCGGACGCCTTGGGCACCCATAAGTGTCCATATGGGTCCATAACTCAAATATTCGCCACAGACCGACACATCTCTACCAGACTCGCTCAGTGATAATAATCTTGTGCTCTCATGAAGATTTATTCTCTCAAAATGTATGGTTAATGGACCTGCAAATTTCATTAAAGAATTTGTTATTTTCAAGTGTATGACATAAATATTTTTGGATGATTGAGATAATATCATCCAAAAAATATGAACGATGTGACAGAAAATTCTACTAAGTAATCTTGATGTCAAAAGCAAGTTGATCCTCAGTTGAAACTAGTCGAGATCAAGTACTTAAAATACCATTGAAAACTTTGGGATATCAGTTAAATCCATAAATAGCTCTTAAACATTAAGTGTTTATAGTCAAATCGAGCGTCTTAATGAGCCAAATCTAACAAGCCTAAGATCTCATAATTCCGACTTTATTTGAGCATTCAAATACTTAAAATACATCAAATGATCAAAGGAATCATTCTGAGCCGTCCGATGAAGTGGAGTGGTTCGGATTTTGCATGTATTTACAGAGACGCCACTACTCCAATTTATAAATAGCTCATCATTCATCATATGAAGGGAGGCCCAAGCAAGAGAGAGGAAAGAGCTCTAAATCTTGAAGATCCTACAAGCATAATCGTGCCACCACTCGACGGTCGCCGACCACCTCCGTTGGTTACCAACCACCGCCGCCGTGAGCCGCATCGATCTCGGCTATCATTTTGCCATCCGCCAATATCTGCCGCCGGCCATCGTTGCCAACCATCATCGCTATCATCGCACCACCGACGCCGACTACCATTGTCCTGCCGATCTTCGAACCATCTTCGCTTCCACCATCCAACGACCTTCATCGCCCACCCCGTTCACCATTACTATATGGTATTGTTGCTCGATGATTCTATTGTCATCCATTCTCATATACAATTGTAATCCCAGACGGAAAACTTGTACTCCAAAATAAATACATAGTGGAAGATTTTTACTGGGCTAGGCCCCATGGTTTTTCCCTCTTTTCGAGATTTTTCACGTAAAAATTCTAGAGTTTTCTTGTTCACTCTTTAAATACTTGTGTGTGTGCTGGATTTCACAATAAGGCTAAGGCGTAAACTTTCACTCTACCGCAACTGGTTTTCTAGCACGCAACAATAATCATTGTAAATTAGTAGTAAGCATTTATATTTGTATAAAATATGACAGAAATATCTATATATCATTCATACAGTATTAATAAAATTAGTAAGAATCGGTAGAAATAGTAGCATACATTAGGACTATAGAAACTGAATTTAAATTAGCAATTATGTGTCTCACCTCGATGATATACGCCGACGCTTTGAGTACACAACCTATAATTGAATAACTCTTCTAAATACATGAAATTCATAAATAAATTTAATGTAGTAGTGTCCCAAGCTTCAACTTCATTCTTACCTGAAGTTGATCTCTCCTCATAGAATCTTTCGTAACACACGAGCACGACTCCGAAGTATTCTTAACTAATGTCAATACTAATTACCTGATTAGATTAACATAAAGTTAATAAAATTCATTGTTTGCAAAATTAACGCATTCATACAACTACATATACATACATATTTAAATTCTTCATTAATATGCTAATATGCAAATATTATAATTTTACACATTATTTTCATAAAATTTTATGTTATTAAAAATTATAATACTAAATTGATTCAATGCTTGCTCAAATCTTCCCCCCAAACATTTTCAGATTTCCCTCAAATTCCTTTCACTTAGGCTGTTAGCCTATTCGGTTAACCCCACTTTACCTTTTATTTTCTTTCAGCCCAAATCAATTACTTAATTTCATCCAAGCAGAAATAGGAATTAAATAAATGGATTGCATAACTTACCAAATTTCTTTTAAATCATTAAATCGCCCAAACCTCTTAGCTGCTGATTCACGGACTCCTCAAGGCGATCTGCGCACGGAAGCGGCAGTTTAAGCTAAGCCGGCGAAAAAGGAAGGGATTTCGCCATGCTTGGAGGAAACCAACCTGAAAATTCTGCGGCTTGAGGAAACGAAATAAGAAAGGAATGGGTATACCTTTCGATCTCATCCATACACGCGTCTATTTTCTTAATCCAGCCGCTGCATGCCAAATAAAGTGGGTTTTGGTGCTACAGTAACATTGCTATAGTGCATTGGATTAATTAGATTATTTAAAAAAAAATTATTAACTAGAAATTAGCTTTGGATATTACACACTCAAAGGTTTCTCGTTTGTTGGAAAGGTCTTTCTCCACTTGAGGATTCATGGCTTACATTTAATGAGTTATATCAACTGGACTCACAATTATTACAAGAGTACTTAGATTTTCATTCTCTAAAGGAGAATCCTTTAAAGCCGGGGAGTGCTGATGCAGGGCATCATCGTCACCGTTATCGACGTCATCATCATAAAACTTAAATCTATGTATTGAGCCTTTTGTTATAATTTATTTTATGTATTATTGAGTTTTTATATTTTGTATATGTCTTGAGCTTATATATATTGGGCTATTCTTATGTCATAACCCATGATTCATTGTAGAGGTATGATATTTTGAGTAAGTATGGAATGAGTGGTAGGTTTGGTAGTAGGTGGTAGGGGTGTAAACGAGCCGAGCTTGAGCGAGCCGAACCCTTGTTCATGTTCGACTCGTTTGAAAATTATTTTGTTCGTGTTCGGCTCGTGTTCGAAATGGCTCGAAATTTCACTGTTCATGTTCAGCTCGTTTGAAAATTGCTTTGTTCGTGTTCAAAATTGGCTCGAAATGCAATAATCTAAAAATCTGTATAAGGGATGATTCGAACCTGGGCTAATATTTTGCATAACAAAAGTTTTAACAACTAAATCATGTTCGCATTTATGATATGTATATGTGTTTGTATGTATATATAATAATAATAATAGTAATATAATAATAATAATAATATTATTATTATTATTATTAATTATTAAATAATAACAATAATATAATATAATGTATTTTTTTATTTTGAGCTAAATAGAGCCGAAGACGATCGAACAAATGATTGTTCATGGTCAACTCGTTTATATATCGAGCTTAAAATGCCTGTTAATGTTCGACTTGTTTAGTTAACGAACGAGCCGAACACGAGCTGTTCACGAATAACGAGCTTTTTTGATAGCCCTAGTAGGTGGAGGTAGGTGTAGTTATGATGATGTTAGGTTTAAGTATTCTTAACTTTTTCTTTTAATTCTATAAATAGGGAGGCTCTTGTAATGCTTGACACTTGGATTTGAGAATAAAGTTATCTTCTTAAATTTTTTACTATTCTTGCTGCTTTCCTCTGAGTGATGATACTGAGTATGAGCTCACAACCCTTATAAAATGACTTATAAGGAAAGAAAGTGATATCCATAATAACGGACTGTTTGTAATTCAGATCTCTAATATGGTTAATATAATTTTAATCGAAATTTTTTGAATTTCACTAAATTCATAATATTGTAAATGTGCTTAATAGTAGTGTGCATTTATCATTACTCTTTTATGAAAATTTAAGAATTATCGATATAATAAACATCATCATATCATAAAAGGCACTCTCGTCCTACATCACCTCCTTTTTCGAGTTTTGTTCTTTGACCCATCATATGCACGACAAGTCTTCATTATCTAATAGCTTACTTCAATAGATTCTATTTTGTTCTAATGACAGCTTCCTATGAAGGCTAATCTGATATGCTCATATATTTGAGTATACATTTAGCTCTTTGATTCTTCAGCCTCGTAAATACTCACAAAAAAGATAAAGAATAAAAGACAATTACTTTTAATCATTTAATTATAAAAGAAAGCATTATGACTATCCATCCATTGCTATGTGGGATCACACAAATATGAATCTCACTATTCTTAATCAGACAGATGACAATGATTAATCAAGAGACTTATATTCTTCGGGCAACATAAAATGCATTATAAACAAAAATCTCACAAAATTATTTATGTAAAGCTTCAAAATTACCAAAAAAAAAGCTTATATGATCATCCAATAAAGTCAAAATAAAAATATTATCATTATTTCCAAGCATTTTGATGATGATTTCAATCATATTTCTCGATAAATATAACAATATCTCTCATAAAAAAAATCAAATTATCTTATACGAGTTTTCGATCACATTTATCCAATCTATTTTAAATAAATAATTCTAAATATTTTAGTAGAATACTAAATGTGATTAAATTATAGCATAGAATACAAATTTTATAGTAAATAAAGAAAACCTCTTTAGAATAACAAATCAAGACTCACCATGTCCATCTTTTTAGAATCTATTTTTTATGTGATAAGCCATTATCATCAAACTACTTCACCAAATTCCTCCCACCGCAGTCAAAAAATCTCTCAGTAACGTTGGACCACACTATCACAAGGAACAGGACGATGACTACGAATAAAGTCTTCCACGCATGACGCCCACCTCCCATTCTGCCACCGAAATCCAGGAGATACCATTTTCGCCTTCGCTTCTTCCCCTCTCTCTCTCTCTCATCGTCATTCTCCTCTCGCTCTTCTACATGGAAGACTTGAGGTCGAGATCCTACGCCGATGGCCGGACGCAGATTGAGCCGTATGCAGGGGACCGCCACTCCCGTCATACGATCTGAGGAGTAGCAGCATGTCAGACGCCTCTTTCTCACCTGCTTCCAGAAGGATAGCAAGCTGAATAAGGGTAAGAGCGTTTCTTCGTTCAAGGGTGGGTGGTTAAACGATCCGGAGCTCCAGAGGAAGAAGAGAGTTGCGGGTTATAAGGTTTATTCGGTGGAGGGAAAGGTCAAGGGGACGTTCAGAAAGAGCTTTAGGTGGATCAAGGATAGATATACGGAGGTCGTGTATGGATGGCGGTGATCGACTCGATTGCCTATCTGTGGTGGTATGATTTCTTTTGAAATTAGGTGGAATCTTATGGAGTTTGATTGTTTTGTAGTGCTTCTTGGTTTTATGCTTGGAGTTTATATGATCTGGTTCCGAGTATTAAGATTGACTGCATGCTTACTTGTTCCCGATATTTCTGACAATAATTTAGTAAGTTTCTCTCTTAAGTTCCATTGACCCGGTAAAGTAGAATCTAAGGTCTGAACTTTTTGTATGTTTTCACTTCAGAAAGAACTATTTTTATATGCTGGTAAAAGACTGAAAACATAGAAACATGAAATACGAACCAACGGATGTATTTGAACCAATGAGCTTCAGAAAGAAAATTATAGAGAGAAGTTCAGAAAGATGTCATGCAAACTGTGATCATAGAGTTCGCTGCAACCTTATAGAGAAGGAATTTTGCAAATTGGAATTTCATTCTGTCCCCTCCGACTGGAAGAAGAGGCTGATTTTTGGATGACAGATAGTTGAAAGCAAAATTGTCGTTTGGCTACAAGTAACTCCAAATTTATAGATGATTGAAGCCTGGGAATTGTTGAGCAATTTATTTCATGATTTGAGCTTTTGTGAGAGAGAAATCCTTGATTACATTAAATCTTGTGAATGGTTGAATTTAACAAATATTGGGTTTCTCCTATAAGTGGGCTAATAAGGGATTTATCAAAACAATAAAATTTAAATTCCCAAAATTTATTTGGCAGGATTTAAGCTAAAATTTTCTTAAATCCTGCCTAAAATAGAATGCCAAACAGCCCCTAAAATAGATCTCACTGTCGATAGAGGTCGTATTTGTAAATTGATTATGAAGAGAGTAGAAGATTAAGTTGATGCATGAAGGCAATTGAGGGTAGCTACCCTACTAATAGCTGTTAAAGTTGCCGTATGAAGCCCTGCTGCCACCACATCACCATGTGACCCATCTGTTGTGCTTAGTGACTCTCTTGTGGATCATTTACTGAATTTTGAACTAGTTGCTTTTACCTGATTACCTGCTCACATTGAATAGAGGTGGTGGAGATGCGTGTTTGACCCATATTTGTCTGCAGAGATTCAATTCATGATTATTTTAGAACTTTTTCTGAATATTCTCATATACTCTTATTGTGTATTTGCATTGGAAAGGGGGCTTAACTTGTTTATTAATTATTAAATGTGTATTTGGCTTTTATGGTGGCTTGTCTAGTTGTTTGTAACTTTGAAATATGTTGTTGTGGGTTTTGATGCTGAAACATGGCATGAAATTCCTGTGATTATGTGGAATCACCCGTCATACAATTCTTTTGGAGTATAACCTGATCCACTGCGTTGACCTGAACTATCTAGTAGGATTAGTGATAGGTTCAATTTCTTCTATAGCTATGTATGATTAGGGTAACCAGGCCAGTGTGACCACATTTCAGATTTACCATATTCTTTTTCAAATCATTTGTCGACACGTGATGAGAGAGACAGGTTAATTCGAGTTTTGCAATATGTTTATGACATGTTATGCTGAAAAGTCAGTGTGCACAGAAGGAAGATGAGAGCTCTACACTCGAAGTGTACAGCAGCATTCTTCAAAATTTGAAGGAATTAATCATTAATGAAGAGATATAACACCCACATCACCTTCAAATGGAAAAGGAAAAAAGACAATCAGTGATTAAGTTAAGAAATGTTCCAAATGATTTTGTTGCTGATTTCACTAATATGTTTTCTTTGTTCTGGCTGTCTCTAACCACTCCGTATAGTTTTTAGATAAAATTTTTTGTCTGCCTGAATAAATGCATAACCGCTACTATTTGTTTTAAGGCTCATCTTGGGTTTAATCAGACAAAGTCATACCACTATTGTTGAGTTCTCTGCCTCAGTCATGTTTCATGTTAATTTGATTGGTGTCATTTTTCTAGCTTATATGTTATCTCATTGTTGCTCTCTAAACCTGATTATGCTTGTTTTTTACAACAATAACAACAAGTCTTTATCCCACTGCGTGAGGTCGGCTACATGAATCCTTCTTCTCTATTGTGTCCTATTAAGTGTCATATTCTGATTTAATTCTAATAAAATAATGTCATTATTTATACTTCCTAACCAAATCTTTTTAGATTTTTTCCTACCTTTCTTGACATAGGCTAAATCTAATACATCTATTCTCATAACGGATCTAATCCCACATTTTATGACCAAACAATCTAAATGACTCTCCAATCTTATCTGCTACTAGAGCTACTTCAACTCTTTCACGTATATATTTATTTTTCATATTGTCTCTAAGTGTAAAGCCACTCGTCCACTGAGCATCCTCATTTATGCAACACTTAATTGTATGCTTCTCTTTTACTGGCCAACATTCTGTGCCATAAAGCATTGCAGGTTCCACCATCATCTTATAAAATTTTCCCTTAAACTAAAACTACACATCGAATTATCATTAACTTAAGATTACAATGACAAGTCAAATTATGGCTTTTCTTGGAGCTGCTTCCCCACACCCATGCAAAACCTAACTACTAATAACTTGGGTGCTTTATCTGATCAATAATATTTGCCTTTTCCATGCTTCTAACACATACTTGGACACAAATGCCTATCTTTAAGTTGAAGCATCGCACTTTTTTTCTCTTTGGAGCCCTCATTAGGTATAATTTAATAATATGAATAGCATAAATGAGTAGAAATTGAATAGGTTGCAGAACTAACTTAAAAATAATACGCATGTCTATTTTTGTTTCAATATGCCACAGTTTTAAACATATCATTTACATACACACAATTCTTCTATATTTGCATATCTAACACTTAAGCTTCGATATTTACATAGATAGCATCCTAAATAGAGAGCCCATCGGAGGCATTTCTAACTCATCACCAATGCCTCAAGCTAATTAAATAACAAATTCACACAACTCATATACAAAAGCTTGAACTCAAAACCTCTTGGTTGAAAACTTAGACCTCGATTTTATTATAATGCTGCTAATATTCTTAGATTCACTGCACATGCATATGGAAGCTTCGCATCACATTCTCTTGTTGAAATCGATATCTAGGCAATGGTTGAGCGACTCAATTCAAAATTTTGAACGGGATTTACATACATACCACATAAATCTTATAATTTTTAATATTCAACACTTAAACTTTAATATTTATATACATAACACTTAAATATTTAATATTACACTAAAAAATATTACTATCACTTACTTTTAAAGTAAAATGTATATATATAAACACAAGAAAGTGTTATATATATGCTAAATATGAAATTATAGGTATTAGATATGTAAAAACATAAGAATTGTGCATGGAGTCAAATCCTCATGGAATTAACCTCTCTTTTATAAATATATTTACTATGTCAGTACCACAGTCATTGCACTATTAATATTTTCATGGCAGAATCCTCTCTTTATTGGGTTTTGTTGCTCTTTATAATAAAATTACTCTTGTTTAATAATGGCAGGATGGAAGGCTCAGCTTCTCACAGGTTCTTGGCTCCCAAAGAATGAAGGTTCTTCCTCCAAACAACTATCTCTTGATTTTATTAGAATTTTTCTTATACATATATACTTATATATGTATTACTAAAGAATAATTTCAGGATTTGGTATAGTTTGACTGCTTTTTTTGATTGTGGATTCTGGACTACTGTGCTTTATTTGATGCTTATTGTTATTTCTTTACTTTGAGTTTGAACTAATTATACATTAATGAAGAGATTTTTTTTACAGTCTTATTTAAAATTGGATATTTGGTAGTGAAGCACTGTTTAGAGTGGAATGAAATCTGTTTTTAAGTGTATTGGGCATAAATATGATTGAAAGATGGATTACCTAAGATTAAAAAGAAAATGATGTGGGCATTGTTAGTTGGATTAAATGGTTGTTTTTCAATTAAGAAATATTTTTCTGCAAAATTTATTTATTAAGAATTAAATTATATTTAATTTTAGTTGAATTTAAGAGCGCGTTTGTGGGCAGTGGTGGCTGAGTGATGCTGCACTAGAATGCACCGAGCTGTCATTTGGGAAACTACGTTTTGACTGTGTTTTGAAGAATATATTATGAAAAAATGGTATTTTTAAATTTAATATGTCATAGTGTGATGTTTGCTAAAAAATTATGATCTGAATTTTTTTTAAAAAAAAAAAAAATTTCTATAGTCCACTACATTTTTTAAGATTGTAATTTTTTTTTGTTAGCTTCATTATTATTTTTTCACATAGTCATAGGTTTACAGCTTTACGAATAAATCCTAAGGCCACATTTTGGATAGTTTTATGATTGGTTTATTTTTTAAAAAATAATCATATTTGCATTTAATTAAATTTTTTGGTTGATTTTAAAAAGTTTTGTGGTTAAAATTTTTTTTGAGATCAAAGTTCTTAGAGATAAGTGAGTGTTAGAAAACACTGTTTGGATGTTTTAAAATAAAAAAAATATTTTTAAAATTTATACTAGTTTTACAATCAATTTTATAAAAATTTATAATTGCTCCAAATGAATCTTAAGTTAATCAAAAAGTCATGTTTAGAACGCAGGCGAAACCGAGCAGTCTTATTCGAAGTTCAAGCTCGTTTGTCATTATTGAGCTCAAGCTCTGGAGCTTGATTCGAGCTTTTAGGATGGCGTTCAAGCTCGAGCTCTTTTAAAAAAATCTTTTTCAAGCTTATTCGCGAGCTCGGTTCATATTGGGTTTATCGAGCCTGTTAACAAGCAGCTCGTTTAATGAAATAAACGAGTCTTAATTGAGCTTGTTCACCAGCAACATGTTGAGAAATATAAATGATACTGTTTATGAATAAGTTTTAATCGAACTTTAATCGAACCTTAATTGAGTCGTTATGAAACTCAATAAAACTTTGTTTAGTAAATGATCTATTCATAAATGAACGAACAATAACTTTTATTGAAAACATTTTAGCAATTAGTATTTATAAAAGTGTTGAGTTTGTTCGATTAGTTAAATGAATGAGCGTGAGCAGTTAATCAATCGAGTCACGAGTAGTTTGTTGAACGCTCAATTCATTTGCAGCCCTAGTCGAGTTGACTTGAGGCCATGAAAATATGTTAAGAGGTAGTTTGCAAGTATATAATATAGAGTAAATAATGATGGTATTATTTTTTTCAGAAATTTATAAATCAACTATCTAATTTATAGATATATATACAATTATTGAATTCATGTGTTTGTAGATGTTAAGATAAAATTATTGAGAATTAATAAAATTAAAATTTAGGTTATTTTGATGTTAATTTGAAAAATTAAGATATGAGGGTGATTAATTTATAAATATATAAACATTAGGTATCATGTATGTTAAAGTCACAGTCTTTTATTTTTTTATTTTTTTATTTTTTATTATTTTTTTATTTTTTAAATTTTTTATAGGGTGCGGTTGTCAATACCTAGAAGAAAAAAAGTCACCGTTTTTTATTAATGCGTCTAGAAACAGAATTTGAAATTTGTTGATATTCTTAGGGGCTCTTTGAGATCATTTTTTTCTAAATTTTACTTTTTATTTTGATTTTTAATTAAAAATAAAATATATTTGTTGATGATTTCAAAATATTTAAAATTTTTAAGTGTTTTAAATATAATGTAATTTATTTTTCAATATAAAAAAAAATAAAAAAAATAAATATATATTAAATAAATATGCTCTTAAATTAAAATAAAAGATAAAGAAAAGAAAAGAAAAAATGGTCTCAAATCAGCGCATGTTAATTTTGATATCTTCAATTGGGAGTAATTTCTGTATGTTTTAGATTTGAATAAAATTTATAAATTTTCAATACAAATTTTATAATTTTTCAATGAACTACTTTTATATTGATTCAACACTAATATCCTATGTATGGGTTGATTGTAGATCTTCTATGTATAACTTCTTGACTATTTTTGAGATATAGTCTAAAAAGTATTTTTTTTATAAAAAATTTTCAATAATTTTTGCTCCAATTAACAAATCAATCTAAGTAAAAGTTGAAATTATATCTTAAGAGAATTTATTAAGTTGAGAGGGTAGTTGTGCCTAATAATTTTTTTAAAAAAATTATAATATTTATCTTTTTAAGATTTAATAATTTTTGAATTGCATGAATTTTGGTCTTGAAAATAAGGGATTTAGGCATGAATCTCAATGAAATCTTCGAATTAAAACTTTAACGAATGAAATTTAAGATCATTCAAGCTCTGACTTTTGCAAACTTACAATTGAATATAATGTCTTCTCGAGATGGTTTTAATGATGATAAAAGTATTTCAATATAAGTTGAAATGAACTCAAATTAAACACTTGAAATGTGGTTGAAAGTTTTATGATATAATTTGATAGATCAATTGATTTAAGAATCTTACATGCTTAACTAAAAAAATAAGCATATATGTGAGAGAAATCTAGTGAGCTTAAGGTCGCTAATTTTAAAAGTTATTAAAGCACTTAAATATTAAAAACAATAGTCTATATTCAATAATTGAGGAGTTTCTTTAAGAATTTGGATAAAATTATCGAATTATCACTCTTAAAATTATAAATAGGTCATATTCTCTGCATGAAGGTGAATTTTAAGAGAGCTTAGAGATCTAGAAAACTCTAGAGCTATATCTGATATTTGGTGTGAATAATAACCACCAAAAACTATCTTCTTCAGACCATTTTAGCTCATTTACTTTCATGTCACCACCATAAGCTGATCATTTCGCTATCATTGTATAACCATCGTCGCCTAATCGTCATAGCTTATTTGTTGTCAATTGACTTTGATCGCTTGACAATGTCATTTGATTACAATCACTTGTAAGGAATTTTTTCCATTCTAGTTTTATAAGAAGTTCGACTGGACATAAAAATAAGTAAAAAAGGTGCACGAAGAATACCGAAGTTTTACATGAAAACCCCGAAAAGGGTAAAACCGTATGGGATAGTCCAATTAAAATATTTTTACTAGATGAATATTTGTTACAGATATTCTCTCATCTTCAAAATTAGAAAAGGTGAAATAATAAGAGCTGGTCACTAGTGAAAAATATCACAATCGATAAGGGGTGCTTGATCCAAGATGGAGTAGTGGTCAAATAGTTGCATTATGATGAGAACAACTATGGATTGATGATGATGTTCAACTGATAGTTAAGTGACAACGATAGGATAACAGTTTGACAATAGTGATTGATGGCAATCCAACAAACACAATTAGATGATTATTTGGTGATGTTGGTTGAATGGTAGCCTAGTGACTATTATTGTTTAGTGGCCTAGTGATAGTGGTCAGATGATGATCTGGTTGTAGCAGTCGAGCTATAATTTGTTGATGATGATTAAGCAATAATCTAGAGATGATGGACATGAATCGATACAACGATGGTGGTTCGATAGTGAATCAATAACAAGCTAGCAACGGTGCTTCAGAGGCATCCCTGCAAGATCTAGCAATGTTCCGGCAATAGTGGCCGAGCAATGGTACAACTACATTAGGTGCGCAGACGATCTATAATAGTGGCAGGCAATGGCCTGATGATGGTGATTGGATGACGTTCTGATGATGGTGGTACTTTGAGATTCTTCAAACTTTAGAATGCTTCTCAATCTCAAGCTTCATTCCCTTCATGAGAAAAATGAGAGCTAATATATAGATTTTATGGGCGACATTCTCTATAAATGTAAATTAGTGGCATTCTCAGAATTCAACAACTCCATCGATGAATCAAAATAGTCTCCTCTGTCATGAGATAATATTTACAATTATATCTTAAGTACTTGATCTGAACTTCTTTTGACATAAATTGGTTCACAGTTGGTGTTATCTAGTTTTTCTTACCAAGATGGTTTACTTGACTTTTATTTGTAAAAACTTGAGTTCAAGTTACTATAATTTCATTTTTGGAGTTAACCAATTGCATATGCATTGATATTAATGCTTGAACAAATAAATTTTTTTATGATAGACCACATATGTATACGAGAATTTCATACATGGCTATGAATATCAATTTTCAAACTCTATCTACTATCGTAAATTTTCTGGCACATAATAATTATTAAAGGATCATTAACTTGGTAGTTAGAGAAGAAAACTATTATTTATTTAGGTTAGGAATTTGAGCCACACATTTTATGATTTATTACTCACATTAAAAAGATTATTATGATTTTAAATCAATATTGATTATGTATTATAAGATTTTCATTCTTAGAATAATAGTAGGTGCAATAATTATTTAAATTAAAATCATATTCTCCCATTCCTACTAAATAAATTAGGTCACAAGTTGATTTAAACTTATGAAAATATGTTGAAGATAATTTTAGTGTGGTTGCTGATCATTTGCATGATATATACATGATTTATTGGAATGACTAATCTTATATATGATTGTTAAATAGTGTGGACGATAACATCTTAAGAAATAGTCAACTTGATGATTATAATACATAGATAATTAAAACTTTAATTATCATATCAAAATGAGCATTGAAACATTATCCATATGACTATAACTTACATATTTAGTCTTATATATGATCTAGCATTGTTTTTTAGGAATAATTACATACATAGCACTCTAAACTTATATATTTACAAAATTAGTAAGTTCATTTTTTTTAACTAAAGACTTCATGTATTTGGGTGTGCTGATTAAACCATTAAGAATTTGATAAAAGTGAAAAATAAGGGTCAGAGTTTTAATGTGAATTTTAATATTTGAGTGAGAATTCGGGAAAAAAAAAGAGTTGCTATTTTTATAAATATGTATATTTTGAGTGCTATGTATGTAATTGCACCTTTTTTTAATGTAAATTAATTTTATTATTTAGAGAGGGCACAAATTTAATAATTTTCTTTGAAATTTTAAATTATGAAAATTTAATATTAGTTTATACCATGATTTTTTGTTAGTGTCCATGTGATATTTTTGGATTTCATTGCCATTAGTCTTTGATAATTTTGCCATATGAGTATTAATTCTATAATAGCCATTAAATGCTATACTCCATTCTCTCTCTCTCTTTCTCTCTCTCTCTCTCTCTCTCTCTCTCTCTCTATATATATATATATATATATATAGAGAGAGAGAGAGAGAGAAGTAATAATATTGCTTGTATTTTTTCTTATAGAATTTTTTAAGCGAGTCAAATATCAATATTCTTGCATTGTTTGGTGGAAACTATAAACAAGACAACAAGTTGGTTGGGCATTTAGTAGAAAATGTAGTAAAAGGTTGATTGTTCTAAGAAATATTACCTACGAAGAGTTGTATAGATCTTTTGTGCTTAGTAATTGCAAGAATTGATAATAACCAATTTAGTTTTAAGTTATTGTACAATTTTAGTGAATCACAATCAATCATTATCAATTCTTCAAATAGAATAATAACATAATATGATATTACATTCATTTTTAATTAGATTTATGTATGTATTGAACATTGTTGTGCTTTTTGTGTTTGTTTTAGAAAAAAGAAAGGTTTTAATTATGGATCATAGCCATGGACAAAGTATTTCTACAAGATTAGAGCATGTGGTAACAAGTGAGGATGATATAATGCTAATCAAACTAATACTTGCAAATGATGCATGGCTTGTTAATTTAAGAGCAAATGAAGATGATGCAAAGAACATAAATGATGAAAATGACAATACATTTGTTAATACTCCACTATTAAAGCCTTATATTGAGATACAATTGAAACTAATAAACAAATATTTTATAAAAAAAATTCATGTTCTTTATGGCTAAATCCAACAATTAAAAAAGTAATGATTAAATGATTATTAACATAGTGACCTCGTGTTTTAAACTTTCCTCGATGCATATAAAAGTTGGGTGCATATGGAACATTATAAATTATTCATAGGAATTGAGATAGAAAGATGGCATAGTCAAACATTTTTAAAGTTTAAAGCCATGAATTAAAACACACTTACTTTATATGGTATTTGAGTCAAATATTATTTACAAGCTCAATCATGCCTTATTGGGCATATAATAATAATAAAAAAAATATTGGATATTATTTAAAAATTTAAGCCAAGTGATGATATATGATGTTAAAAGGGACTAAATGATTGATTGTCTTATAATTAGGTTAGTTAGTGTTATGAAGAGGCTGTCACTTATGTAAGAGGATATTTTTTAGTGCCTTTTTTAAAAAAATAGCATCATTTATTTTTATACAAAATAAGATAAATCTAGGCAAAATGATCGATGTACAACTTGACATTTCATGACATTTTAAGTATGTTTATTTCTCATTAGTTAAAGTTGCATGTCATCAAGTGCTAAGTGTTAATGAGATATTTTTAAATAGTACATATGAGGGTACTTTAATTATTAATATAGTTTAAAAGATAAATATTTATTTAGTGGTATTAGAAATGGTTAACTCAAAAATTAATGAACTATTGATGTATTTCATCGTTACAGAAATTGAGTCACTAAAATTGGTGTAGAACTTAGCATTTATATATAATTGCCACAATAATATGGCTAAACGACTTCTATATATGCTTTCTTGAGACATATCATGAAGCTTTTATTTATCACATTGTGTCATGAGAAAGATTAAAACTAGTAATTATTATGTAAAATATCATTTAGCCTCTAATAACTATAAAAGGTTGAGTTTCTCTTAAATTTTGACAAAATTAATCAAAATTTATCTATCACTGCATGCTTAGAACATGGGGTCAATTTAAAGAAACTGATTTCTACTTTTTTGGGGAATCGATACAATTTAATGACAATAAATATTTCAAAGGGCTTTAATGATGTTGTTAAAGTGCATATTCCTATCTAATGGCTGACTTAATAAAATTTTTGGGTATATAATATAGAAATGATTTTTGAAAAGATTGACATTACAACATATTTAAAAACTACATTGTCAAATGAGATTGAAAAAGCATTAAGCAAGTTTTCAACCAAGGATTAAGCTTCAATTATTTATCTTATCAATTGATTTGAATTTCATGTTCTTAAGAGTGACCTTCATGATGAGATTAATTTATAGGGAGAGACATGCATATATAGAAAGTTTAATATAATAGGTATTTTTATGTAAACATGCATTGTTTGCAATTTGTGATATATGCATTAATTAGCTATTATAATCAATACTTTTGGTTTTAAACACAGAATATTCTATAAGAAATAAATAAAATTATTGTTCTCCAAACATTAGTGAAGCTAAATAGTGTCCATTTAAAGAAAATAGATGATCATTGAAAAGGGAAAAATATATAATGCAATACAATGCAACATATGTAAAGTGATGTCATAATTGAGTTATTTGTAAAGCTAAACTCTCATCACCATTATTTTAGTTAATGTGATCAATTTAATTCTTTATAATTCATTGTAATGGTTGATGTTGATGTAGTTATATGTAATGGATGTAATAATTTGTGATTCAATTGTGGTGTTTATTGAGCCCATTTAATTTTATGATGTACATTTGCATGTTAAATTTTCTAGGCTGTCTATATGTAATGGATACAATTTATTCAATTTTAATGTGTGTGTGTACACACAATAAAATTCTATTATTTGATGATTATTGAGTTCAAAATGATATGTAACTTTCAAGTATAATGAGTAATACTATAATATATATTGAGTTTGTAAGATTATGAATATTTAGTTAGCGATGTCGTATGTTGAGTGGCATATTGAGCATGTTAATTATGTGTGATTCTCAAACTAATGCCATGGTATATTATTGATGGTTTTTGCCTATGTCCAATGTTATATTGCTTTGTTATTGTAATAGACTACTCATTTTATAAAGATTTTTAAAGCTTTAAAGTTGTGACAAACTTTAGAGTTATATAAAGTTCAAACAAGGTTCAAGTTTAGATTAAACAAGGTTTGAACTAGCATTAAACCTTTTTCAAACCTTTTGCATCATAATTGTTGTGATCCCTAAAGTAAGTTTCTCAAGACATTCCAATCAATCCATTCAAATTTGGTTTGAACTTTGCCTAAACATGGTTCAATTTTTTTGTTTAAATCCAACTTAAGTTGTATTAACCTACATGCATAGTGTTTTAAACATATTTTAATCTTGTTTAAACATTATTTGAATTATGTTCAAACCTTTTCAAACATATTTTAATCTTGTTCAAATCATATTCAACCTCGATTCAAGCTCTATTAATGGCTCATGCAATATAATGCTATCATATAAATTATAGATTCGAATATGAACTATATTTGAACTTTGTTATAACGCTGTTATTCAAGTATAATTATCACATGACATTAATAAACCACAAAGTCATGATAATTGCAGTGACAATAACATATGATCATTGATAATTATAAGATCCATTAGTAGTAATCAAGAATTCAGTAACCTAACAATAATAAAACATTTCTTATAACAGAAAGGTATACCTTTATGGTCAAATACACTTTCAATCGTATAATTAAATTAAGAATTACAATTGCATTAATATTATTAGGATTCAATCTTTTCAAGAATCTAATTTCTTGAAGAACAAATCCACGCATAGTTTATCTTTGAAGAACTATATGTGATCATTTATAAATTCAAGAACATTCTTCTTTGAAACTAAGTATATGAAATAGTAGACTAATGATGATAAACTATCCATTGATAATCATGAGGTTATGATCTGATGCTTGCTTTAGGTACTTCATTTGTATTGACACTACAATTTTGTGGTGGTGAGAGAATATTTTTCATGGCTACAAAAAAACCTAAACCGCACTAATAATATAATATTTATGGGAGTTTACATAACACAATTCTTATATATATATTTATATATTTGATACCTAAATTTTTATATTTATATAAATAACATTTGAATTTTTAATATTACATAAAAAATAGCATCATCATTCATTTTTCAAAGTGAAATGCACCTTTTTCATGCATAAGAAATGTGTTATAATTGTAAATATCAAAGTTTAGATGTTAGATATGTAAATGCATAGTGTGCTTTGCATGTAAATTAGTTGGGTCAATGTTTGGCCTAATATTTAAGCTATGACAACAATATGTAGTCATTCACTTCTTAGACATCGTAATTTTACATATTGTGAATGGATCTTTGTCCAATTCATTAGATGGTATATAATTCTAAATTAGCTCTATGGATAAAACATCTCTCCTCATAACAATACCATACTCCAACTCGTAGTTAAGCCACTTAGCATGATCCTTAACTTTTTCCGCTTCATAATTATAAACACCATTGTTTTATAATATTAATCAAAGGCTTCATCCAATACTAAAATATCTAATCCAAATGTCTTACAAAATACATTCATTTGTTACAAATAATAAATCGTACTATAAAAATATGGTATTATTATGATCATGTAATGTTACCATTACAATTGTCACCTTACCAACAAATCGAGTTGTGGGTGTATTTAGATGTTGATGTCATATTATACTGCTACTTCTCACTTCAATCATTCTTCCTTTATGTCATGATTTCCCACCACCAAGATATTAAAGTAAGATATTTATTCTCTATATAATGGGTGAAAGATCAATGGCACATGGATCCACCTACCCTTTTCCAAATGGATATATGAAATAGGCAAGTAACAATTCTTATTCCACTTAGGCCTCCTTTTATAAGCAACTTTTGTGTATCATGTTTATCTACAATCTTGACTTCTTATGTATCTTCTTTATTTGTAATCTTTGTATATTTTTTATTTATAATCTTTATAGAGTAATATACTAGGTCCCCATGACAACATATCTAACAATTTTTTGATATCTTGGCTCATTTGAGTGTCAATGTCTATTCATTTCATTTATATGCATGTACTCAATAAAACGTCCAATTTCAATTTAATTCAAAGTTAATTATCCTTCAATTATCTAACTGAAAAGCTTCTTAAAGAAAGACATGGGTTGGAGAAGGACATGGAGTCATTATAGTTCTTTCTACCATACATTCCTCATTTGCTTCCTTAGGTTTAATACCACACTCTCTAGCAAAATGCATCACAACTCCAACTAGGAGAGGTGATGAAAATAACAAACATATAAAAACCATCCTTGTTAACTCAATGCTCCAATATATGATTTACTTTCATAAAAAAAAACTTTATGTAACAATCAAAGTTAAATATCATCACTACTTAACCAAAAATAATAATTAAAATATATCAATATGCATGTAAATAATATTTTTATTGGTTAAAAGTGATTATTTTTTTTCTTGTAAGTGCATTGTTTTTTCTACAACTTAACATCCTCAGAACACTCTCTAAAACATTTCTTCATTTTTTTACCAGCTTTAAAATGACTTTAAAAGTTTAGCATTACAATAATATGACAAATCTATTGACATTGTATTAGATTAAGGCATTGTTTCATACATCCTTCTCCACATTTAGGATATCCCCTTAATGTGGACCATGACCTTAATTGCCCTCTCTATTGACTTATTCTCCATGGATATTCAAACAACATTTCTCTTCTTCAATCATTGCAACTAAATGAATAAAGAAATTTGCATTCTCTTATGATCAAGGAGAAATCCTGATTACAAAGTATAAACCTGCTTCCTGATATTTTTCTCTATCTGTGTACTCATGAATGCCTTTTAAGATCAACATTCTTAAATTTTGTAACCATAATTATAAGAGTGTACATTTAGTTGATTTGGATGGTTTGATTAACAACATAGCTCAAACAATTAATTTAATTTATATATTTATAAAATTAAATCTATCAAACTATTTTAAAATCAAACTAAAGTAAACCAAACTTTAGTTTGGTGAATTGATTTGATTTCAAATGAACTAAAATATAACCAACTTCAACAATGAATTTAATGATATTAAGCTTATATAATAAGCATTAAGAAGAATGTCAAGCAATATTTATAAAATTTTATAAATTGTTATGTGAATGACACAATATTTATGTTGATATTTTTGTTACTTATTTGTTTAAAATTCATGGACACTATTTGAGTTAATATTCTATGAAAAATAATTATTGAACCAACAAATAAAAAAAATCATAGAAAAAAAAATTGGACTAATCAACTAGCAATCGATTAAAACCAACCAAATAAAATTGATTTGAATTGATTTTTTGATTTCATCCGAATATTGCACTTTTATAATATTACCATCAAATTTATTCTTAGATAAAACTTTGCCAAGTCTCATATTGTTGATTAAAAAAATTTAAAATATATTAAAATTTCTATTTTAACCTATAATATTGAACATAATGTAATAATTATCAATTTTTTACATCTTCAATCTTATTGGAGAAAAGTTAATGCATTAGGGCCTAAGAAATTATAAGCCTATGACTCAATCCTCATTAAAATTATAAGCCTAAGAAATTATGCATAGATAAATCAAATAAATCAATTCAATGTAAAGATGTTGAGAAAAAAAAAAAAAAAAGGTTTGATCCTAAGACTCAAACCTCATTCAATCCCATTTTAAATGAATTTTGATTAATGCTAGTTCCAACTAGCTTTAAACATAAGTTTAAATTAAATTTAAATGTGGTTTGAAACTATTTATTTCTTTCAAGCCTAATATGAACCACTTTTTTAATCTAATTATTAAAATATAAAATTTAAAAATTAAGTTTGATTTAGATTCAAACCCAATAGTACAAATATGAATTTGGTTCTAATCTTCTTTGAAATTGGTTCGAAACTTATTTTTGAATCTAATGGTTGGTTAAAAGTAGGTTAAAATCTTAATTTCAACTAAAATTTAACCAATTGTCGAACCCTAAAAAAATAAGTTTATAATAATAATGTTTAAACTCAAATTTTATGTGGTTCAAATATTCAAACAACTTAAAACATATATTATGGTCTGAATCTTATTATAATAAGTTTGATCTTCATATTATATGTGTAACTTTTAAACTTTAATTTGAACATCATATCATCATTTGAATTCCATATTTGAATATAGGATTCTAACTTAGTGTTCCAATCTTTATATGAATTGTTGACTTAAAAAAAAAAGATAATGATTGCATTTTAATTTAAATAAAAAAATATTAAAAATAGTTTTCTTCATTGAGAAGCACATTGAAGTTTTGCCTTGGACTTCAAAATATGACCACTACAATTAAGTATATTTTGGCGTAAAATTATTTTTTAAGATTTTTTATTATAAAAATATAAAGAAGATTTACATATATATCATATAGTTTTTATATATTTGTATATAAAGTAGATATTCATTAATTTTATACTTTTTTGTGCTTAAAAGTTACATTTTATTTTTAAAAGTGAGTAATAATGTTATTTTTATGTGATATTTAAAATTATATATATATATATATATATATATATATATATATATATATATATATATATATATATATATATATAAATACTTGAAAAATTGTGTCATATATATAAATACTCTAATGTATAAATAACATATTTGAAGTCCAAATATGTGAATGGGGAGAAATATGAGGCCGCATTTCCATTTTTTTTCAAACAAATTTTAAATTAAGTATTAATTAATACTTAATTAACAGATTAAGTACTGTTAAACAAAATTTAAATATAAGTATCCAATAAGTGGCGACACTCACCGCCTAGTGGTACCTAACTTATCGCAATTGACTAAACTTAACCCAATCGCTCGATAATCGGTCGACTGGCATTAAGTGGGTTGATTAGACGACCGACTTAGTTTAGCCTGAAGATGGGCGACTTGCGCTCGATTTTAAAAAAAAAAAATAAGTTAGCTTTTTTTTACAATCTCCGTGGAAATACAAATAGATGTAAAGTGAACAAATAATACCGGTGATACCAGTGAACAAATGATATCGAAATGCAAATAGAAGTAAACAGCTACTTATATACTAATAATCAAACGATACCAAAAAATTCCATCCATAAGCAAAAAATAAACTCAGGTACAGATGCAGATAAAAGTAAACAATAAAATGTCCGCTATACAAAATAAATACACCTCTATATATCATCATCAATAACGCCTATAGTTATCGCGACTTACGAGTATAGTGCTCGTGGCAATGAACGATCGGCAATGAGCCTAGCTTGCAACATCGAATCGACCCCATCATGTCTCGTAGAGATACCCAATGATGGCGCGTGTCCATATAGTCTGGATACTCTGGAAAAGAAGATGGTCTGGATCAACATAAGTGTGTTCCGCCCATGTATGTCGTGTAGTCGAGCGTAATCAGACACATGTGTCGTATCGTGACATATGCTCCTTTGGAGTCCGATATGCATCCTCGAACTCAGATTATGCATCATATGCTCGTACTTATTTATGGCCAACTGGAAGTCCGCCACCTAAAGAAAGGCCGAAAGAGGTCCTCCGCCACCAAGATATACTCCGTCTACAATAAACTAGTTTAAAATGTTACTACGAAAATCTGTGAAAATAATAGCTAAATAAATTTGCAAATTGTAGCGTTATCTTAACATATGCTCCCTCGGTAGGTGCCCTGGGGTAGTAAGTCGTCTGGGTCGAGGGCAAGTACAACGATGCCCATACCACCTAAACCGATCATGTACCGCTGGATCGTGGTAAGTGTCGCCCACCATAAGAACGTGATCTGCGAGCCTCCCACAAAATGATGTCTGATGGTACCGCACCCGCCCAGACGCCTTTCCTCGCCATCTACTCTCAAACCCAGATCCATCGAGCAACATCGGTCTTGGGTAAGTGACTAAATTGAAGGGATTCGCGGAAGGTGTCACTCCACCCTCTTCCACCTAATCAATGGAACTTCGTTAACGAGATAACCTCACCAGACAAATATCGGGCGATTCTAATCAATATATCGATGACTCAAGTCTTGTGTATCGCATGTTGCATGTTAATGGTGTGATAACATTTATTAAGAATGAGGTATAACAATTAAGAATAATATCTGGCTCAGTAGCAGTCCATCTAACACATCCCTAAAAAATTTGATATTATCGAATGACATCTGTCGCACATACCTCTCGTTCCACTTGAGTAAAATAATTTTCATATAGAAATCATTTAATTACAACTCATTATGTTAAAGTAAACTATATAGATTTTAGTTTTCTTACCTGAAACTTATGTTGAGCCCATCGAGATCTCTAGGATAATGAACATGTAGTGTCGGTCTACCAACATGAAGTCACTCCCAGACCAGATCTGGAGCAACTGAAGACACCCAGCCATGTTTGCCCTCCTCGGCCTGGTAGACTCGTGTAACTCCATGTATAAGTGGGCTAGCACTGCGTCGCCTACCGATAAAGTGTTGAATGTGTGAATATCCTCTAACAATGGAGATCGCAAGTGCACCTCTCGACCTGATATGTAGTAGAAACTCCCGAAGGAACAAAGCATAAAAGTATGCATTTAACGGGAGGTCAGGACTCCACGAAAAATGTCCAACGAATAACCGGCGCATGCATGTCAATACGGCGCTTTATCCGGAATGTCGAATGTACTGCGGGGTCAACTGGGTCATGATACACAGTGTCTGGAATGGGGTGTCCACCCAGAAGCTCATCACAGCAGTCCGACCAACTCTGCCACCGCTTCCCCTGTCCAACAACAATAGGCCTGATAATCGGTGGGCCGTCTATGCACAAACCCAAGATCATTGCAATGTCACTGTCATCTCTCCCACAAAGAAAACTGTATTGGTGCGGGGACCAACGCCAACTAGGTCACATATGATATGAGTCAAGTCTAATATACCGCAGCTAACACGGAAGTCAAGTACGCGTAACAACTATGAAGGCACGAACGCAACTCTGGCAGGAGAAGCGCCCAAAAATGTAATATGGAAAAAAGTTATTATCAGGTCACGTAGAAGAATAGAAATATTACATAAATAAATTAAACTAACAAGTAAATTCATATCGTAGATGCGCCGGTTCCGCCAAAGTAAGGCTATCTTTGGGATGAACCTCTGCAGACCGGTCGTCACCGTCTCGACGCCTCTTCTGTCGACGTCTAATCGGTCTGGAAGGCTCCTCGGGCATCGTACTTGTGACAAGCACAACAAAATTATAATTTATTAGTGTGCCGATATAGTAACAGAAAAAGAAAACTATGCAGATTCATTTAAAATATTTTGCAACACAATCTAAACTCACCGCCTACTTGTAGGGTTATGTGAACGATGTCCGAATGACCAACCGATTTTGCGATATCGCACATGCAATTGCTTTGCGCTTCGCCCATTGTGTTCTTGACTTGACTTGATCGTGGCCTCGACCTAACTTTGTCCGACATTAAAGGATATAGATCCCGGTCCGTATCATACTCTGGCCAGTTGTTTCGATCATGCAGAACATGAAAACTTGAAGAGTATGTATGCCCATATATCGACATGGTGTAATACCTGACATAAGATGATTGATTCTCCTATGGACTATAGTATTACATGACATATGATAAATCGTTGTTCGTACAACTAGATGAGTGAATTGATCCGTGGAAGTCAACTCAAGGAGCCACAATTCTATCCAACACTTGCACCTCGCGTTTGTTAATTTTGGTCATGGGAAATGTCTAGCTTCACGCTCAAATTTGCTTAGTACTGTTTGGGTTCTAGGAGAGAATGTGAATTCAGTGGGCGGTTCTTTTGAACCAATGGAACTTGCCCGCTTATAGAATGAACTCATGATGTTATAGTAAATTGTAGTGATCAATGCTTGAATTGGTAGTCCTTGTGTACGTTTAAGTACACCATTAAAGCACTCCGATGCATTTGTCGTCATGGTACCATAACGCTTCCTACCATCATGAACCAATGTCCACTTCTCCACATCACATTCTACTAACCACCGGTAGGCTTCAGGTTTTATTTTTTTGATGTTAGCCATGTGACGGTTAAATATGTTGATGTCATCGGTGCTGCCTGACATGTACATTTTTTTGCACATAAACTCTACATCTGCTATACCCATTTTCCTCACCGCTTTCTTAAAGTTTTCCCTAAGATGTCGCAAGCAATGACGATGTGCGGCCCATGGTAAAACATCGCGGCATCCATGAACCAACCCTAAATGCATATCTTAGATTACACATAAATCGCTCCTTGTTGAAACAATTGGCAGCAGTTGTTGTAGGCACATAATGAACCAGAGCGAGGATTCATTGTTCAAATTCAACTACAACAACATCGGGAAAATAGTCGTTATTCGCATCAATACCAATAGCTGTGAGCAACGTACCCGATACTTGCTCAACAGAACGCCCCGCCCATGCTCGAATAGTCGACAATATCCGCCCGAATGTCGATGGTCCAAAATCCCGAACAACCTCAAAACCCGCATGTATCTCAAGACAAAATTTTGTAAGCGATCAATAGAGCATAATGAATAAGGCTGAGAGCGTATGACTCCTCCCAACCAAATATTGATCTCGATACTCTTACGCCGCATCCCATGTCTTCATGTAAGAGACCTTAATGTTAAATTTTGATTCCATCCTTCCTATGATCTCTCTGGGTTCCAAGTCAATTTGAAATCGCATAACTGACATTATGAAGTAACTAATAAACATAAAAGTGCACCGTCGATGTCCCGAACCATTGATAGTGGCAACGCATGTGTGCGGCGAACCTAAAGTTGATATCCTCCATGCACCTCCCAACCTCTTGCTTCTCAAGCATGCGTATCAAGCGTCCGCAGTTACGATGTTGCGCACATATAACAGTGAAATTCTTCTGATTCGATGTGACGGTAATGAACTGAACATTATTAAGAATTGACCAACTAGCACCGCTCCGAAGCTTCTTATTTGAGAAACACATACCTTCCTATAACTCTACCGAACTTGATGTCATATGAAAACCGAACTATCGATGAGACCATCAAACACAATATCTACATCCCAATCTTTCATGGTTTGACATATTCGAACATAATCATTATTAGAAATCATAACATCGTGATCCGGTGAATTCCGGATTGAATGACTCCGAAGAAGCTCATGACCAACACTGCTGTCACATAAATTGGCATTACCCAAAGAAAGAATCATCGCCGCGATCGTTATCATCGATGCGATTGAGATATTCATCGCTTCATTTTCTACATCGGTACTAGTATAGATGAACTAGGTTGCTACGGTGTTTGAAAGTGGCTTTGCATTTAAAAGGATATAATATTTTGAAAAAGAAGATACCCTACAAAAAAATAAAAAACACTAAAGGATGTTGAGGTAAATGCTTACATTATTCGTGATTACTTTATGGATTCGTTTATTGGCCAACGAACTCATGAGCGTAATGGAGTGTACATTTCGTATGATATCAATATCGCTTACGCGAAGACATTGTAGCTTTATTTCCATGTAAAGAATTAATGTTTGCTTCGCTCAATACAAGATCGCGACTTCATCATCATTAAGTACAAGCCGTATCCGGTACGGAATATGACATGTAATCTTATCAACGTCATAACGCAGAGACTTGAACACTTTTTATTTTAAATCTCCTAAGTTTGCAATACATTGTGGCTTTATTTCCATGTAAAGAATTAATGTTTGACGGGAAGCTTCACCCAATACAAGATCAAACTTCATCATCAATGTATGTCTCCTACGTAAAAAAATGGCATGTAATCTCCACCGCAAAGTTATCAACGCCATAAAGTAGACTGAACACTTTTATTTTAAATCTCCTAAGCTTGCATGACGAAACTCGCATGGGCGATTACATAACTTGGAATGAACCGATCATCAATGATCGGTTGACCGTCAGAAGAGAATTAAGGAAATGAGCTCGACTCATTCTACTATATGCTCAACAAACAAAGATCTATGAAACGACAATTCACTCATAAGTAAACAAATATATCAATGAGAGTGTACATATTGCTCACCTATTTGTATACCCTAACCACACAAATTATAGGAAAAAAATTATGACAATCATAAAAAACTTCCCTCTACATTATTGCCGATTGAAATAAGAAAGGAAAAATATACATTAAAAAAACCTTTATCTTAGCTTATTGGACGGAGCTTACGGCCTCGGTGGAGCCGATGACGTGGAGCTAAGCGATATGATGCGATGAGTGGGTCGAACTCTAACCTAAAGAATCAAAATTTCACTTGCGTGAGAGCTCGCTTGGGTCAAGGGTCGGTTTGTCGAATAAGGTTGGGATCCGACGTGATATAGAGAAGCCGGGCCGTCGATAATCAATCGACGACTTTTAGGCCGACCGATTATCTCATGACCGCTTTTGTTAGCGTCCCGATAGATACCGCCTTCCAGTGAGGTAGCGATGTCGCCTACTTTTAGATGATTGTACCTATAATTTAATTGTTTTAACATAACTTAATTAAGTATTACTTAATACTTAATTTAAAAATTTGTTCTAGGCTACTCTAAGTAGTAGAGCCCGTTCCCGCGCTCGCCGAGAGAGGAGGCCAGAGCCGTCGATAATGGAGGCCGGAAGAGTCAACAGCAGAGGGCGTGGAGGCGATGCGAGGGAATGGGACGAAGAAGGCTACCGGTGCAGCATTTTCGCTGAGAGGGAGCTTAGCTCTCGGATCGTCTTCCGGACCGCCTTCGCTCCCTCCGAAAACCCTAATCCTGAAATCGTACTGCTGGCTTCTAGCGATGGATCTCTCTGCGCCTATTCCATCTCCTCTTGCATCTCTTTCTGTCCTCGGGTAAACCTTATCTCTATCAATGTGATCGTTGCCTTCTTCTACAACTGCTTACTTGCTTTCCGTAGTAGACTAATATTGTTTGACGAAATGCTTCCTACTTTACCTCAAGGTTTTGAGTTTTAGACATCAACAAAAGAGAGGATAATAATTATAATATGGGCTGGGGCTGTTTGGCTACTAGTAGGATTTAGAGGCTGTCTGGCAACGAGCAGGATTTAAGTCAATTAGGATTTTGTAAATCCTGTAAATTCAGAATTAATAAATTTCAAGATGATTAACATCTGAAAATTGTTTGGCATGATAAGTGCTAAATTATCGGAAATTATTTGATTATTTGTTGTATGATTTAAAATTTGTAAGGGGAAAAAAATCCTTAAATCATTTATATTTCATGAATGATTTGATCATTTAGCAAATCCCGAATAACCATTAATACAACTAAAACTGGATATATCAAAATAACATGATTTAAATTTCTTAAGATTCAATTTGGCAGTATGTAACTAGCTTAAATTCTACCTAGAGTAGGATGCCAAACAACCTATTGGTAGGTAAATCATGGAAATTAGGATTTAGTAAATCAGTGAGTGTTAAATTTTGAAAATTGTTTGGTGTGGCAACTTAAAATCCTACTAACATCTGGTATACCGTTTGGTTATTTATCTTTGGATTCAAGATTTAAATGATTATGAAATTTGGCCAGAAACTCAAAATAGATGGGGCAAATCTGTTGCGATGCATAAACTTTGAAAAAAAAAAATATTATAGATATATATACATCATTGGACATGTAAAAGTTTAACACATAATTTTTTGAATGAGAGATGAAACACATCACGATATTGGTCACAATAAAATATATTTTCAAAAGTACAATCAAGTCATGGAAACCCTAATTATTTCTCAAAAATCATAATTATCTAAACAAATAGGGAAATTTATAGAGTCAATTAATCACAAAACTTTTTCTTTTTTTCTTGCAAATCTTGTTCTCCTTTCTCATTCCTCTTTAAGCTGCAAAAACTGAAGTTAAATTGTTTCTTCTCTATTTCTCTTTCTCTGATCCACTCGGGCTGTAGCCCCAGGGCCAATACACAAGAACCTAAAAGTGCTTGATAAGCATCCATTATAGACAAAAGTTTGAGTCAATTCTTCAACCACTCTTGTGTGGTGGAAGACTATAAAAGCCATTAGAAAGAAGACTTGAGAAGCTAAATTATGTTAAATCCTAGTTCCAATGGGATTTATTAAATATGCGATTTAAAGTGAAATGGGGTGAAAATAGATGGCACTACAAGATACTGTTTGGTAAGATTTAAGCCAAATTGTAATTAAATGCTTAAAACTTGCTATTAGATAGCCCTTTATTTTTTATAAGTTGTGTTGCATTTCCAATTTAAAACTAAGCACTCAATTTTATTTCTTTGGCTAGTGATATTATTTGGTTTAGGATGCAATAATATACCTTTTAGATGTATATAGATCTTCCATGTAGGGAGGTATGGGCTTGGGTGAGTTTGTAGTTGTGATTTTTTTATTCCAATAGGATAGTATAGTGGAAACACTAACAATTTGCCTTTTTGAAAATTGTTGTTACATTGTATAATTTTTTTTTGGGAAGTAGTTACTAATTTGCACTTATATTGCAGCCTATGCTTTGTAACAGGAGACCAATCAAAAGTAAGCTTTGATGAATCTTTCATAAGTTGTGGAAACATGGTTTCTATTAGAAAAATATATGTTTTTTTTCTTTTTTTTTAATGATTTACACTAAATGTAAGGTACGTTTTGTCAGCTAGTTCGCTTTGCTCTATTCAAGCACACAAAGGCCCATCATATGATTTGAAGTTCTACGGAAATGACGAGGAAGCTTTACTATTGAGGTTTGTATCATTCTAAACATATATCTTCCTCCAACTAGCTGTATCATACCATTTTAGATAATGCAATTGCATTCAAGTTTATAGATACTTTTTTGAACTTGAAAACATGTTTCTTTCTCACCTTTATTGGCCCATGGATTTAAAAAGGTTTGTATTTCGTGGTAGAGAAAGTATGAGCAGCAACCGATGGATTTTACAAATGAAGTTAGTGTTATTGGCTATTTGACTTTGTTTAATTGTGTTAATTAACTATTTCTGCATATCTTGATTTATAATGTAGCTATCAACCTAAAGCTCTTATTAGGATTTGTTCTTGTTTTCTTAGACAGTTTGAGTTTGATGCTTCTCTAATTGAATTTACACTTTATTGGGCCAATAACCCAACTTTGCTTCAGGTTATAGGTGCAAAATGTGTTATTGCAATGTAGATCAAATCTATTGATTTTTTTTTTCAACATAGATTTGGCATGAATCTTGGTGTGACCTTGTTTACTCTTTGCTTTATTTTACTCAAATTAACAAATAACAAACAAAATAGCTATAATTATCACACTTAATTGGGGTTTCTTAAAACAAGATATTCCCTAGGTGAGGTTTGGCACACATGATTAGATAATTTCACCTAGGTTATTGCTTCGAGAAAGAGGATACTTGTCACATCTTGGGTCCAAAAGGCGGTATACTTTGGGGATGTGATGAAGAAAATATAAAGTCATATTTGGTACTCATAAGAAAAAAGTCGAACACAATAGTCATAGTTATGATAAACTGACATAAATAGGAAAATAAATAATATTTCATTCTATTAATAAATCTCATACATTAGTCTTATAAGGAAGTAGAATAACATCCAAAAACTAAAAGATTAACATCTAATAATAGAGAAGTGAAGTAAACAATAACAAAGAAAAATAAAACTATCCAAACCCAATGACAATTTAAATTATGGTAATAAATAAACGTAAAATACTCAAAATTATTTAACTGCTTTGCTCTTATAGTGATATTTCACCTAGCACTCTGATAGAGCCTGTTATAAAAAAGAAATTTAATGAATAAGTTTGACAAATGAAACCCAATAAATAATCACTATATATTTAAACATAAATCACAAAGAAATGAGAGCAATATGAACGACAAAGTGCATGAATCATTACATAACAATAGAGAAATCAATATCATCATATTAATAGGTAACTACGATAATGAAATGCACAAGTGAGACTCAATATATGTTTTAAATGAATTTTAGAATGATGACATTTGTAATCATTTGCATGATAAAGTATAAACAATTCAAATTAATTTTAGTTTAATGATATTCAATTGTCACCATTATTCACACCCAATATCCAATTGTGACTCATTAGTCATATTTTATTAATATCTAGTCAGTTTTATCAAGACACTATGAATCGGGAAGGTAAGCGCTACCCTAAGGAAATCCAATAATTTCTTGTAGAGCCGTTACTCTGTTGGCTTGGCTAACCACTAACTAATATCTAAAATAGTTCTACTGCACTACTATATACAAACACATAAGTTTACATATATTTTATATGCAATTTTTCAACAAGTATTTTATTGAAATATGGCTATTGTTATTAATGGTTCAAAGCATGATTTATTCATGAATAAAATCAACTACATTTAACAAGGGTAATTTTCAAGAAAAAACTTATATAACTACAAGCTTTGATTCAATACCACAGGAGTTTATGCAGCATTAATACTTCTTAGTGTTTGGTTAATCGTAATTTTCTTGGTGGTCATTTACGTTTGAACAGATTTTTCACATGAAACAATGGAGTTGGCTGCTAGCTTTATAGTTGACATCTTGCTTTCATTGTTTGAGTCCTTTGTTGTATTATTTCTGGTTTTCTTCTTTTGAATGCTTAGCACAGAAAATTTGTAAATTCTGTTTGCCTTGATTGTATTATGAATTTGAAATTCATAAGTTTGTTTTGAGAAGCTTGTCAAGTAGCGTACTTTCTGACCCACCCCTTTTTATGCAGTTGCGGTGATGATGGCTGCATCAGGGGTTGGAAATGGGCAGATGTTCATACGGCTGCAATTGAAGGGTCAAATAATGGTAACCAACATTTATATTGATACGGCTACTAGTGCACCTAACATTTATATTTGTTGAGATCCTTAGTATATAACTGTAACTACAACTCACCTAGTTGTATCTTTTTGTACTGTTAATTACCTACTAAACCGTACCTACCTCATATAATTGATGCAAATTTTCTCTAAGATAAGGTGCAATTGGCTCAAAACTGCAGTGGTCAAATCTGATTTAACAATGTTATACTCTCAAACCATCATCAGTAGTGCCACAACTGCATCATTTCTTAGATATTAATGACTTTTTTTAGCCTAACATTCATGTTCATCGACATCTTTGGCTTAACTATGATTTTATAAAATTTAGAGGATTCTTCTACATAAGAAATTCAAGATAATTAAATATATCACACCTAAGTATCACTACAGTCTTTTAATAATATTGAATAATAATTGTTAGCAACATACCATTAATTCATATATTTGATCTTTGTTCTATTAATTGCAAGGCCTCTATGTTACATTTCCTCCATTGTTTCAATGTTTCAAGCTTATAGATATTTTCTCTTCTAATAAATGTGTTTTAGAACATGATTTTATTTTTACTCATTTTGTGTATGATAAAATTATTAATTTCATCAGTTTCTAAATATGTGTACTTACAAATAAACAAATGAGCTCTAAGATCCTTGCCTGATTTGAGAGGCTTTCAAACTCTCGTTTCACCATTCCAAATTAAGGCTAAAGAGCTCTATAAAATTTTAAAATAAAGGGATTTATGATATCAAGTTGGAAACTAAATTTGTGTTAAATGGGTTTTATATGATCTTTATCCATTTCAACAAAGATTCTTAAAACTTGAAGGATTATTTATGTTTTGAAGAAGCTAAAATCCAACTTTAAAATTCAAGCCATCAATGAGAATTTTTAGCCACCATAAGGAGATTTTGAATGATTCAAAACTATCTTCATAAATTTAACCATATAAGAAGGAATTCGACCACAAGATGAGGAGTGAGAGGTTCTAATCAACTCAAGGGAATGAGAGAATATACCACATTAACTTCAATAATTTCTTTATCTCCCTCTTATGAGTAGCCACTCATTAAAAGGGATTCAAAATATTCTCTTATTCCATTTTGATAATTTCATTGCAATCGTTAAAATTAATGTGATAAACGTTTATATAATAATTTTTCTTATGGAATAATTTATCTAGAATGAATAGGAATTATGTTATCTTAATATCTCAATGTTTTTCTTACTTGGTGCATTTTAAATGTTCATGTATTTTCTTATTTTTTCAAAGAAATTAGATATCTATAATTATTGTAGCTTAAAAGTAAGCTTTGAAATCAATCAAATACCATTCAATTCATCTAATTGCTCTGTTTCCTTGAGGCCACTTGTCACTTCATCTAGTGAAAGGGCAAATGAACCAACCTTCTTGCTGATATGTCAATTTTTAACAAGAAAGCCTTTCTTTCTTTTGTTTTATCTCAATACTTAAAACATTTTCTCTTTCTAGTTGATCCTATAAGGAAAAAGGATGGTTTGAATGCAAGTTACCTTAATTAAGGGTTTTGATGATCAACTTGTAATCCACTCTTCTTGATTATCTACCTTTGCTTGAGATCTTTGCATGCCTCTTGAAAACCTAACCATGCAAGCTTGAAAATCATCTATGTGAGGAATTACTAATAAACACTAAATTTCTATACTTATTTGATTTAATTTCTTGATTGCTTTCATGAAAATACTAAGTTCTAGAAATTAGTTGTAGAAAAATTCTACTATTTTCAATATCATTATTCTAGTGGATTTGATATCATAATTATTAACACACCCCTTTTGGGTCAAATCAACGAATGTATCAGACGATGACGGACACAGATTCCACCAACACATTCCAACCGCTCTGAACGAAAAGTGAAAGGTATCTAATCAAATCATCACTAAACTATTCAGAATTCATATACTACTTAACTTAATTCATATCACAAATACCTAAGCATTTAAATCTTTAAGAATAAATACAGAAGAACTAAAGACATTTAATTCAGACGCACTCAAAAAAGCCTTTAAGCTTCCCAAAACTATATCAATAAAACAGACTACACCAAATTGCTCTTTCCAAATTTTCAACTAGAAGATAAGTTTAAAAGTTTTCATGTGACAAAATGCTAAAACAAGCTCAAGATGACAAGAAACAATCGTATGCATACGTAAATTTAAACGGTAAATCAGTAGTAAAGTATCGAAAATGTAAATCAGAACAATACGTAGAAAGGCTAGAATGTAACAATATAATCAATAATAAAGTTCATCAGATCAATCAACGATGAATGATTTTCATTTCGCCATTTATATCAAATCATTTTCAGAAATGTTTTTTATAATCGATAGGTTTGACTTTCATTCATAAGTGCCACTCTACCACAAAAGATAGGTAAGGCAGGAAAACCATACTCTACATACCTAATGCTCGACACTTGACTTAACGACAACCTCAAATGCTGAGGATACTAAGATCCTAATCACTCCATCTCAGAACTTTTGCCATTCATAGATTCAACATGCCTATCACAATTTTCCTGACATTTCCTTGTTTATCACATTACTGCCTTTACAACATGTATCAAAACATTTCTATATAATGAAATCATATAAATACATAATCATCAGAATCAAGAATCTACGAGTTAAATAATAAAGATTTGTATTTACATTCAATACGACAAATCTATGCCATTCATACAATTTATACAAGCGTAGAAACAACATACATGATAAACCGAATTCATTAGCGAATTGTCTCACCTCAAGTCATCGATGCACCCTCGATTCTCCTCGAGCACAACCTATAATGAAATAACTCTTCTAAGACTTCTATAACATACAACTCATAAATGAAACATAATTAACACTAATCTTACAAATTGATCTCTCATGTTTTCAAACACCTGAGACGACTAATCTCCAAAGAAATCTCCTAACGTCACTATTAATTACCTGCTTAAATTAACAAACTAAAATTAGCAAAAATGTCAATTCTAAACCCCCGTTTTACTACACAATAATTCTACAACCCACCTAGCAGCCAAAACAGTTCGAAACTCCCCAATCACGCATTTCAACATCAAGGTCACGGAAAGAAAAGGAAGGAAATTAAACTTACAAAACTTCCCTAAGTTTCCGACGGCCAGAACAGAATTCTAGAGCCGATCGGTTCATCGGAGTCGAGCCGGTCCCACTGAATTTCCCAAACCGAAGCTGCTCACTGGATTTCCCAACCCGGTCCTTACTCACCTGACCATGGTTTCCAAGAATGATGAAGCAATGGCGTCCAGTGAGCCGACGTGATTTCGCAGAGCACGCCAGTCAAGGCATGGAGGCACACGCCTTGTCGACGCCGAGGAAGGGACGGCTCGAGTCACAGTGCCGGCCGGGGTCGAGGGAACGAGCGGAAATCATCGACACCGGCCGAGGGAATGGGAAAGGAGGAGAAGAACTCGCAGCGTGACGGAAAGGAAATAGGCCGAGGCTATGGAAGGAAATAAAATTACCTTCGATCGATCCCGGCCATACACGCGTCGAGTGCTTTAATCCCGCCGTTGCATGCGAAGTAAAGTGGATTTGCTACAGTAAGTGCTACAGTAAACGGGTTAATTAGCTTAAACAAACTAATTAGGCATAAATTTAATTGGATATTACAATAATACAATTATGTTGCAGTGTGGCGTTGATTTTGGGAAAGGAGGTGTTAGAGTGCATGCATTTATTACACTTAGAGGATTTATACCATGGGGAAACTTTAGATCAAAGAAGAATGAATGAGCATTCACGACAATAAAGAAGTGTGCTCAAGTAATTGAACAAATTTACATATTATTTCTAGTGCTTCTGAAAAGCAATACCTCCACATTTGAAATAACTTGATCATGCAGTGCTTAGGATGAGATGAATACCCACGGGATCATAATGTGACTACTCAAGAAGACATTAAGAGGCTTATTCAAGACATGCTCAAGAAGAATATTCATGCACTTGAGGGGTCACATTAGTGATTTTATGGTTGTAACGGAGGTTGATTAATTAAAGGATGAAGAGGAGAAAAAGTTAACAAAAAATTACAATAATTGCAATTCAGCAACATGATGAAAAGGAGACAAATGTTAATGTGGTTCAAGAATTTGGAGTTTTTACTATTACATTTTTGCAATGAGAAAAATCTCCAATGAGAAGGCCAAGTCTAGCATAATGGAGAGCCAGAGAAGCTTATGGGGTACCGTGGAGTGCTTACTACGATAAGAGTAAGGTGATAGGTTGTCATAATGTTTCATTTAGTTGAGAAGTCATTCCCCTTACCTTCAATTTGGGTTGACCAAGCCTTATTGATTGACTGGTGGTGGCCACAAAATGAATTGGAGCAAGATTGTCAAGAGTGGTTATTACTATTGATGAGCCATTTACAAAATTGAAACTTTATATTAATAGGTCAATGTCAGTGCTCTCAATGAGGTTATTATTACCGAGGAGTCATAAAGTTTCAATAATTTTACCCCTAGCAAAATCAACTACAACATTTTGTAAGTTGACAGCTTTAGATGATCAACTATAAATTTTATGTACTTTTTGACCAATGTTGATTTGCAAGGGAAAATGAGCTTAAAGGGTCGAGCAGTGATTTAGGAGGTTCTCCAAAGTCTAATTCAAGCTTCACATTAAATTGAGAAAGCCAATAAAACCAAAGGTTTAGCCATGTTATCTTGAGGCCATTGGGCTCCATACAAGTGTAAAATAAGGGGGCATATGTTATCTAGTTAGGATCTTAATTCATGCCAAATGGGTTTCAACATGAGAAGTTCGGACATGATTTTTGACCACTTTATCCGGGAGGCCAAAAAATTGAGTATTTTTTAGGTTTTGAAGAAAGTCAACTTAACTCTATATTTCAAGCCATCAATTGGGATTTTCAGCCATCGTTCAATGATATTTTAGAGGTATGAAAACTAAATTCTTAAATCAATCTATGTAAGGTGAAATTCACGACAAGAATAGGAGAGAGAGATTCTAACCAATTCGACCAAATCAAGGAATATGCCAAATCGACCTCCACGAAGTCTCCTTTCTTTCTCTCTTTGCGGTTAATCAATTCTAGGTATGCCGACATCTTGTGACTATGCCACGCAGGTTGACTTTCATTCTTTCTAAAGTTTCCATGTTAGTCTGATCTCATTATCTGATTTTTCTTCCATATCTAAATTCCAATTCCCTGCACATAAATATATATATATATATACATATATTTTATTACCCGCTTATGGATGTTAATGCTTTTGGTTTTGCGCATTTGTTCTGACTCGATCTTTTCCTGTTTGCTACTCTTTTTTGTACCTTATATATCTATTGAACTTCTATGTCAGCAAGTTGGAGATTTACAGAAACTATTGAAACCTTATATTTGTACACTTATTTAACATGGAAGTCTAAAACTACTTGATATATTTTACTTAATGTTGTTCAATGCATAATGGGACGTGCGATACTGTAAGTTTTGTATCGCTGCATGCATTTTTTTATATCCCTGTGCACCCCCTTATCAATTGGGTCACAAATCTCTCTCTTTCTCTCTCCCCCCCTCTTTCTTTCTGCTGGTTAGGATCCAAATTTATTCCTACTCATCTTTTTCTCCTTGCTGCTAAAGGAAGAAGAAAAAAATACCACACTTTCTCTCTCTCCTTTATTTGAACCGCAGCACATTTTGACACAGCCTTTCTGTTGCACACTTGTTTCCATGCCTTTATTTTTTTCATGGCGAAACTAGGCTGTAGTAAATCTCATCTTAAAGTTTACAAATAGTTTGTGATTGGAAGCCATGAGTGGTATGAGCTATTTTGTTGATTTTGCTGCTCATTATCTGTAATTTTGTTGTGTAGTTATTATTTTTTGTCCTATGTTGGATGACAATGCACATTTTTGATGTTAAAGGACATGCTATTATTATATTCTGATGGCTTTTCAATAATCTTTATTTTTATATTTGTTACCTTTTCGATAAACTTAAGGGAAAATTTTATAAGATGGTGGTAAAACCTACAATGACTTATGGTGCAGAATGTTGGCCAATAAAAGAGAAGCATAAGACTAAGTTAAGTGTAACAGAGATGAGGATGCTTAGGTGGATGAGTGGCTTTACTCTTAGAGATAGAATGCAAAATGAGTATATTCGGGAAAAAGTTGGAGTAGCTCCAGTGGTAGATTAGGGAGAGTCGCCTTAGATGGTTTGGCCACATAAAGCGTCGGCCGTCCGATGACCCGATTAGGAGAGTAGATGCATTAGATTTGCCTTATGTTAAGAAAGTAGACCTAAAAGACTTGGTTAAGATGTGTAAAAAATGATCTTAGTATACTTGATTTAAATGAGAATTTAACATATAATAGGACACAATGGAGACGAAGGATTCATGTAGTCGACCCCACCTAGTGGGATTAAGGCTTATTGTTGTTGTACCTTTTTATTGGATGCACTTTGATTTTGGAACCTAAATGCAGCTTATGAAAGGAAATGCGATGGTTTTTTGGTTATATAAGGTCAGGAGGGCTGAGAAATTTACCCGAAGATCGTGGCTCGCTCGATAGTCAACTCGAATTTGGGCTCGAATCGAGATTGAGTCGAAGCAAACGAGCCGACTTTCGAGCCAGAAATTTGGCTTGAAATTATTTCGAGTCGAGTTCGAGCCGCTGCGACCGAATCGCGACTCGCGATCGATCCGATTGGGCCACCGTCGATCGAGAATCGTTAAATCAACGGGGAGATGAATTTCTTGTTACTCTAAGTCTCTATATGGAGTCCTCGACTCCTCGACACTCGATTCTCCCGATCTCCGCGGCCCTTCTCTTCTTTCTATTCTTCTTGGCTTCTCGACGTTCTCGTGCAGCTCATGCCCTAATTTTCGAAAGCCGACAGTGTCGCTCACTCGCTCACGATATCGTAGATCAACGACTTCGATTTCGATTTCTATTGGTTGAGGTGTTTCTTTGTCACTATCATCTTCGTTCGACCTAGTTTGTTCGATCTGTACGTGCTCGATTTGCTTCTTTGCTTGAATTACCACTTGTTTCATTTCTTGATTCGTAAGTATTTCATGCTATGAGCCTACCGGGATGTTTTGGTTCTTCAATTGTTTGAGTTCGAGATTTCATTAAGTTACTTTATTTTTATTTACCTAACTAAGTGTCCAAGGGACCAAGCTCAACCGCTCAAGATGGTTTGTTGTGGTGCTTCATGTCATGCATGTGTATCTCTATTTTTTTATTTGACTTGCGATCCTTGCGATTTTTGCCTGTGTTTGTTCGACCTATTTTTTTACCTGAGGTTATTATGAGAGGTTATCCACTGGTTTTGATTTCTGAACATTTCACACTTCTATAGTTGTAATGTGCACTGAGAAATGATTTCTGAACGTTGTGATTTCGAGCCGGCTCATTTCACTTTCGAGCCGGATCGAACTCGATCTAGAATCGATCCGACTCAGCTCAAATCGAATCTTCGCGATTTTGAGCGAAAATTTTTTTTCGATTTCTAATTATAGTTGCCAAATCGATCGTAAACACCCCTAAAGGTCAGAGAGTGGTGGGCTGAGATGGAAATTTGAAATTTAGATGGGAATGCTGTTAATGCTGAAGCTTTTGATCATAACATTGCTGTTTAATGGTAAACAGTTTGTGATAGAACTAGGAATTGAAGCACTGAATAGTACTTTGTGTTGGTTGCTGGAGTTTAGTCAAGGTGGCATGCATGCTTTTCTCTAAAATTACCAAGGGTTGCTACTTATACTGACGTATTAGCAACTCTAAAAAGGTGTTTGATTGCTGGTCTAGTGCCTGGCCAACCAAATATTATGGGCTGACAGGGATCACTCAAGACAGTTTCTGAAGGGATGCACTCACTTGATTGGAAGAATTTAACTTTTCGTGCATTATTTTGGTTTTTGTTTACATCTATATACTCAATTGTTCAAAGTTAGCCTGTAGATGTTCTGCTAATGTGTTAGGCTAACTTTACCTTGGCATTTGTTATATGTTTAATGTCGCCATCATCATGAGATTTATCCTAACTTGTAGCGTTAGTTTGTCTCTTGAAAGTTTCTTTTCTTATCTTCTAGTCATGCTATTTTTTTATCCTTATTTTATGTTGATCATTTCAAATTATTTTTATATATTCGTATCACTATAACTAAAGTTTTTTTATTATCTTATTTTCAAATGTTGCTACTGCCATCATATTTTTAATTTAATTATTTTTTTCTCTTTCCTTTCTACTTTCACATCCTTCACATTCGTCCAAGCAACCTTTAGTTGCTTGATGTTAGGAAAAACGTTTCAAAAAATTGTGAAATTACCTTGATCCATCATTTGGGATGTAGTTAGATTCAACATTAACTTTTTAACTCGATCCCTCAAACCCCTGTCAAATTTAATGATTTTTTTCACAAATAAAATGAGTGAAAAAAGTAATCATTATCTTCTAAAACATATTTTTTATCAATAAACAATAAAATGACCCCTTGACATTGTTAGTATGATAGCTTTTAATTTTGAAAATATTTATTTTGATGGGTAGTGATAACTTATGAGAGTATATTTGTGCCATGCCTTTACACCCTGTAAATCATTCTTTTTAATAGCATATGTTTTTATTGCCAGTTCTCTCTTTATTCTTTGATATGTTGTTAATATTGAAGCTCTGACCTTTTAGATTGAGAAAAGGCTTTAGTTGATTTAAACCTTGGTACCTTTGTTTCTAGTGTTTTTTTGGTTTTTTAATTAATTAATTTGTCGGTACTTATTTTAGCGCATGCTTTTAACTAAAATATGTCGTACACTTCATTTTCCAGGTGACAAGCTGAGTCCAATACTTGAGTTGGTGAACCCTCAGAAAGAGTAAGTTTTATTCATAAGGTTATTGTGGGCTTATGTTCATCATGTATAATATGATATTCTTAATAATCTTTGCTACATTGCTTATCTGTTTTTGAATATGTGCTTCGCAATTTACAATAATCAAAATCCAACACTTTTTTTTTTTGAACATGCTATCTAATTCAAAAGACAAGTCCATTATTGTTTTATTTGTTAGATCTAACTGTAGTACTGTATCGTACCTAAAAAATATTAAGAGCATTCATTTACTCATGAATTACCAGGCGTCCATAAAATATGTTTGTATACTCAACAATCAGCATCTATCTTATAAAAACTAATGTTAAGCATGTAAGAATTGGTATTCATGTTGTTATTTATATCCTATTATTCTCTAGCCTTGGATTTGCACCGTGCTCTGTGCACATGCATTGCACCTACTGTGATCAACCCTTGAGCTCTGTAGTTTCACCTCTAACCTCATCTTGATTCTTTCCTTAACTTGCTTTATTCAATTAGTTCATGCAATGTCGAGCTAAATGTCTATAGCCGTAAACATAAAATACTTTTTTTATTCGTCTTTATATTTTGAAAATTTAAATTGTAGCTATGTTAGATAATTAAGTTAAAGCCTTTGTTTAACTTCAAGCATACATGTACACATACCTATGATTAATTCAAATACTAGGGGTGAGAGATGGGACTCATGAGATTTTCTATGGAAAATGACTTTGGCTTGGTTGTGTTTTAATTCTCTTGTTGTTACGGATTTGTTGAAATTTTCTGTTTCTTTTATCCACAATAATGTGTCCCTATTTTTTTATAAATAAAATTTTGAGTTATGCAAACAACCTATGGCTTAATAAAAATTTGCTTTTGAATGTACAAACACTACCTTTGCCAGTCTCAAGTTTGGATGTGAAAAGTGGAGAGTTACGATAGACAGTCGACAGCCAGCGTAAAATTTGTCGAAATAATCATGACATGAATCTTTTAAAACATCGTGTTAATGCTGCCTCCTAAGCGTACTGCATATGACGAAAAGAAAAAAGTGCACGATCACCGTGCAGTTAAATAAGCAAGAGTTCCCACATTATGAACCGATGCGGGCAAAGAAATTAGTCCATAAAATTAGAATTAGGTTAAGAACTTGTAATATAAGTACTCTTACAAGTAAATTAATAGAATTAATAGATATTATGGTTCATAGAAAGATAAATATTTTATGTATTCAAAACTAAATTTGGAGAGAAGGCCAAAGGAGATTGATAGTTTAGGGTTTAAACTTTGTGTTCGATTTAAAAATAAAAAAGACATTATAGATCAAAGTTTGAAGGATAATGTTATAATTATTAATAAAATTGAAGATAAAATTATAGTTTTAAAAATTATTGATGATACTAAGATTATCAATGTTATAAGTCTTTATGCTCCTCAAGTAGGTTTGGATGTATGCTCAAAAGAAATTTTTTGAAATGAATTAAAGTGATTAATACAAAAGAAACATCTTGAAGAAAAAGTATTTATTGGTGGAGATTTAAATGATACGGTAGAAATTTGAAGATTTTAAAGATTTAAAGCTACAATGAATTATTAAAAGAAGATAAAGACTATATTAGATTTCTTTAGCCATGATTTATAATATAATATTTTAAGAAAAAAGAGATATATTATTATTTATAAAAATGGATCCAGAAAATACGATTGATTATTTTTTTTGATAAGAAAAATAGATCGCTTTAGATTAGAAAGACAGAAGGCCATTCGAGTTAAAGTTTAAGCATAATATCGAGTTTTAGATTTTAAGATGAAAAGATTGTAGATGAAAATAAATCAAATTATTATTTTAGATTAGATAGACTTAAATAACATTAATAAAAATATTTTAAGAGCAAACTATAAGTTTAAAATTTTTCATGTTGAAGTTAATATTATGTGAAAAAAAAAAGTAAATTAAGCAAATCAAAAAACTTGGAGAATCAAAAGAAAAGTTTTTTTTAATAAAATAATTGGAGTCGAATGTAGAAAAAATAAGAAAGAAGCGTTATAAAACTTGGTTTAGACGTAAAACTGGAGAAAGAATAAATAGTGATCCATTCTAAGAAAAATATATAGAAAAATTTAGCTTTTAGGAATTTATACAATAGATTGAATATCAAAAAATGTGAAAATCTTTAAAGAAAATCAAAGAGATAGGAGAAGTAAAGATATAGTTCAAGTGAGGTGTATGAAGGATGAAAATCATAAAGTATTTTTCTTAAAAGAAAAAATGTTAAGATTTTGATAAATTTTTCAAATGATCCGAAAAGACGATTGATTTTAACAACCTTAATACCTTAAACAAAAATGAATTTTATTTTATCGTCAGATTAGTAAATTTGAAGTTAGAGAAGCTTTAAAGAAAATGAAATGTGGAAAAACAGTAGGACATGATGATATTCCAATAGAAATGTAGAAATGTTTAGGAGATCAAGGAATTTCTTGGCTTATAAATCTTTTTAATTTTATTTTAAAGACTAAAAAGATATTAGATGAGTAGAGAAAGAGTTTGTTGGTTCCTATATTTAAAAATAAAGGTGATGCACAAGAGTGTGCAAATTATAGAGGATTAAGTTAATGTGTCATACATTAAAATTATGGGAGAGAGTAATTGAGCATGGGTTATGATGTGATACAAAAGTTTCTTAAAATCAATTTAGTTTCATGACAGGTAGATCTACTATGGATGCTATACATTTGTTGAGAGATTTGATGGAGAAGTATAGAGAAAGTAAAGAGGATCTACATATGATATTTGTTGATTTAGAGAAAGCTTATGATAAAGTTTCAAGAGATGTTCTTTGGAGAGTTCTAGAAAAGAAAGAAGTTAATATTTGTTATATTCAAGTCATTAAAGATATGTATACTAGAGCTGTTACTTGTGTCCAAACATAAGGAGGATTGACAAATATTTTCCTATTTCAGTTGGATTACATCAAGGATCGGCTTTAATCCCTTATCTTTTTGTTTTAGTTATGGATGTTCTTACTAGGCATTTACAAGAAGATGTACCTTGATGTATGCTTTTTGTTAATGACATTCTTCTTGTTGATAAGACTAGAGAGGAAGTCCAAGAGAAACTTGAATTATGGAGGTCAACCCTGGAGTCTAAAGGTTTTCGTTTGACTAGTTCTAAAATTGAATATATGGAGTGTAATTTTGTTGTAGAAGTTCTAATGGTGGGGTTGTAATATTAGGTGATCAAGTCATTAAAAATAGTGAAAGTTTCATATATATCAATTTTATTGTTCAAAATGATGGTGAAATAGGTGGATATGTTATGTGTAAAAATCAAGTTGGATGGTTGAAGTGGAGGAATGCATATGGGTTGTTGTGTGATAGAAAAGTACTGCTTAGACTTAAGAAAAAAAATTATAATATAGTGGTAAGACCTGCAATAATTTATGGTGCAGAATATTGGCCAATAAAAGAGAAGCATAAGACTAAGTTAAGTATTGTAGAGATAAGGATGCTTAGGTGGATGAGTGGCTTTACTCTTAGAGATAAAATGTGAAATGAGTATGTTCTAAAAAAGTCGGAGTAGCTCTAGTGGCAGATAAGATTAAAGAGAGTCGTCTTAGATGGTTTGGCCACATAAAGCGTCTACCGTCCGATGACCCGGCTAGGAGAGTAGATGTATTAGATTTGCCTTATGTTAAGAAAAATAAAGGTAGACCTAAAAAGACTTGGTTAAGATGTATAAAAAATAACCATAGAATACTTGAATTAAATGAGAATTTGATACATAATAAGATACAATAGAGAAGAATGATTCATGTAGCCGACCCCACATAGTGGGATAAAGGCTTGTTGTTGTTGTTGTTGTTGTTGTTATAAAGCATTATTTTCTTTTAGGATTTTAATCCTTGATCAATTATAAGTTTTGAAGAATTCATTATACCTTATCTCTTTATTTAAGCTTTAGGCTTTTCGATGACTCTTTCTCTCTCTCTCTCTCTCTCTCTCTCTCTCTCTCTCTTCCTTTCTTCATTTATTGCTATTGGTTAAAAGTGTAATTGAGTTTTTTTATATATGATGTAGTATGATTTTTTGGGACATAATCTTTCTTGATATTTTCTTATTTTTAATTTTTAGTAGAAGACAACTATTCTATATAAATTGGAGTTCATTTTTAATTTTAATAAAAAATAGTACTTAGTATTTTAAAGATTAAAACTTTCTTTTTAAATTCAGAATGCTTGCAAGATTTGCATTGGAAATCCTAGGCTCTATAATATCTTATATCAAATTTGTATTGGAGTTTATAGTTAAATCGATGTCAACTTGATGTGGGCTAATTACTAAGCTTGTTAATTGATCAACTAAGAGGTATAATTTAAATAAAATCAAATTAGCTATAATTTTAGATATATTGAGCACAGCTACTATAGAGTTAAGAAAATTATTCTCGCACACATGTGAGGAGAAACATAATTTTGTGGTATTGTTAAATTGGATTGAAAAAATTAATAAATTATTTGAAAGACATAATATGTATGTTTTTTAAAGAGATGTAATTTCTATAATAAAATTTGTGGGATTTGTTCATCACAGGGTGGAATTTATGTGTTTTATTCTGTAAAGATCCTCTTATTTTCAATAGGGTGAGGAAAACATTATTTTAGATACACCCAAAATAATGTGCACTACTTGCCAAGTATAGAGAAGCTTCTCGTCGATTTGCCCCAGCTTATTATATAAATGAGTGAAAGGAAGAGGATAGGAAACTGTGAAAAAAATCAACTTCTAAATTAAAGACAAAGAGTTGTAAGTTTTTAAGAAAATAATACATTTAAAAACAAATTTCATTCTGTATTTATTGCAAGATCATAATCAGGAAAATAACATAAATTTAACAAGGGCACTTAGAAAGAATTGACATTAGTACTATTTCTATAGAACATTCATTTTCATAAGATATTCACCCTAGCTTTGACGGTCAAACTGGAATGTCACTTTCTTAAGACATAAGAAAATGGTTTTGGAACTGATGTTCTCCTTTCAGGTAGAAACATGTGCCATCATGATTTTTCTGGCAACTCTGTAATTAATTGATTACTTCTTGTTTGCAGGTTATAATCGCTGCCTCTATGCTTTTTAGAACCATCTTTACTGCACAAAACTATCTCAGCTTTGTTACTTGGTTTTTTCTCTTAAAAATTTTCTTTTAATTATCTTATAAATCTTCCTGTCCATCAATTATTAGAAAATTTTCACAGCCTTTTATGGCTCCTAATCTTATTGGATGCCATCTGCACAAAAAATGACCTTTTTTCTGTATGATGCGATCTGATTCTCTTTCATAATTGAACGATGTTATGGACTTTTACTCCAACAAATCTCACACCTCTGTACTGGCGTAGGTGCATATGATTAAAGTGTGTTGAATAAAAGTTTTTTACAAGGCGAAATAGTAACTATGATCTTGATGTAGATTGTTATGCTTGGAGCTATTCCTAATTAGAATTACATGCCTTGGATGCCAACCCATTTATAATGGTTAAAACAATTATTATTGTATTTAAGCTTGTGAAATAGGTGATCCGTTTCAATATTAGTGAAGTCTATGTGATGACGTGTTTGATGTAAACCATCCATCATATAATTTGGTGGTATGGTAGGGAGCGTGACCAAGATATCCATTGTAGGTTGGTCTGCAATCTTTATGTACTGATTTGTTTTTTCATTTTAAGATTTATTTATTATCTGAAGTTATTTCTGGATTTTGGATGTTCTGCTTATTTATATTGCTTATTGAATCGCAACTTCTACTTTTATTTGGTTTTTGGCTTTGATCCTTGCCTTAAATGTAGACTTCAATTGGTATCTTCTGGGGCTTTTCCTACTCAGATTGTCATTGATACTCACTTTTCACATGATTTTATGAATAGATTCATGTATATGCTATCTAAGTTTTCTATGTCATATATGTGTGTTTTACTGTAAATTCAAATTCATTTTTCTTTATTCCTTTTTTAGTATGCTAGTCTATGGCCTTTCTAAGCAGTTCTATTTTTTCAGAGGTCCATGGGGTACGCTTTCCCCAATCCCAGAAAACAATGCCATCGCTGTAGACAAAGAGGTTGATGATTTGATAATTTTTTTTTGAATGTCGTAACTGCTTGTTTATGTCTACACTATTGCTTTTTTATTTCTTTTTACTCAATCTTTAAATGATACTATTATGCTGGATAGTTGGGAAAATTGGTTGCAACTAATAAATTTTACTATTTTGTTAGAACAAAGCAACTTTTCATTTTTTTATTTGTTGAGGAAATTGTTGTTCTAATAGACCGCTTGATCATTAGTAACTTGACATTACTTTTGTCGACAGAGTGGATCTATTTTTTCGGCTGCTGGAGATTCTTGTGCTTATTGGTGGGATATGGTATGTATACTTTTGAGGCGATTCAAGTTTCTTAAGCAATTTTCTAAAAAAAATATTGGAATTATTGGGTTACGCCACCATTTTAGTATAACTAGATTCATATAACAATATTCTAGCTAATTACAAAGTTTCACAACTTTATTGTAATTATTAATGTCTAACTTATCGTCTTTCTATTTGATTCATATCCTCTATATTTTGTTTTTTTCAATGAATTAAAGACGTTCGATTAGGTTTCCATCAACCATTGTCAAAATGTTGTGTTGTTTGTTAATAATGGTGGCTTTACTAGCAACGTGCTTGTAATCCAATCATAAACATCAATAGCCTATCCTAACTACTTGGTTCAATTTTTATGAATCCTTATTCTATATTCTTTATTGTTGACTGTTACACGTAATGTTAATTTTATTTTGCACAAATGAGCTTGGATAACTTTTGCAATATTATGCTAGTCCTTATAATTTTTTTCCTAATTCTTTGACTATTTTTTAATTTTTATCTATATGTTTTATTATTGTGAATTTTAGTCAATCACCTTCTATTTTTAATTAACTATTTTCTAATTTCACTAGGTTTTACTTCCATTGTTTCTCTAATATATGGTCATATGTCAATTTGCCCTTAATTTTTTACCCATTCATCTTAAAAATCTCATTTATACCACATTTAATGTAGCTTTTAATGACTTACCCAACAATCAAACCTACCACATGTAAAAGATCTAATTGTAGTTTGTGAAATAGACCTTGTAGTCTCCATAGTTCTCTTATTACGTGGTGGTTGAGGCAACAACCCATTGTTAACTATAGACATTTGGAACTATATACCCATTCTTCTACAAGGGATAACAAAAAGCTTGCTTATGGAAGTTTATTTTATCTTGCTAGTTATATGAACTATGATTGTGATTTTATCCTTCTTATGGCATTGCTTTTTTAGGAGACGGGCAAAAGGAAAATTGTCTTCAAGGGGCACTCAGATTACCTCCATTCTGTTGTTGTGCGTAAATCCAACAGTCAGGTATTTGTTATAAATTTAGGGGCCATTTGATTCACTTTTGTATTTTGATTTATGTTTTTTGTTTTTATTTGTGTTTTGAAGTGAAACAAAGTATTGTTTGGTGGTGATGATTGTTTTTAAAAACATTCAAAATACTCAAAAGTTATTTTGAGTGTTTTTAAAAATAATGTGATTTATTTTTAGAGGAAAAAAATAAAAGCATATAAAAATACATCAAATAAATATGTTTGTAAAACAACATAAAATATAAGAGGAAAATCATAAAATAAAATTGATCTCAAACAAGCTCTTATTATGTTGCTTATAAATGCAAATTCAAATTTCACCTGTGGTCTTCAATGCATTTTATGAAATGTTTTTCTAAGTAGTGTTAGATTTAATACGTTTTATGGTCCATAAGAGGCATGACATCATTATCCTGTGGTTTCAACTTCACTATTGATCAACCTTGACATGGTAACAATAGACTCCTTAAACGTTTGGGAGCATAGTCTTCCACTTTTGGTCCAAATAACATGGCACTAGTGATTGTTTTCGAGGGCAGTGGGAAAAAAGACCCAAAAGCAATGCGAGCGTAAACATCATATTGCTCCTATGGCTGGGAAAGGAGATTTGAGTAGAACTTCCCTCTAGAAGTCACTTGGAGATTAGTGAAGGAGGTTGGAATAATAAATGAAAATGAATCATTTGTCTCTCAGTGAGCACGTGCCAATCTGCTTTAAACACTGATGCTTTTATAAGTTCTAGGCTAAGACGTTTTGGAATCATATATACCGAACTGTTCTGACCATAGTTATGAGTGTATAAGGAAGGCCCACCCTTAGTGGAATTGTTCATTACGTCATTGGTGTTATGCCACTTGTATTTTTATGTATCATATTCAGAGTATCCAAGACATGAAGTTCTTTCTAGTCACATCTTCTAGGAATCATATTAACACAATTTTCCTAGAATAGTTATCATTATTGATTCAAATCAACCAAATAATTTTTATAGCCATATGTAGATTTAACTACACCTAATTAATGCATTTTTAGAGAAACTATTGGTTATGTTGCGTTCTCATTTTATGAGCCTAGTCCTGGAAATAGCATCTACATCAAGAATTGGGCCTCTTCCTAATATGATATTCAAAATAATTTTTATGAGGATCTTATTTTTTTTCATGGGCTTTTGTAGATTATTACTGGTTCTGAAGATGGCACTGCGAGGGTATGGGGTACGCATTCTCTTTTGTGTACATTATTTATTGATAAATTTTGGTTTCTCTTTAGAAGATGGCGTTGGTTATGTGCCTTTAAGAATTTAACTAATATGTGCTGCTCGGACAGTTTGTTACTTGATCATAAAGATTGCATTCTTGAGATTGTAAACAACCAGATGCCATTTTAGTCGATATGGAGGCTTTATCTTAACTATATGGAAGCAATTGAGATAATTATAGAAAGAATCATTGACTCATGAATCATTAAGAATCATTAAGTGCATTGGTTAAGCTCTATATTGGAGATCATTTTGTTTCTATCCATCATGGATTACTCAATATGTTTTGACTTGTATTAGATTTAGGAGTTGAAACACTAACTTGTTTTCTAGGAATGTTGGTGTAATTACATTGTAGGCTCATAAAACTTGCACCTTGCTCTCCTGAGAGAATTTTGTTGGTCATGAGTCAAATTTTTAGGAGACAAATTAGATTATAGATAAAATATTATGTAGAGATTTTGCTCTTATTTGCGAGTGCCTTGGATTTGATTCCATATTTCTCATAAGCGCAAGCATTTATTGTTAAGCATCCCCTCCGATGATGAGAGAGAACCTTCAATTAAAGTTAATTGTTAAGTGCTGAGAATTTAACATATAGTTGGAACAGTTTAGGAACTAAAATTGAGAAATTCACCGTTCCTGGTTTAAATTGAATGGTGAGAGAAACGTTGACAAACCTGATCAAGATCACATGATTATGTCATCCCGATTATCATAGTCTTTAGTCTATTTACTTAGAGGAGGTAGTCGACCTAACTTGAAGAATCCTTATTGGCATCCATCAACTATTTTATTCAAGAGGATCTTGTAGACTTAGGGTTGATGTTTATTTAAGAGAATAATTTGAATTTGACCTTAGTTAATAGATAATTTTATGCCTTATCAAGTGCTTTCTATGATTTATAACTTATGGAGAAAAGCATTGGGAAACATTTAGGTTTTAGTTGTGATCGTAATATAAATGTGTGATTGAGGGGCAAAATGATATAATCAGAGGGCCTTAATCATAACTGTTCATTTTTTATAGTGTCATTGAGAGGGTTAAATCACATGATCAGATAATAATTGTCCTTACTAGCACTAGATATTTTCAGTGTTGATTATAGACGTAAGTTTGATACGATTTAGGCTTTTTGTGAGCTTAGATTAATCCTTTATATAACACTTTTGACGAATTCTTGTAGATAGTGGATGAAATTTTACTTTAAACTTTGGTGATAAATTTCACTCAAGTGTTTTTGTAATTTTTCTAGAAATTTTATATTTTATTAGGATTTAAACTAAAAATGATTTGACATTAAATTTGGGATATTATGACAATAACAACCCCTTTAATTGGGGTTTTTTTATCAACATGATCATCATTTGGGTGTTTGAATGATTTCATTTTTATCACTTTAGATCTTTTAGATTTTTCTTACTTTGATATAGGAGATCAAGTCTTTGATTTTCTTATGATTTGAGTTCATTTGTACAATCATTACATTATAAAACTTGCCAACTACTTTGTATGTAGATGATCAGTTTTGTGGATCACAAATGGCTGAATCTATCTTGGAAATTCATTGCAATATAGGCCTTGTCGACTTTTCTTTAAACATAAAAGATCAGGTCTAAGAATTTAAGATTTATGAATATATCTTATAGGCTTCAAATGGAGAGCCTGCATTCTAAAAATAAATTTTCTTCTTGAAAAGCCTTAAAGTTTATATGAAAAATGAAAAATAACATAACATTTATGAGGTTCATAGTAGAGGATTTGATTCTTTGTTCACAATGACAAATTCATTGTATTAAATCGAGAATATGAGTTTAGTTGCCATTGCTTGATGCACGTCTTATCTACTCCAATGCCTATAATGTGGAGGTTCAGACTTGCAACTTACTCAAAGTTTCATGTAATATGATTCATCGACTTTCGAAAAAGAAGTTTGCAAAGTTTTAAATTGGTTGCACAATTTTTTAGAGCAGTTGCATCTCATCTTGCTTTTTGATTCATTTGACATTATTAGATGATAGGTTCATACGTTTGACTCGTCAGAGTACATGCAAACATTTAAAAAAAAAATTGCTTCTAGTTTGGAAGACTTATGTACTTTTCAAGTTGAGTTTAATTTGAGTTCAAATTTTTTCGTTCATGTAATATTCTCAGACTTTATGTTTCAATATTTGGGCACATGAATCGAAACACATGCAAACGTTTTAAGTATTCTTTTATAAATTTCAATGCTTTTGCATTATATTCTTGCACATTTTTATGTGAATTTCTTTGCGTTTACATAATGCATTAGCACGCTTTTCGAGATTTCACACAATCGGAGATGTTGTATGCGAGTTATAAATCGTCTTGAGAAAATTTTCTAAGCCTCAAAATGATCAAACTTTTGTTATTTGCTTAAATATATTGTCATTTAAGATGCATACTAATATTTAATTTTTATAATCTTTGGAGAGCGCAATCTGTCTACTTGTGTGTTTGTGTTGTTGATTCGGTGATGTACGTGACATTTCGGGTTCTTGCTTCACATTCAAAATGATGGTTTCTTTTTTATTTAGTTCACAATACATTGGATTTTGAATGTTCATCAAGTTCTCATTCATATTTACCGACGAACTTCTCAGTTCATTATAAGTTTCATTCAAGTTCTTCTTAGTTCAGTCCATGCACCATGTAGCCAATCCAAGTGGTCATAGAGAAGCTTTATTTAGGCACATTCAAGTTCTTTTTAGCCAGTCCAAGTGGTCATAGAGAAGCTCTGTTTTGCTTTATGTTTGCCTGTAAGCAAGTTGTCGAGGCATGTTCTTGCTCGTCAGCTTGCTGTCAAGATTCGTGGAGTCCATTTTTATGTCCATTTTTTATTCAATTTTAATTTTTTAATTCATTTGACATAATATGCATGGCGTTTAGGTTATTTCTTGATATTCCATTTTTGTAGTTTCACTTATGTTTGATTTCATTTTATCTTTTTATTGAGTTAAAAGATGGTCCTTTTTAAGTTTTTTTCAATCATGATTTAACATAAAATTTTAGGAGCCTCTAGTGTCTCATGTATCGATCATTTATTGAGTGATAGGCCATTTCACTATGCTTAAAAAAGAATACATGGTCAATTTCAACACTATCATTAAGGGATCTTCAAGCTCATCGAGCTTAACATTGTATGCATAACCGTTTAATCACATAAACAAGAAAATCACGAAGCACAGGATTGTTTTGGCGTGTTGGATCAACACACACGAGTACTTAATTTTTGTATTATTCTCCTACCACATTGGAATATTGTGCATGTGTACTTGGAATTTTTTGACATTTCCTTCATTTTATCTTTACATGAGATGGTTGACGATGCTTGGGATTAGACGATGAGATTTGCAAGGCTAGTATATAATATACTTTTTCTTTTTTTTTTCTTTTCTATTTTTATGCTATTTTTTCATTTTTATTATTTCCCTTGATTTCTTATTTTTTTCATTTTATATGATGTGTGTGTATAAAGGTTTAAAATGTCCGTGAGGCAAGGCGTAAGCCTCAAGGCACTTTGAGGCATATGCCTTACTTTCATACAATTGTGTTTAGTAAACATTATAGTGAAAATTAATAAACTAATTGTCTAATATGTAAATGAATATCCTAATATATAAGAAGTAATAAATTGCACATATAGCAAATGAAAGATTATGTAGAGTATAAATATTTATTTAAGAGATAGATGAAAATAATATAAGACATTAAATAATCATTCAAAAAAAAATATCAGATAAGTATTAAAATAGAAATATATATCCAAAAAGAAATCTTTCATAAATCCCGTTCTAAGAAAGAAAAAAAATATAAAAAAAAGCTGTTAGGACTATCATTGCTCAATGGATCTTTATTAGAGTCATCATCATAATATATAACTTTCTTCTCTACTTCATCTTCAGTAGTCTCTAAGTTCTTCAATTCTTCATTTCTCTTTTTCAACCTCAATCATTTTTTTTCTAATAATTAATAAAAATAACAATTACTATAAATTAATAATAATAATAATTAAAATGTAATATAATTTGAATTAATTGAATTTCAATAGATACATATCTCTTGGCGTATAGTTGATATGCTTGCTTTATTTCTTTTTACATGAAAGATCTACATTTAGATCTTCCTCTTGTAGATCAGATGGTGAGCTTAATGTCATCATCCACAACCATTTTATTAATAGATTGCATGTTTTCACACATCAAGGGGCCCTTATCATTCTTCAAAACCTTCGTTGTGAGGGTCGTCAAGAGATTCCTCTTTGTATGAATTTGGCAGTAAGTGCTCCAATTATGCTCACAACCGGATGATAAGCATGCAAGGTCTAGTACTTTAACAACGAAACACTGCAGCTCTGGGTAGAGGTGTAAACGAGTCGAACCAAGCTAAAGCCACTCTTAGCATCAGCTTAAGCTTAATTAATCGAGTTTAATCGGGTTTGAGTTTTATTTTGCGAGTTCCAGTCAATTCACGAGCTGGCTCATTTAGTTTATAAGAGCATAAATATTTTTGATTTAAGCAATTATTATGATAAAAATGATTAAAAATGATTAATTAGAAGAAAATTAATAAGAAATTATATAATATAAGAGAATGAGATAATTTTTTAATTTTTGTTTAATAAATTTATATTTAAACTATAAAATTTTAATAAATTTTAAGTATATTTTATATAAATATATATTAATCGAGCCAGCTCGCGAGCTAACGAGTTAAGTCAGGATTGGCTTCGACTTGACTTGTTAGCTCATCAAGTTCGACTTATGAGCCATTTATTGAGTCAAGCTCAAGTTAGCTCTCGAGTTAGCTAAACTCGCTTACACCCCTAACTCTGGGTTATCATCACTGAATTGGACACCACTCAACTAAAATTGCAATGAAAATGATACATAGTTAGAACCTTAAAGTGAAGATTTTGAAATAATACAATGTACAATTAAAATTTATCTCAATGAAAACTTTTAAATTACCTGGATAATGTCTTGAAATAGTATTCTTCATTTGTTGCAACAATTTTTTTTTTTAATTCCTAAATAAAACAAGTTGCATGTCACCAATTGCCCTCTCTATAGGATTAGCAATCAACCTATTCATAAAAAGGTATAACCTCAATTTAATCTTTGGATTGTTTGACTTATTTTTAGTATATTGGAACTGAAGGTTCAAGTAATATTCAGTTGCATATAAATGATGGTGGCCCACTTCTCATCAATAATATCCTAGATTTTTTTGTATCTAGCCTCGTCTCTTTTGTTATGGAAAATTAACTCGTTTGTCTCTTCTATCGTATTATATATAAAGCTCATTGCTTGCTTTTTCTCTGCATCCATCAACTTCAGAATTTGCTCAAATGGTCATGTGGTTGTTATTGTGTATGCCACACATAACTAAAATTTCTCATTCAAAATAAATTTTCAGTTTTTTACCCTCAACTTTCTTTGCCCATATAGATTCAAGCTATTGGGTAAAAGTGAACATTATCTCTAATGGCTACCTAGCTTTTAACTTGCTTTGCAAAGTTAGGTAACTTATAGCAAACCTTATAGTGGTTGGTTGTAGCAATTTTTTCTTTGAAATTTTTTGCATCAAATCTATGACATGAGTTATTACAAATGAATTTATTGATCTTCTTAGGTTTTTTCATGCATTCTTATACTGGAGTAACTCAGCAAGCTTCTTCAATATAAGGTTAAGGCATTGTATTACACAAGACGTTTAATATAAATACTTTTCTTCTCCATCAACCTATTTTCAGACGCTTTATAAATATTTGCATTATTTGAAATGATTTGTATGATAAATTGCTCTCCAATCTCTTCCACCACTTCATCCAACAATCTAAGAATATATTCTGAATTGTTGACCTGATTAGATGCGTCAATGGACTTAAAAAAAAATGTTATAAGGATTGTTTATCAAGATTTTGATAAGAGTTTTGTTCTTCATGTCTAACCACCCATCAGACATTATAGTAATTCTCGTTCTACTCTAAGTTCATTTGATATTTTGTATGTCTTTCTTTCTACTACTAAACTCCTTCAAAATTCATATTCTCAAATCATACATATAAGGGGGTAACAAGACCTGATCAGAAGAACTTTTCGACCTTATCTTGTTGAAGTAGGAAGGTGATGTTACCATATTGAATGTAATGACATTCTCATAAAAAAATCTCTCAATATCTAGGCATATGTCGACGTGCTTCTCTAGTATACTCTAATGGCATCTTCTGTGATGTAGGTGCCCCCTCACCATGACCTCTTTCGCCATCAATATAAGCCAGAAACTGATCCATAGGTTCTTCAGTGCCTCTAATAGATACTGATGGCAAGGATGATGAGTCTTTACCACTACGCTTACTTTTATAATAGAAGCCAACATCAATTCTATCATCGAATTGTTGTCTTGAGAGATGCTTTAACATCATCTCCTTCATATAAGATTGTATATCCTCTTTAATAGTTTTAGGGACATTAACATATGACAACATTTTCATATGAGCCTGAGAGGTGCTCTTTATAACCCCACCCTTTACCACCTTATCTCAATGATTGCAATTATATACACATAAGTTGTCACCTCGACCAACATCATCTTAAATGTTGTATTTCTACTCAAGATTTTTTCTTTGACTCATGGATTTAGCTTTGTCACAAACTATTGTTAAGTTACTCTACACAAAATAAAATTTTTATTTTTATTTTTTAATATCATATACAATTAATTAAATACACAAAAATAGGGTTGGGCTCATTAGGAATTCTCATCAGCAGAGGAAGAGGATATTAGGAAGCTAGAGGGTTGGAGTAGATGAGGTTGCAATGGTGCTAGTAGCATCAACAACGATAGGTGAAGGTGGCAGTGGCGGCTGCAAGAGCAACGACTAACTCGCAAGACCATAAATCATGAAAAAGATGAGGATGCAACAATGTCTGCAGCTTCGACGGCAGCAGGTGGCAACGTCAATGTTGTCAGCTGCAGTGGCAAGGTTGTCCGTGAGAGAGTGGAACGAGGAGGGTCGAGTGGCTGTCATGCTTGAGTGGGGATAGAGTGTTAGGAATTTGGATTTTAGGGTTTTATTTTTAATAAATAATAATTATACTATTAAAATTAAAAAAAAAATACCCTAAGAGGCACTCACCACTTAAGCCTGTGGCGAGGCACACACCTCAGATTTTTCCCTTAATGCGAAAACACACATACATACATAGGTAGATGGAGGGAGATTGTGATAGAAAATGAGAGGTGGTTGCTTTTAGTGAGTCATTGAAGAAGGGGAATGATAGTGGGCATTTGAGATGGAGTTTTGTGAGGGGTGTGTGCTTTCTAGGAGAGAGATCACACTTGAAGGCATGAGAGAGATGGAGATGGCTTATGGCCTTCAATGGCATGGATGAAGGTAGAGAGTGGCTAGGGGTTTTGAGGTTAATGAGGGATTGAGTGGAGAGGTGTGAATAGGTAGCTGCTTGGAGTGCTAAGAGGGTGCCAAGTTGTATGCAATAGCAGCATTGGAAGACATGTGCAGACTAGAAACATGCACACAAGGAAAGCAAAGCATTAGATCGTGAGTGCAGGAATGTTGAAGTGCGCTAGGGAATTCTTAGGTTGGAGTGGTCATTGTTTAAGGGTTCAGTTAGAGAGAGAGAGAGAGAGACGAGCTGTAGATAACTGCAGTTAGTGCTTGGGAAAATAGAGCGGCGAACAAAGGAGAGTTGGGTGGCAGGTAGAGGATGAGGTGTGCTCAATTTTGTGAAAGAGAGGTAAAGAGTTGGGGTTTGCTTGTGAAAAGTAAAATGTTAGAGAGAGAGAATCTAGTAGTTGAGTAGCAAAATTGGGTCCTTTTGTCTTTTAGCACTTTTTTATGAAAAAAATTGGAGATAGGATAGGTTTAGGGTGATGGGAAAGGACATGTGCCCCTATAGTGCAAAAGGAACAACAAGAAAGGATGAGCATTTTGACAGAATTTTTTTTATTGATTTTTTTTTTAACAATAATTAGTAGAAAAGTTTAAATACATACCACATAATTCTTATGTATTTACATATATAATATCTAACGTTTTTGTGTATATATAATTCCTTGGTGCTATAATGATATCAAAACCTATGTATGATAAGGTGCATTTCACTTTTAAATAAGTTAATGATAATGGTATTTTTTTATTTGATATTAAAGATTTAAGTATTAGGTGTGTAAATATTAAAGTTTATGTATTTGATATATAAATACATAAGAATTGTGTGGTATATGTACATCTCCTTAATTAGTAATAAAAATTGTCAATTAATTAAGAAAAATAATAGAGATTACAAATAATTTTAATTAATTTGGAGTAACATTAATAATGATATAATAATAATTTTAATATTATTTAATTTAATTTGAATTTGAATAACTATTGAATAGATATAGGTTTTCTTTTTTTCTTTTATGATGTATATGCATTTTGACCTTTGCTTAGAAAATTGTCGTTCATACATCCTAAATATGCTTTTTGTTCGTATGCGTTGGATTACACAGTTACCGTGCTTGTTGTGCATATTCAAATTTTCATTCGATTTATCATTTTCTTGTGCATATTCAAAATTTTCTCCATGTAATAAAATAAGTTATATGGGTGTCTTTTCCAGCAATTTTAAAATTTCGGATATGCTGACTACTAATTTCATGAGCAAAAAGCGTATCTATTTTGGGCCGTATTTGCATCCATAGTCCCTCATTTTAATCACATCCATGGTCCCTCATTTTAATCATGTTTATTTGAATCAATCACGGAGGCCTTTTTTCTGGATGATTTCAGCACTCTAATGCGCTGATGAAGTTTATTTTGTGAAACATGATTTCGATTGCGGTTAAAGTGTTTTTGACTTGATTTAAACAATAATGCTTCAATTACTTGTCATTTTTGTCAAGTTTGATCGAGTTGCATTATAAAATAGATATGAAGGTCAACATACATCTATTAAGCTCTATTAGTATGTATTTGCTGTTAGTGCATGACTTTTTAATTAACTTGCATGGTCAAAAAAATAGGCTTAACTGCTTTTGCTTCGGTCTTATCTTCTTGCAATTGTTCTAAAGATATGCCCTTTTTTTGTATTTTCTTTACACAGAGTAGTTCGCTCTTTGCTATCTGTAGAAAATTTGATTTCTTGAAAATTCAATTGTATTCTTGGTTATTCATACCACCATAGTTGCGTGTCTTTTGTTTCAAATTTTCTAATTCACCCATAAACACTTGTCTGTAGACTGCAGAAGCGGAAGATGTGCTCAAATTTTATGTCCTCAGAAGAGCTACAAGTTGAAAGAATCGTCCTGGATCAGTTCCCTGGCACTTGATAATAGTGAAAGTTGGCTGGTAATTCTTTTTGTGTCACTATCTTTTACAATCTCTGTCAAATTCTTTATTTTTTTATAAAAATATTCTTCCATACTGTTAATTTGACCTTTTTTTTCTTCTTTTCAATGTAGGAAATGATTATTATCATCTCCTAATTTATGTTAAGCATTCTCTATCCCCCACCTATCTATATAAGAAGATAATATTTTACAAAGCTCTTAGATGTCTCATTCAAATCCACGCCATTGAAATTCTTTTTGGGTGTAATATACATCACATCCTATATGTACTTGTTTGAACATGTATATCATATCTGCTTTTTCAAATAAAATGTATTTTCTTGTATGCCTGCTTACATTTACAAAGTAAATGAAGTATAGAATTTTAGTTTATGAGTTCCATATAGCATGAGATTACAAAATAGGATTCCATAAACTAGTGGATTGAAGAACCAATGGATCTCTGATTTGAGAAATGGAAAACAGTTTTACTGAAGGATTCCCTAAACCCTAGTTTTGATCACAGAAAGCTTTAGAATTTGTCCCAGTTTTACTGAAGGATTTGCCAATGTGCTTGGCTGGATTACTAACCTCAAATGGAATGATCCACATGGATGGTGGCATGCATGGGTTGTGTATGTCTAGTTTTTATGAAGATTTCCACCTACTGAAAATTTCTCTGCTTCTGTTCAATTTTAGAGTTTCAGCAAATACGGTTTTATGGATGAAACTGTATATACATGTATAGTATTATCATCATTAGTATTGTCCCAACAAATCTTTGCTTGGCTTTGAATCTTCTCTCCATTAGTTTATGTGGAGTTTTGCAACTCTTAACCTCTCTTTAACATAATCATTTCTCGATCTATTCTTTCTAATTTTGCTTCATATTTGTCTTAGCATTTTTATTTTTCTACTCAACTTCCCTACCTTAGACTTGTTGATTTGATGGAACTTTGTTTGTCTCTACAACTTCGCAAGCAAGATTTTTCTCATGTATGCATTTATGTTTTGAAGTAGTATATTGGTTTGAGGTAAATGAGGTTTTCACACAATTTCAATGTAGATTCATTACTTGTGAAAAGTTTGTATATCTCCAAAAAACTTCATGTCGATTGGTCCATTTATTCAAACTTTAAACTGTGAATTTACTCTTCTCTCTTGAATCTTCCTCGCTTCCTTAAAATTCATCCATACTTCTGAAGTAATGGTTTGACGCATGGTGGGTTTATATGATTTGCAGCTCCCTTGCTTGCTAGCTGCTTGTTGTGGACGCGTGTTGCTAACACCAGCTTGGTCACAGCATCAATAAACTCCACTTACTGTGTACTAATTAGAGTGCAAGCTCTGTTAATCTCTTGGATGAGGGGAGTTGACTGAGGATGATGTTCTAGAGCTCGACATCACAAATGAGTCTAGATTTTTCCCAGATTGGACATTCTACTGGAGCTAGCTTGTGGGAGTGTGTAGTGTGGAAGTGAGCACAATATAAGGATTATTCATGTTTGGATTGGGTGGAAATTATGGGAGTGAATTTTAACTCATTTGTTTCAATACTACGCCTAGTATTAGAATAATCAGAAACAGAGGTACCTTACCGTCTTAAAGAGAACCATGGTTGTGAACAGTTCTTTCTCGACTTTGTAATATGAGAAACATATGTCTAGATTCTCTAGGAGGTTGTTAGACAAACTGGCCTTTTTTATGAAGAACCAAAGAGCTATTCTTAGATAAACTTAATTATTGTCCTAGGATTAGATGGGGACACTTAAAGAATACAAATAAAAATATTTTTAAGAGCAAGCTACAAGAAATTAAAGTTTGGGATGTTCATAAGGAAGCTAACGTTATGTGGGAAAAAGTATCGTCTTTATTAAACAAGTTCTTAAAGATGTCTTGAATCAAAAGTAAAACTACTTTAATAAGAATAGTTGGTGGTGGAGTCGAGTGTCTGAAAAGATAAGAAATAAAGCGTTGTTATAAAAAACTTGGTTTAGATGTAAAACTTCGGAGAATTGGGAAAGATATAAAATGGCGTAGAGATTCTAAGAAAGCAATATATGATGCAAAAAATTTAGCTTTAGTGATTTATACTGATAGATTAGATCAAAGAAGGTGAAAGATGTATGTATAAGTTAACCAAAGAGATAGGAGAAGTAAAGACATAGTTAGTGAGGAGTAAGGATGAAAATAATAAAGTCTTTTCTTAGAAAAGATATTGAAAATAGGTGGATGAGGTATTTTAATAAACTTTTCAATGAAGGATCGAAAATGATTGATTTTAGCAACCTTAATACCTAAACAAAAATAGAGAATTTCATTTTTATCGTCAGATTAGTAAATCGAAGTTAGTGAAGCTTTAAAGAAAATGAAATTTGGAAAAGCGATAGACCGGATAATATTCCAATAGAAGTGTGGAAATGTTTAGGAGATCAAGGAATTTCTTGGCTTACAAATCTTTTAATGTTATTTTAAAGACTAAAGATGAGATGAGTGGAGAAAGAGTTTGTTGGTTCCTATATTTAAGAATAAGGTGATGCACAAGATTGTGCAAATTATAGAGGAATTAAGTTAATGTACATTAAAATTATGGGAAAGAGTAATTGAGCATAGGTTACGATGTGATGAAGTTTCTGTCGGTTTGGTTTCATGCCGTAGATCTACTATGGATGCTATACATTTGTTAAGAGGTTTGATGGAGAAGCATAGAGAAAATAAAAAGGATCTACATATGATATTTATTGATTTAGAAAGCTTATGATAAAGTCTCAAGAGATGTTCTTTGGAGAGTTCTAGACGAAAGAAGTTAATATTGGTTATATTCAAGTCATTAAGGATATGTATACTAGAGGTCACTTGTGTCCAAACACAAGGAGGATTGACAAACTATTTTCCTATTTCGGTTGGATTACATCAAGGATCAACATTAAGCCCTTATCTTTTACTTTAGTTATGGATGTTCTTACGAGGCATTTATAAGAAGATGTACCACGGTGTATGCTTTTTGTGATGACATTCTTCTTGTTGATAAGACTAGAGAGGAGTCCAACGAAACTTGAATTATGGAGGTCAACTTTAGAGTCTAAAGGTTTTCGTTTAAGCATCTAAAGCGAATATATGGAGTGTAATTTTAGTTGTAGAAGTTTTAGTGGTAGTGTTGTGACTTTAGGTGATCAAGTCATTAATAAGAGTGAGCGATTCAGATATTTAGGCTCCATTGTTCAAAATGATGGTGAAATAGATGGAGATATTATTAGTAGAATTCAAGTTGGATGGTTGAAGTGGAGGAATGCATCAGGCCTATTATGTGATAGAAAAGTTCCACTTAAACTTAAGGGAAAATTTTATAAGATGGTGGTAAGACCAATGACTTTATGGTGCGAGAATGTTGGCCAATAAAAGAGAAACATAAGACTAAGTTAAGTGTTACTGAGATGAGGATGCTCGTGGATGAGTGGCTTTACCCTTAGAGATAGAATGCAAAATGAGTATGTTCGGGAAAAAGTTGGAGTAGTTCCTGGTAGATAAGATTAGGGAGAGTCGCAGATGGTTTGGCCACATAAAGCGTCGGCCGTCGATGACATTAGGAGAGATGCATTAGATTTTCCCATGTTAAGAAAGGTAGAGGTAGACCTAAAAGACTTGGTTAAGATGTATAAAAATGATCTTAGTATACTCAAATTAAATGAGAATTTGACACATCATAGGACACAATGGAGACGAAGGATTCATGTAGCCGACCCCACCTAGTGGGATTAAGGCTTGTTGTTGTTGTTGTTGTTGTTGTTGTAACCAAAGAGCTATTCTTATATAATTATTGGTCTAACGTTCAAGCTTTTATTTTATCTTCATTTTCATAAAATGGATATGTATTCTTATCTAGGTCATGTTTCTCAACATATGTCACCTATGTTCTTCTATACCTAAATATTTTCTCTGTATATCATGCTTGAGCTATTAGATTATAGTATGCATAGACATGAGGTGTTATTACAAAAAGCGTTTTAAGTTTTCATGCTTTACGTGATTACTGAGTTAAAACTAGAGCTAAACTATCCTGTTTTTTGTTCTCTGCTACGTGCAGAATATAGTATGATAATAAGCGTTCAATTGTCAGGTCTGTGGAACAGGAAGAGGTTTATCAGCTTGGAGTCTAATCTCATATGAGTGTATTTTCAGCTTTGACAGCCATGCCCCAATCCAAGATCTATTGTTTCATGATAATCAAGTAAGTTGGTCATGACGTTCCTGCCTTTTTGATAATTCTTTGTAGAATTACATATACTTCTAGTTGCTTATCAAAGAAACAAATATATATATCAAAGTAATCTCAGGTGTTCTCCCAGTTGATTTTAATTTTGTTTGATTTTATTTCTGAATTCAATTAAGGTATTATGCTGTTGGGATCGTGTGAATGAAATCCATTTATAACTTCCAAAGGGACGAATTTATCATCCATGAGAGAGCAACTTAATAAATTTAAATTTATGAAAAAAGAACTTATTACCACAAGGGTGCTATGTAATTACGATAAATCATATAGGTCTTGCCATTTATTCAATTAGGTGTTGAAAAATTATTTTGCATATGGCATGTATATTGGACATATTCTAGCTGATTTCTCTTGAATGGTAGATGATATGTACATTGTATTGAGACACCATTAAAAAGTGCAGTAGACCAAAGGTAAATTCCTAATGCATTGAACCAAATCATGAGTTACTTGTGGCCTCATTTTTCAAATTTCTTATCAAGCCTATATATTATTGTGAGGTACCAATCACAAACTACAATGAAAACTAATTGAAAGCAAAAAACTCTGTTGAAAGTTTGCAATGCATTAAAGAATGCTCAAGCCATCGATCTGACGCAATGCAGAATGTTGGGTCTGTTAGCACAATTATTGAATATGTTTGAGGATTACCTTATCTGTCGAATAATGAAATTCACAGAACAGTTGGATCGATGTTGTAATTTGAATGCTTCAAATGAACAAGTTAATATATACCACATAATATATATTTGCAATCCTAAAATTTTTTATGTGAATGTATCAAAAAACTGACGTCTACCTTAAGCTAGTGAAGTTGCCAATATACAATCAAGGTTCAAATTATAGAGAATTGTGTGGTATGTATTTAAATCCCTCATTATTTATTTTAACTGCATTCAGTGCAGTATGGATTTTTTGCACTTTTTGAGCAAAATAGTGAATGTGGTTTCCTTTTCTTGTTTATAATATTTGTTGTCTTTTCTCTGTTCTGTCCAGATTCTGGCAGTTGGTTCTGAACCTGTGCTTAGATCTTTCAATATTAATGGGAAAATTCTTTCGCAAATCCACTGCGCTCCATGTTCGGCGTTTTCTATATCTGTGCATCCTTCAGGGGTATGTATGTTTCTTCTCTCTTCCGTTCATTTGACCTTCAAAGCTTTCGGCTATAGAATTTTTTTTTTTCAGTACATTGAATTGAATTCATTCCAAAGCTGTAGTTCTTAAATTTTAGGGGCATTTACATAAATAACACGCAAGTCTTATATATTTGCATATCTAACACCTAAATTTTAATGCTTTCATAAATAAAACCTAAGGGGTTGTTTGGGATCACTTTTATTTTTTATTTTATTTTGTTTATAATTTGTTTTAAAGTAAAATATGTTTGATGGTTATTGTTGTTTTTAAAAACAATATATACATCTAAAAATTATTTTGAGTATTTTTAAAAATAAAAAATAAAAATACTTCAAAATTATATCAAACATGTTCTTAAAAATAGCATAAAAATAAATAAAAAATGCAAAATAAAATTGATCCCATCATTCACTTTTTAAAGTATAATGCACTTTTTTATGCATAGGAAAAGAATTATATTTGTAAGTATCATACTTTAGGTAATAGATATGGAAATATATAAGAATTGGTATGCTTTTTTTTAGCTTAGATATGACATGTTCATGAAATTTCTGGCGGAATTAGTTTCTTATTAATTGAAATTCTGATGATTGTCAGTTTATAGAAACTGAAAATTAATGTAATCTAGCAATCTTTAATCTGCCTGCTTAGTAGAGTTATAAGAGGCTCTCTAGTTAAGATCTGAATCTGATTTTATCATGTCTCATAAAATCACGTTTTATTTGGTCCTACTTTTCTCAAAAAAAAAAAAAAAAAATTCTTACAGAAGTTAAACAAATTAAAGTGCTTTGATATATATATATATATATAAACATGTTTTCAATTGGCAAGGCAGACATCTGCTGAAAAAAATGAAAAATTAGGACTGAAAAAAAATATTTAGAAGATTGAGAGTTTAGAATTAGTATAATAAATACTAAATATATGATATATAATTTCAGTGCGTGTGATTTTAGCAATTAGGAAGCAATATTAGTTGAAGATAAATTGATGCTTTGGTACGATAGCTTTTAGCATATTGAATTATCATATAAAATAATCGGGATATATAATTTTTTAAAGGTAAGTTTGGGTAGCTAAAATGAGTAAGATTTCTAGACTATCATATGATTAAAGGATATCATGGAGACTTAAATGTATGCATTTTATTTAAAAAAAAATCAATTAATAGCTAACTTGGACATGGTTGAAATAAGAATATTAAAATGAATATATGAAAAAATGATAAAAAATAATTTAAATATTAAGAAGTGGTATCTATCAAAGATAAAATAATTTAAAAAATAAACTTAATTGATTTAGGCATGTAAAATAAAAGGTTGAAAATACACCTTTACATAAGTGGATAAAATTAGTATAGGATGCTTAGGAAGGAAAAGGTAGTCCTAGGGTAACATGAATAGCTATTGAAAATGATTTATGAAGAATATATTTAAAACACCTTTGATAGTATTCAATAACAAAAAGTTTAAAAAATGATAATTCATAAATCCATTATAATTGATATAAGGCTATTGATGATGATCAATACTTGAAAATATTGTATAAGATAAGCCATCATATCAAATAAGCTCTTTTGTTTAGGATACTAATTCCAAAATGCGCTCGAGCCTATGTCCCGATGATCGGGGGCCCCTCTACCATCATGGAGACTCACTTTTGAAGCGCGCACTAACCTTCCAAATTTTCTAACAATAGTTTGTCCTTAAGCCTCACCACTTTTCCCACAAAAAAAGGAATATTACATACATATCACAATTTTTAAGCATTTATATATCTAACACTTAAAAATAGATATTTACTTATCCAATATTTTCCTATGCTTAAAAAGGTACATTTCACCTTTTAAAAGTGAGTGATTATGATATTTTTGATGTGATATTGAAGATTAAAGTGTTATATTATAATATATATATATATATATATCTCAAAGTTTAGGTATTAGATATGTAAATATATAAGAATTATGTGGTATGTATGTAAAACCCCCCTAAAATAAAAAAGCTAATTTCAAATTTCTTCCTCGCAATATATAAGAATTATGTGGTATGTATGTAAAACCCCCCTAAAATAAAAAAGCTAATTTCAAAATTCTTCTGCGAGGATCCTCAGGTCAGAGCAGTAGGTGGTTATGGTGGACTGGTGGATGTTATCTCAGAATTTGGCAGCCATCTGTGCATATTTTGTTGACAAACTCCAGACTCTGTTTAAATATCGAAAGGCTGCTTCCATTCCTATAGCCAAGTAAGAAATTCTTGCTTTCTGCAAATCTCAAAAACTGTTTGAATCTTATTGCAAAAATCCTTTTTTTTTTCCTAAAACCCAGTTGGTAGATTTTATTATATATATAAGTGCATTAACTGAAATGTGTAGCATCTGTGCACAGTGATTTATAGACTTTTATGATTGATTAGGTGAATTTTTTTGCACGTAATAATTTATCCTTTTATTTAGATATTATAGTTGAAATCTCAACTTGGGCAGCTTTTTATTTTGGGGTTTACATACATAGCACATAATTCTTTTATATTTATTTATATAACATTTAAATTTTCATATTTTTATAAATAACATTAAAATTCAAAAATTTGAGTGTTATTTATACAAATATGAAAGTGTGTGTCTGTAAACTAGTCATTTTGGTATTACGCTGATGTTTTAGAATTGACTGATTCTTGTGGTAGAATTAGAAAATTGTGATTTGGCTTTTGTTTTTAAAAAAATTGATATGCTTATCGCAGTTTCTTCTGCAACATCTTCATTATTATTTTTTCATATAATTATAATTATTTTAAATTGTCTTTATAAATAGTATTATCATTTGGTTTTATTTTTTTTAAAAGTGAGATGTATATTTTTATGCTTAGAAAATAAGTATTATATTTATAAATATCAAAATTTATAGGTTAGATATGTTAATGTGGAAGAATTATATACTATGAATCTAAATCTTCATTTTTTATGCAGAAGTTGATGTTTAACTATGTGGGTTATTAGTTTTATTTTTAACTATTTTAATGATAGAAGGATTTTTGGTTCATTGACATGTTGTAATACAATGTTATTTAAAGTTATTATTTTGTTAATTTTACTTGTTTTTTAGATTGCAAAAATGAAAATTTTCAATTTAATTAAGATAGTTATTTTTTAAAGGAGATAAAAAAAAATATATATATAAGTGAGCATTTTACACATTTTAATGAGCATGCGGCTTAGCTTGAGCATATCATTTATTTATTTAATTAAAAAATAAAATAATAAAAAAAATTAATTAGATCTGTGTTTGATATTTTCTCTAAATAGTAAATGTAAATTTATGCTGTCTTTTTTATTTTTAAAACTATTTTTTTAATATTTTAATAACTATTTAAATAGTAAATGTAAATTTATGCTTTAATAGATATGGTTTTTATTTCTTTATTTTTTTTAAAAAAATTAAATTTATAATAATAGATAATTGTTTACGCATTTTTTATTTATATACTAAACTATTTAATATCATATCTTAAAAATATATTTTTATATTAAGGTACAGTTAACATGTTTCTAAAATTTAATTAGAGAGTGTGCATTGGATTTGTTTTATCTGATGACGAGAGCATTTCAGAATTAAAATTCAGAAAATTAAATTTTTTTATTTTAATAATATAAATTTAGAAAAAATTAAATGATGAGTAGTAAATGAGAAATTAAAAATAGTTAATTATCATTATATAAACTATTGATATTTTGGTTTTTGATTTAATTAAATTTTCTTAAAACTGAGTCCTAACTCTTTTTTAAAATAAAAATTCAAATTATTTAATATTAAATTGAATTAAATAAATCAAATGTACTTATTTTAATTAATTATCACACGCTTAAGTCCTAACTCTTTTTGTCCTTCCCTTGTTTATCATTTGTTCACGTAGGAATAACTATTGATGAAATCACGTGAAAATATGACCGCTCTAGCTCTGGCACGTGGAGCATCTTCTTTTCTTTTTTTTCTCATCTTTTTTTTTGTTTAAAATAATCAATAAATAAAAATAGTATATATATATATATAATTTTATGTTACAATGTATAAGTAATAAAAAAAGAAATTAAGTAATCTTAGAAATTCTTAATTATTATTTTATTTTTAAATTAGAGAGCTTCCAAAAGCTTTAAAAAATATATATTATTGACTTATTTTCAAATTATCAATTATGAAAACAATAAAAGAAAAATGTGAATACCCATTCTATGTTAGATAAATAAATAATTTTATGGATTATTTGGCATCAGTTTTATTTTATTTATTATATTTATTATTATTATTTTATTTTATTTATATTTTGATTTGAAAAAATATATGTGATAGCGATAATTATTTTTTAAAAATATTAAAATATATTTCAGTGTTTTTAAAAATAATATAAATTATTTTTAAAGATAAAAAAATAAAAACTCATAAAAAGATATTAAGAGATTATAACAATTATCGATCATAGAGTGCAGGCCAAGGATAATGATATATTTAGAATTCATCAATTTAAACAAATTTAGATTTCACCTTACATAAAGTTTTTTGGAATATTCTATATTCCTTAGAAATATATTTTACATTAGTTTTTCTCCATATTAAATACCTAAAAACATTAAAATACATGTATTATTTTTATTTTACATTCTTAATACTTACAAACAAACAACCTCATATGCATATATGCATTTGACAATGCATTTGTGAAGTAAATGGATCCCTAGTCCTATCATCATAAGCTTCACCAACATTAAGTGGTTTAAAATTATAGTCCTAATTCTCAAACCTCTTTACATTTAAACTTGTCTCACTCACTTTGGTCATTTTCTCCCTTTACTTTTGGGCTTTAACCCTCATCTTATGCCCACAAAGCCCACTAAGTCTAGCATATTGGGCCCTCATCCATGAAATTAATGCTGGTAATGTGGGCCTTACCCCTTATGATAGCATATACAATGCAAAAGGGTTTTTAAGTAGTTTAATAATAATATTATTAGATTTTATCTTGACGCGTTTAATAAACGAACCCTATTCAAGTTGAATTTGGATTGATTTAATTTAAGATTGAATTTTACTATATCATGTTGAGTTATCAACCCTATTTATAGTGTAAGTATGGTCAATTTATTATTTATTGTGGCTAATAAACTTAGGCAAATATACATAATCTAAAGCTAAAGTAAGATATTTTATACTAACAAATAAATGAATTGAATGATGTGCTATAATTAATCTAGTATGTTAATACCTATATGGTTGACTAGGAGCCAAAAAAAAAAAAAAAAAAATTTAGTGTGGGCACAAATGACTTTTTTTAAATTTCTTCAACCTTTTTTGTTTGAGATAAGATCAATATTAGTAATTATAACAAATTTTCTATTAAAATTTTATTAATATAAAAAATAAAATATATGATGATTAGATAAACTTATAATATATAACACGTATTATTTGTATTTCGAAATTGTTGAATGATTAGTTCACAGTCAATAAAGTCTAATATTTTTTTTCTCAATATAAGTGACAATGAGGCATTATATAAGTAAATATCAAAGTTTAGGTTTTAGATATATAAATATATATAAGAATTATGTGTAATGTATGTAAATTCTCAAAAATATAATATATTTTAAAAATTATGTATGATCATGAAAGTATTTTGAAATTTATAGTAGGAGCACATCAAAATTTTAATCCATTTATAAAAAATAAGTTGCCCAAATTTTATTTAAATAATTTTTTATAATTTATTTAAATAAATTGAATGATTTCTTAATTTAAATTAACTAATGTTTATGATAATTAATCAAATAAATTTGCTAACTATATAATTATAAGTGTGCATATTTTAAATATTTTGCATGCTAAACCTTAAAAAACAATATGCAAGTATCATTTTAATAATAAAAATAAAGTTTTGAAAAAAATTACTTACTATCTTTTAAAAAAAATTTAAATACTTAAATTTGATTTAAATCATGTGTGAATTATTTAATTAGTGAAAAAATTGTGGCACATTGATTAAAAAAATAATTATACCTTTAAAATCATAATTTTGATTTACATTCACTATAATTTATTAATTATTAAAAAACCATCTTATTAATAGTAGTGAAAAAAATAAAAATGGATTTATATGCATAACACTCAATACTATTATGTTTATATATCTAATACATAATACATAACTACTTTTCTTCTACCACTCTAAATATTAGTAGATGTGAAGTCTGAATGTAGCTCTATATTGACATTGATGTTCATTCAATACATAATTATAATATATTGACTATAAAAATTTTATATTATTATATAATATTAATGTAATATTAATTATACAGTAATGTATAATATTCATATACAAAATAATACATAATATTTTATAGCTAATATAAAGTATTTTATAGTAATATATAATAATTATATATTAATTAATCATAATGTGATATCGGATTTCGCACGTAATAATTTGCCTGCGCAGAGTAGAACAGAGCCGGCGATCGAGGATTAAGAGAAGAGGAAGGAGAGAGACAGAGGAGGGAGAGAGAGGCAATGGGATGGAAGGCTGCGGAGAAGCTGATCACAAAATGGAAGATATTGAGAGGAGATAACGTAAGCTTTTCGAACCCTCGCGCTCGATCTGGGGTTAGGGTTTTTCTATCAGGAATAGCGTTTTCGTTGTCGGAGATCATATTTGATGGTTTCTACTGTCATTTGTTTCGTATATTTTTCTTGATTTTCTTTGATTCGTAGGTGATGATCATAAGAGGGAAGGACAAGGGCGAAGCGGGTACCATCAAGCGTGTCATTCGCTCCCAAAACCGTGTAATTGTCGAAGGAAAAAATCTGGTTCGAACCTCAACCTTAGATTTCTTCCAGCCTTTTGTACTGTTGCAATTTTTTCGGGTCTTTGTTCTGTTGACTCTCGTCATTCCTCTTGTTTTATTACGATGAAATAAGGTCGGGAGGAATTGTAGGGGCGGAGTTAATGGAGCGGGGTTGCTGTTTTCATTCACTCTATTGCTTGGATAGTAGAAGGATTTAGTAAATCCTGTAAATTTAGATTTAGTAAACCCTGAGAACATTAAAATATGAAAACTGCTTGGCATTACAACTGTTAAATCTTGCCAGATCCTTATAAACTGTTCCTTTTTTGTTTGAAGATTTTTATGCATACCACACAACTCCTATGCATTTACATATCTAACACCTAAAGTTTGACATTTACATTTCGAGCGCTTTAGCTATGCATGATTAGGATATAAAATTTATGAGAAGAAGAAATACTTAAATCAGTTAGATTTAACAAGTAATGAGACTAAAATGAGATTTATCAAAGCAATTGGACTTAAAGTTACCAAAATTCTTTTTGGCAGGATTTAGGCTAAATGCTGCTTATGTCCTGCTAAAAATAAAGTATACCAAGTTGTTCCTTTTTTTTACTTCATTGTTCACTTTCTACAATATCTAACACTTATGCAGCACAATTTTCCTTTGTTTTTTTTCTTCTATTACTTTTGGGTGCAATTGCTTCATTCATTTGTTATGTAACTATGCAGAAGTGAAAAACTTTTGCAGGTAAAGAAGCACGTCAAACAAGGGCAAGGACATGAAGGAGGGATATTCACAGTTGAAGCACCACTTCATGTCTCTAATGTTCAAGTTATTGACCCAGTGACTGGGTATGCTGTGAACTTGTTATTGTTGGACAATAGCCCAAACTGTATAATGATTTTAGAAGCTCTTTCTTTGTTTGTGGAATGCCATTTCTTTGATGTTTAATTTCCTTTGATTTTGGAATCAGGAAGCCTTGTAAAATTGGTTACCGTTTTATGGAAGATGGAACCAAGGTAAGAGTCTCTAGAGGACAAGAAGCTTCAGGTTCTATAATTCCTCGCCCAGAGATATTGAAAATGAGGAGAAAGCCACGACCCACAGAACGTATGTGTCAATGATTTTAATTTTATCCTTGAGCTTGAATAGATACTTACTGCATTGTTGAGCTAAACACATTACATCTAGAATAGAATTTCATAAATGATAAATCCATATGAAAGTTTTTATTATCCCGAGAACTGTATAGAGGCTATACTTGATTAAGGATTTAAATATTTTTTTCTGGCATTGTCATACTTATCTTGTGCGTAGTACCTTATGTTTTACATGGAGAGCCCCTTGCCCTTTCTTTCATTTTTTTTTATTTGCTTCATTCTCCATAAATTTATCATCTGATATCTTTTGGTGTGAAAGGATACAAGATACCTGAATACTTAACATAGTTGTTCATTTTGTGCTAATAAAATTAAACTGTGTTGTTTTCGGTCTATTGAAAATTTAACTTGAAATTGCTGGAAAGAAGCTTAATTAATTCGTTTAGTTGAATATATATCATATAGTGTCAAGATACTGGTTGAAATAAAGATAATTGTCTAATTCACATTCTTAATATCTATTGTAATTATCTCTATAACTTATGAAAAAAGACTCATACTTAATTCATTCATAATTTAAATCTAATCACGATTGATAACTAAATTGAGATCCTTTTTTTTTGCATTTCTTATTATTTATTTAATACTATTGTCTTAGCTCAAAATTTGTTTCCCTAGTTGATTTTTCTAGCATTAAAACAAATTGGTTCTCTGAAATTGATTTAGTTTTTTGTAAGTATATATTAAATTACACTTTTTAACAGCTTCATCATACTTTATTCCTCAATAATTGCCATAATTTTGAATATATATTTTGTGCTTGCATATTGACATTAAAATGCATAAAATTCTAAACATTTTATTTGTTTTTAAATAATGGTAAGAACAAACTTCTTCAATAATGCTCTAATCTTCAAATCTCAGTATGTCTTTTATTTAGATCCAAAGCTTTACTTTTACACATCTTCAAATTTACACTTCACGTTACCTATGTAAATTCAACTTTTGATTCATTCTTCAATAATGCTCTACTCTTCAAATCTCAATGGGTCTTTTATTTAGACCCAAATCTTTACTTTTACACATCGTCAAATTCACACTTCACTTTACCTATGCAAATTCAACTTTTGATTCATTCATGAATTTTGGCATTAAACTACTCCGATATCATCAAACTTTTTAAATCTCAGTTGGTATTTCATTTGGACCAACCGAAAGCTTTAACTTTATATGCATTCTTCAATCCTCCACTTCACTGGCATAAGTTTTATATTTGGTTGTCAGTATAACATCAATTTTCAATATTTCTCATGCAATATTGGGAGGCTTCATTTTACTTTGAAAAATGGTTCAATCATAAAATTGCACTGTCGTTTAGCCTTATGTTAAATGAAGCACAAATCTTCATTTGTTGCATCTCATTTGGACTATTACCATAGGAAAAATCTATCTTTTTCTTACTATTGATTATTTAATCAAACAAAACATTTGGAAAGGTTAGTGATGTATGTAGCCCATCCTTCTTGTTTGATTTGGTCCGCAATAGCCAAACTTTTTTTTTTTCACTTATTGTCTACTTATGATATATAGTTTTAGTATTATGTGGCTAGACAAAATTTCTATAAAGAATTCCTTATAATTTTTTTTGAATGATCAAAATCTATTAAATATATGGATGGGGATTTGTACTTTGTTGATAAAGCACAAAATGCATTTTAGATGGATTTTGATCATTTCTCACAAAAGAATTTGTAAGAAAATCCTTATAAGAATTTTGTCCCTCATGACCATTTTAGAAGATGATTATGTTTTCTCTTTGTTGTTGGATTAGTTGGCATTGATATTGAATTGGTGTGTAGATTTATGAAATCGATAGGAATTGATTAAGTCAAGGATTTATAACTTCTATGGAGAGATTATGGGATAGTGATTTTTCTTAATCATAGAAAGAGATTGAGTTGGTCTCCTTGGAAATTGTGCATAGGGAACTTGGATGCTAATCCTTAGTGTTTTGCCATTCCTTGTAATTTATCTGAAAGAGAAAGAGAGTGCTTAGTGGGGCCTTTTGGTTGAAACCACTCTAAAAGAGGTAGAGGGGAGAGAAAGGAAGGGAAGAGATGATTGAGAAGGAATTTAATTTTATTAGCTTCATAGTTAATTGCTATATTTTAAGGCTTTTTATTTATAGAAAAATGGAAAACAATCCATATTTATCCATAATTCAAATTAAATGCACCAATTCAGGAAATTTTATCCTAATATCATACATCCATTTAAATTATGGATATTCTTGTATAGTGTAATATTCTTGTAAACCTAGTTACACTGATAGTTGAGATAATGTTATCCAAATCATGATATGCTGCATTTAGGAATGCCAAATGAACTGAGTATTGGTAATTTGAATTAAGTGTGGAGAAAGAAACTAAACTCGTGATTTCATTAATGGAGAAAATGATTGGCAAACATACATGAAACAAGAAGCTATTTCCTAAAATTCTTTTTTAATTGGTCTAGCTCTTTGGTTCTACGTCCTCCAAGTCCTAAAGATTCAAGACAGAACAAACACCCTTTCTCTAATGAGAATAAAATTCATTCGACTTCTTTCTAGAATAGAGTAAGCCAGTAATAACTTGGCCTTTAACATGATCACTATATTTAATTATAGTGAGACATATGCATCTATGTCATATATATATATATATATATATATATATATATATATATATATATATTACAAGCTGTCACAACTCTAAATGTGTAAGTAATAAGGTATGCCAATCTTTTGTAGCATCACATTCATGGAATAGCATCGTTTGGTAGTCATCATTAATTATTGTGCAGTCAATGATCTTGTCAGATTTCAAAGGCAACTCATCTTTCAATTGCCTTTCAAGAGCTTTATTGGGATCTATGGCTCCCAACCTCCTTGGTTTCTCAACTCCTTGAAATGTGCTCAAGAAGTTCTTGAGAATTTACTGAACTTTCTTCTAATTTTAGAATCCTCCCTATAACATGCTCTTGGATTGAGAATCCTTTTGGCATCATTTTTTTTTCAATCACTTTGGCTAGTCAGTCCTTAAACTTGATCTCCTTATTAGCCCCCTCTCTTTAGTAGGCGATTCACAATTGTGAATCAACTTGCAAATGTGGAAACATCTTTGATTTTTTTCTCTTGAGTGTACCACTTTAGAGTCTAAAAGCTTTTGTTTGAGTAGATCTAAAAATGAATACATGAAGTGTAGTTTTAGTTATAAAAGAATTAGTGGTGGGGTTGTGACTGCATGATCAAGTCATTAAAAAGCATAAACATTTTAGATATCTTGGGTCTATTATTCAAAGTGATAATGAAATAGATGAGGATGTTATTAATAGAATTCAAGTTGGATGGTTGAAGTGGAGGAATGCATCAGGCTTGTTGTGTGATATAAAAGCACTGCTTAGACTTAAGGGAAATTTAATAAGATGATGATGAGACTTGTAATGCTTAATGGTGCAAAATATTGTCCAGTAAAAGAGAATCATAAAATTAAGTGTTGTAGAGATGAGTATGCTTTGGTGGATTAGTGGCTTTACACTTAGACAAAATGCAAAACGAATATATATGTGAAAAGGTTGGACTAGCTCTAGTGGCATCTAAGGTTAGATAGAGTCGCTTTAGATGGTTTGGTCACATAAAATGTTGGCTATTTGATGACCTAGTTAGGAGAATAGATGTATTAGATTTGGCTTATGTTAAGAAAGTTAGAGGTAGACCTAAAAAGTCTTGGTGAGGTTGTATAAAAATGCCCATAGTTTGTTAGAATTAAATGAGAATTTGATTATTAATAAGACACAATGGTAAAGAATGGTTCAAGTAGCTGACCCTGTGTAGTGGTATAAAGACTTGTTGTTATTGTTGTTAAGTGTACCACTTCACTTTGGATGTTGTTTATCCCTAAACACCTTGATGTTTTGGTTTATTGTCATGGTTCTTTTCTCCTAGTGCCGATCTTATTTTAACTGATCCTTTTAGCCTAACAATTGACTATTAAGAGGAGGTGCGACTTTTTCTTTCTTGTCATCCAACATTGAAGGCTTGCATGACTTCAAATTTTTTATATTCACCGCTAAGTGAATTTCTATATATTTGGGAAAATCCAACTGAGAAGTTATGCCCTAGATCTTCAAGATTCTAAATGAGCTATACTTGATGTGTTTAATTTTTTGTTCCTTACCTTTCAATCTTTCTTTATTATGTGGAGCCATATGAGATCTTCTTCATTGAACTTCTCTACTTGGTGTCAGCCATGCAACTCTTGTTGAGTTGATGTATCTTCTGGAGGTGAATCTCTATCTTTGCAGTGAATCTTTACCAAAAATCTTTATGCTCTTTTAAGGCTTTCAGCTTGGCCTTCTGAGCTAATTATTGCTTTTGTCGAGAATTCAAGGATAATTGTCAAGGAAACCTCAAATGGAGATTGACTCGTTGAACTATAGATTGTCTTATTGAAAATGAATTTGATTTTTGAGAGACTCTCATGCCAAGTCTTTGGATGCTATGCAATGAACAATCATATTACTTACATGATAGTCTTATTCACTACCTCAAGATGTGGATGCGAGTTTGTAGATAAAAGGGACTGCTTTTTTTTAGAGTTATATCCATTATGGTCAAAAAGTCTTTCTAAAACGAGTTGAGGAAGTAGGACCAAATGTTTGGGATGATTTAGCTTGGGAAGCTGAAATGCTTTTAAACATTCTTGAAGAAAAGAAGCGATGCATCTTCTCTTATGTTGGTCTACTTGCATGCCATGAGGAAGATCACTTTTGAAACCTATTGACAATAAGAAAAATGTAGGATGGTTTGGTTGTATGTTTCTTATACCACTATGGATTGATGATATCCCTCACAAATCCGTGAGGAGTCTTTCTTACGTTTGCGTCGGTACAAGAAGAGGAGCGTACACTTATGGCTTCTTATGTGAGGGCTTGGATGTGTGGTGTAGCACGCATCCTTTCAAGAATACGACCACATTCAAGTGTATTATTGACCAATATGCATATCTCTGTAGATTCTATAATTGTTCGGTTTAAAATGTTTGCCCACCTTGGAGGTGTGCACTTCCTATTTTAGGGTTTTTAGGTGCAGCATAGTATGCATCCTTTTAGGAACATAGCCACATCCAAGTGCATTATTTACCAATGTACATATATCTATAGATCCTATAGTGTCTTGTTCACCTTAGAAGTGTTTGTTAACATTAGAGGTGTGTAATTCTCAAAATCACTTCAACCAATCACCTTTTTTTTGAAAAAAATTGTTTTATCTTAAAGATTAATCCTTATCAAACAATGTAACCATTTTTTTTGGGCATCATCCTAGGCTTCTCTGAAGTCTTAATCTAGATTGTAGGGAATAATGTACATCTCATGTCGAGATGACTACAACTGCATTATTATATATAAAGCCACTGGAGGAGGAGAAATCATGTTTGCAATTTTTCTTTTCATGCACTTTGAACAACCAAGCGGAATTGTTATAGGCATGCCATCTACTTTATATGTCGAAGTTGTGTCGAGTTTACTGAAGTTTAGATTTCATTTGGAGGTACTAAAGTGGCTTATGATCCATGTGAACTCTCCTTACCAAGCAAAAAAAGTTGTCAATGCTTTATTGGTTGGTGAAGTGCTAGTGATTCCTTTTTGTACATTGGATAATTATTTTTGGCCCCCTAAGTGAACTTCAAGTTGCATGCCCTAAGTTTTTTTTTCTTGTGTTAGGATTACATGAATAACATATTCGCATGCATCAGTCTCTACTTAAAACATGTAATATCCCATTTAATTATTTCCTAATTAATTTTTGTTTAAGCTAATTAAACCAAGAAAGCATCAGAAGCACTTACACTCTACCGGATTAAAGCCTTGGAGTATGATGGATCGATCGAAGGTAAATTCATTTCCTTCCTCGCTTCTGACGAGACCGCCCCCGTTCCTTCATTTGCCTCTCCGTGACACGTAACCTCCGTGACACACGAACGACGAACGACGATCCGCTCGGCTTCACCAGAACCGCCGCTTTCATCGCTTCGCCGTCGGCTCGCTGACCTCGATCAGACTCGGGCCGGAAGCGCGATGTTTCGCGTCTGAAGCGCGCAGAAAGTCCGCCTATTGGAAATCCTGGGAACCGTCGGGTTGGAAAGTCCCAGAACCGGTTGAAATTCGTGAACCGACGGCCGGCCCAGGAACCGACGGCTTCGCGGATTCCTGCTCTCGGCCGACGGGAAACTAAGAATTTTGAAAGTAATTTCTTTCCTCTCCTTTTCTTTCACAGCCTTCCCTTGAAATGCGTGAGGAGTTCCTAACTGCTTTGCTTGAGTGGTAATTATGGTGATTTAGACGGCATTGTTAATTTTAGTTTTTTACTTTAAGTAGATATTAATAATGACGTAGAGATTTCTTTGAGATTACTGGAGTATGTTTCCAAAGTCTTATGAGATCAAGCGTAAGATTGATGCTCATGTTTCATTTACGATAGACAAATAATCGCAAGAGTTATTTCATTATGCGTCAGAATCGCACAAGACATCACGACAATCGACGAAACCGGTGAGACATAAATCGCTAAAGAAATTCGCTTATTTACATGTATGCATTGTTTACCACTTTGTCTAAATTATATGAATGACATCTCGTCATATCAGAAGAATTACAAACGCTATTACTTCCAAGATAGACATCGATTTATACGATTTATAATGACATTATGCTACAAAGATACGATTTCAAAGATATAAATGTTTTACACATGTTAAATGCAGAATGCGATAAAAATGCGAACGTAAAATCGATAGAAGGCCATAATCCGCGACATAGATAAAAAAGTTCTCGAGCGACAGTGATCTAAGATCCCCAATTTCCAAGATTTTGAGGTTGGGTAAGTAGCTCTCCAACCTGTCGCAATGCAGTAGGCTGGTACCGCCGCCCTTCGCTAATGATACCGACGACCCTTATGAATGAAAGTCAAAACCCATACATTATAAACGACATTTCTAAAATGAAATGATAATGAATCAGAACCAAATGATGAATGAAAATTACGCCTCGACATCGATACAAGATGATACAAAGATATTATCTCTTATCGTTCAGATATACATTTCTACAAAGACCACAAAGATATCGTTCGCAGACATCGCAGCTTTACTTACGCTTTTATCGCAATTTACGTTCACGCATTTGTTTACCGCTCAGACCGACTTTAAGATTCACCTGCTTTTAAATTTACGACGCTACTCAGAAAAGCGAAAAGACGAGTAGTTTGGGTTGCTTTGTCAATCATAGTTAGCCGCTTTTACAAATTAAACGTCTTAAATTTACAAACAAGATTTACGCACGCAAAGAATAATTAAGTTAAGTAAGATATGAATTGCAAATAGTTTGATGATTTGATTAGATACACCTTTCACTTGCTCGCTCCGTGAAGACGTTGGAACGCGGTGCGAATCCGTCCAATCGAGTCATCCTATTCTCGTTACACTCGATTGACCAAAGCATGCGGGGTCATCCGGGTGATAAAAGTGGCATCGAAGGTTGAGAACGAGCAAAAAAGATTGATAGAATGGAAGCATGATTTGAGATGGATAAGTGTGAATCGATCAATACGTATAGGACGATTAATTTTGGGTGAAGTGTTCTTAATTTCATGCATGTATGATATTTAATTTCATGCATATATGAATAAACGGTATCATATAAATACTTTTATAATTTCGATTAATTGCTCAAGAAATGCCGTAAAGGTTGAGGGTCACCTCTAGACTAAATGCGCACTCGAATCGCTCACAAGATAATTTAACGGAGTGAAATACAACCTGAGCAAGTGGTGAAGGTAGATCTGCAAGGTAGTTCGCTTGATTTCCCGTTGTTGATAAGCTATCTATGGAAAAATCCGCAAGTACCAGTATGGTTCGGCGGACCAACATTTGAGGATTTCAAACGCTCAAAGATTCGGGAGCCTGATCCTATATACAAGATTGCTTAAGATTGGAAAAATTTTGATGGGATGATTTGCCCAAAAAGTAAGAGTATCGCTACTTTTGTTGGGGAGGCGTAAAGGTGGTGGCGTTCAACATAGAAAGATTTGACCTGATACCCATTACTCAGATCAAATGGGATGAGTTTGTCAAAGTATTCAAAGATTGGTTCATTCCACCATCGACTGCTTTAAGACAAATTTTTCAATCTAACTCGCTCAAAACTATAATGCAATATAGTCGAAGTTCACTTCTCTTTCTAGATATTCCACATTATATCAAATGCGAAGAGAAATGTCATAGATTTCATGGGCCTCGAGATCAATTGATTACGCACCTCGATATCGAGTCGGCATTGAAAGGGCTAGAAGAATGGAAAATGAGTTAAATTTTTCCAAGCAACAGTGGGATTCACAGGCGAGCAAGCGCAAAAGCTTTGAAAGAAGGCCGATTGCCGATTTGAAGAAATTTAAGTTTGATGATGAAAACAAATTCAGAGAAACCTATTTGTGATAAGCGGAAAAGACATTTTGGTCAATGTATCTGATCGTGAGATGCTTGACGATGTGGACATCGCGCACTGACGCCTAATGGAGAAGAAGAAGGATGTAAAGCCATACAATTATCGTGGACAGGACAGGTCAACAAAGAAAATTTTGAAGCCGAAGCGTAATACACAATTTTGGGAAGACCTTCAATTCAAGAAAAGGAGAAACTTAACGTAAAACCAACCCTCCAAGAAAAAGAGTTTTGCTATCACTCCACAGAAGCAAAGGAATCAAATGAAGTGGTGTCGTATGCTTAAAATTTCGTGATCATTCTCAGCTTTGATTCTGGCCAGATTCGCTCATTTCGATTCTTTTCGCTTTACCGCTGATGCTATTTATTTCATACACCAGATTGAAGAATGCCTTTCCTGATAGTTTGAATAGAAATGAATTGGACATTAACATTCAAGATAAACACTTTCCTACGTAACTAATTATCTTACCAATCGACATTTTGACGTTATACTGTATGGTTGATCAAATATTTTGCAACAATTCGGAAGAGGAGAGTGAAATTTGATGCCCGGTGAAAAATCATTTTATTTTTCTATAAGAAACGCCGCTTTCTTCGATTAGTGCAAATGAAGTTGAGTAAATATTTAAGAAGTGAAATCGTATTTCTACCAAATTGGATGTGTTGAATAAGGAGGTGTTTGAACAAAAAATATTCCGCTTGTTTAATTTCGCTCGAGGAATTACTGGTTGCCACCAACTCGAAGTAGAGTTTGGGATTGATGTACAACCCGGTACAACTTCTATACATAAATCTCACGTGATGGCTCCTAAAGAATTGCAGACTGAAGTGCCAATTGCAAGAATCTGCAGACAAAGGATTTATTCACCCAAAGAACTCACCGCGACCAAGATATTTGTTAATAAAAAAGGATGCCCATGAATTATGTGTTGACATGAGAGTTAAATAAAGTGACAATCAAAAAACAAGTATCCACTACCGAGATTGATGATTTATTTGATCACTGAGGAGCCATCAGATTTTCCGTAATTGATTTGAGATCCTGATATCATCGAGTTAAAGACGCATATTTTAAAACAAATTTTGGAACCGTGTACATTATGAATTTCTATGCCATTTGGTTTAACTAATGCTCGCATTTTGGACTTAATGAATCGTGTTTTCAAGCCCTTGTGGACCGCCATATCATCTTTATGATATTTCGATTTATTCTAAACCGATGAAGAGCATGCAAATCATCGAGGATTGTTTTAGAATTGTTAAGACAAAATCAATTATATGCCAAATTTTCAAAATGTGAATTTTGATGGTGATTTCTAGTCACATTATCAAGCGAGTTTCGTGATCCTCAAAAGTAAAAGCAATTTTAGAATGGTCCGCACCAAAGAATGTTAAGTTCAAGTTTGGGCTTAAGGGTTATTACTGAAGTTTGTCAAGAGATTTTCTCATATCAAATGCCTCTATCTAATTTATCGAGAAAGGATATCAAATTCCAAATGACATGGAGCGAATGTGAAGTTTTCAAGAATTGAAAAGCATTCACCGCCTCGCTTTTAGCTTCCATCGTGGACCGAGGGATTCCAAATATTTAATGATGCTCTTTAAAAGGTTTGGGGTTTTAATGCGGAGTAATTCATGCTTCGAGACAATTAAAACCTCACGAAAGAAATTATCCCGCATGATCTAGAATTAGAAATGTGGTTTTGCTCTTAAAATTTGGAGACATTACGTATGGAGTGAAATGCGAAATTTTACGATCATCGAGTCTTAAATATATCTTTACACAAAAAAGAATCAATCTAAGACAAGGTGGTTGAGTTTATTAAAGATTATGATTTAGATACAAGATTGTCCGCAAAGCTAATGTGGTCGATGCATTAAGTCGCAAGTCCATGGAAATGCCAGTTATTACTCAAAAAGTTGATTAGAGAATTGAGGCTCTACAAGTTAAGATTCAAGGATATCGCATTTATCTCAATTGACAAATTTATTCGATAATCAAAGCGCATTTAAACCTGACGTGGATATCGAAATTCTGAACAAATCCAGACGGTAAGCAAGAATTTTCTTGTAGATGCAGAGGGTATTATTCTAAGCATTCACAATTATGGGTACCGGTGATGTATCAGACAAGAAATTTCTGAGGCTCATCAAAGGATATACTATTCATCCGTAGTTCAAAAATGTATAAAGATTTAAAAGCAAAGATTTTGGTGGTCGTATGAAGAAAGACATACCGAATATGTCTCTAAGTGTCGTTTGTCGATTAAAGTTCGAGCATCAAAGACCCTGATTGTTACCCATTACCTATAAGTGGAAGTGGAAGAAATTGCAATGGATTTTGTTATGGGATTTGATCCGTGCAAGGTCGCGATAGTGTTGTGGATAGATTGACTAAGTCACCATTTCTTACCCATGAAAACAGATTCACTGATAAATTGTCCGATTATAAAAAGAATCATGCCAAAAGTGATCGTCTCTGACAGAGATGGTAGATTTACTTCCGACATGGAAAGGAATTGGGCACACGCTACACTTAAGTTTTTCATCCGCAGATCAATGGACAATCGAGAATTCAAGTCCTAAGATTTGTCGAGTTATGTGTTTTGATTTTGAGGTATGGAAGATCATATTCCGCGATCGAAGCTGCTACAATAATACCAATCTAAGATTCGATGGTCTATGAAGCATTGTATGGTCGAAAGTGTAACTCCATTAAGTTGGGTCGGGGAGAAAGACAAATGTTAGTGATCAAGCTACGAGAAAATCGATTAATCGTAGATTGAAAGCCGCGATCGCCAGGTAAATTTAAAGCATCGAGAGAATTTCAAGTTGAGAATTTGTATTTTAAAAGTCAAACCTGAAAGGAATTAGTAGATTTGGTCACGAGGTAAATTGAGCCCCAGTACATAGACCTTTGAAATCATTGAAAGGATCGAATATGGCTTACGACTTGCCTTACCCATTGAATTGGCAGACATTCACAACGTTTTTCACATTTCAATGTTGAGAAAATGGATCACAGATGCAGAGCAGAAGATTCCATATACAAAGTTTGAAATAACGATTTGACTTATGCACGGAGAAAAGATTTTAATTTGATGAGATTACAAATGATAAATTTCTTATGTTAAAATTAAATGGAAGCACGCATCAAAGAAGCTAGGAGAACAAGAGATGAGGCGTAAGTTTCCTTCCATTTGAATGATTCGTAAGAAATTTCGAGGACTAAATTTTGTTAAGAGGGGAAATTGTAATATCCATTTAATTATTTCCTAATTAATTTTGTTTGCTAATTAACGCTATCAGAAGATATAGCAAATCCACTTACTTCTGCATGCAACGGATTAAAGCCTCGACGCTGATGGTCGGATCGATCAAGGTAAATTCATTTCCTTTCCTTCCTACTGTTGATCGAGACCGCTTCCTGCTCTTCGCTTCGACGCCGTTCTCTCCCCTTAACCTGCGGAACGCGCGACGAACGCGACGCCGGCGCTTACCGTGAACCGCCGCTTCTTCATCGCCGCTTCGGCCGTTGATACGACTTGCTCGCTGAAGCGCCGCGACTAAGTCCCGCTATTGGGAAATCCGAACTGTCGGTTGAAAGTCAGAACCGCCGCTTGAAATTCGAACCGACGGGCCTCGAACCGACGGCCGCCAGGAACCGATCGCTTGGGATTCTGCTCGCCGACGGGAAACGGGAATTTTGTAAGTTGCTAATTTCTTTCCCTCTTTCGCAGCCTTCCTCGACGTTGAAATGCGTGATTGAGGAGTTCAACCTGCTTGGCTGAGTAATTATCGGGGATTTGATCGAATGTTTGTTAATTTTAGTTTAGTTTTAAGCATTAGACGTGAGATTAGATTGAGTCGCATCTCCGTTTCCAAAGCCATGAGAGAGATCAATTTCGTAAGATTGGTGTTCATTATGTTTCATTTATGAGTCAGTATGTTATAGAATGCTTAAGAAGAGTTATTTCATTATAGTGTGTACTGAGGAGGAATCGCACATCACTTAATCGACTGACACCGAGTGAGACATAATCGCTAAAATAAATTCTTTTATTCTATGTATGCCATCGTTTCTACCACTTAGATAAATTGTGAATGATATATCTCTAATATATGCAATTACAACGCTATTACTATAGATGATTACCGATTATACCGATTTATAAATGACATAGCTATAAAGATATGATTTCATCAAGATATAGAAATGTTTTATACACGTTAAATGCAATAATGTGATAAATGCGAAATGTCGTGAAAAATAGAAGGCTATACATGAATCGCAGATAAAGTAAAAGTTCGACGAGATGAGGGATTAGGGATCTTAAGATCCCCGACTCGCATTTTGGGGTCAGTCTAACCTGCGGCCGTTAGTATGTAGAGTATGGTTCGAGCCCCGCTTTACCTTCGCCTTTTTTAGCCGACGTGACTGAATGAAAGTCAAACCTATGAATTATAAATGACATTTCAGAAAATGAAAATGATTTGATAACCGAGAATCAAATGATTTAATGAAAATTACCGCCTCGACATCGATACATGAAAAGATATTATCTACAACATATTATTCTTATCGCTACATTTCTACAAAGACCTACAAAGATATCGTTCGCTTATAATGTTACATTAAAGATGCTTTACTTACTTTTATCGCTTTGTAAATTTACATTCACGCACATTTGTTTCTACCAGATCGAAGCTTGTTTTAGATTCTTGTCTCAAGCTTTTATGACGCTACCGCTGAAAATTTCGCGAAAAGACGAAGGTAGTTTGTCCTGCTTTGTTGAATCAGATAGCTGCTTAAAGGCTTTTCACGCAAATTAAATGTCTTTAATTTCAGATTTATTTACAAACTTAAGATTTACGCTCCAAAGAATGTGATATGAATTAAGCAAGAAGATATGAATGAATAAGATGATTTGATTGAGATACACCTCACTGCTTCGCAAAGAAGACCTGAACGCTGCGAAATCAGGTCCAATCGAAGTCATCCTATTCTGTTACACTCGACCCAAAGATAAGGGTGACACAAAACAACTAATGCAAATTGGCTTTTCAGAAGAATAAATGTGTTTTATGTCCCTTATACCAAGAAAGCTTTTGGTTGGCCTTTGTTAATGCTTGCAGAGGTTCGGCAAATATCAAGAAGCTACTAACAAACTTCTTTACCTACTTGCTAACTTTTATGAAACTTCTCTTTAGTAGAGTAGGCTTGATTTCTTGAAGCCGTATTTCTTCAGATTTAGGACAAGTTGTTTTAGGTAGTTGAACAATTTTTAAATGCATTTAAGGTGTTCTTCATATGTTACTACTACAGATGAGAATGTCTTCTAGATAGATTATGACAAAGTCCATTATGAATACCAGTGCATTACAAAGGTCAAATCACATCAATATCCATTCAAACAATCGTATTTAGTTTTGTATGTGGTTTTGATTAGGTCTAACTTGTAAAGATTGATGCATTCTTCAATTGATCTAGTAAGTCTCTCACTCTCAATTCTTCACTTTGATTTTGTTCAATGCCCAATAGTTGACACACAACAATCATCCTTCTTCGACACTATTACAATTAGAGATCTATTTGGTGAATTATGCGAATTGCTTCTTGATCTTATAGTTATCTGACTTTTTAATCTCTTTATTCTCGAACATTGTGTTGTGTATCTTATTGTTGGGTGGAGGAATTCGAGAGCAAATTGGTCTCATTCTCGTCAATGCTTTGTGGAGTCAAACCTCTTGGTTCTCAGCAAAGTTAAAAAATTGTGCAATCAGTTATTAATGCATTTTTCATCTGTGAGGCGAGGCATAAGCCTCAAGATGTTTTGAGGCTTAAGCCTCAAAATTAACAAATTGCGTAAAATAAGACATTCTACTCACATCAAAGTACAAAGCAAGTAGTATACTAACTAATTACCATATTAAAAGGTAACACAATAACACCCTAATATAGTAGAAAATAATAACTTACGCAAAGTATCTAGTTACATATTAATATCTTGACATCAAATCATGAAGTAAGAAGTGACATACTAACATCAAAGTAACGTAAGATATCGAAGTAAAAATTAATGACATAACAATTCAAAATAAGTTTAAAATAATGAAATTTTCTCTCCCACTTCAATTACTTAATATCAAAGTAAGAATTTCACAAGATAGTGGCAGCAATGACCAATACTTTGAACGAGGAGTGAAGAGGGCATGAGAAGAGAGGTGCTCGGGTAACATATAGATTGAGATCGACTGCATGTGTCTATTATTTTGATAATCAAAACTTATACTTGTTTTTTTTTAAACTTAGATTTAAAAGCGCACATTCACAAAAACTGAGGCAAGGCGTGCCTTGAGGTGGGCCTCACATCATGTGAGGTGTAAGCCTCATTGCGATTTGTTCAAAAAAACACTAAGACGGATATTAAGACGGATTTTTTATTGCTCAATTTTAAATAAGAGTTCTCAGAAAAGTTCTTGGTAGACGTCTACCAATTATTAAACACTTTGTTCTTTATTCATTAATACTAGGGTCGACACTTTTCCTTATCCTTCTTTGCTTTAGTATGATTCTCTTTAGCAGTAAGCTTTGTTGTTCGTGCTAGGTTTATCTTATTGAATGATCAACATGATAAAATGTTGGCTTGTGCTTATTGTCCCTTTTATATAACCAGTTGTCACCAAGCCCAATCATTGACAATGATTGTCTTTGCTGGCAATATATTTTATCCCATTCTTAAGGAATAGCTTTGCAGAGCTGTTTTGGAAAGACAACATCCCTTTCTTAGAGATATGAGCTACCAACGAAGAATCTAACATATATTGAGAGGCACTACTTCACATAACACCTCGTCGAGGTACTCAAATGATTGCAAGGCAAAGATGACACTGCTTATCGATCTACATCTCTAAGTCTTTTTGTATTTAGCTGTGAGAGAATGGATGTGGATGAATCTTTGTCGACAAAACTTGCTGAGATCATATTCTTCAGACTCCCCAAGTCAAATGTGGCATTGACAACCTTAGATTTGTTTGTTTGGCCAATGAATGTTAATATGTCCTCGCTCAGGTCGATTGCCACCATTGTCAACTTTTCTCCTACGTACAACATAGCTGTTATGGAAAGGCTCAAATTTGGGTGGTTTGCCATCTCCTAAGCTTGTTTATTCTCGACAATGATATCTACTTTCTTTCCTTTCACATCTTTCTTGAACTTTTTTGAAAATGGTTCTAGATAAGATTTCCAGCATTTCTTTTTATTGTGGCTTGAGAACTTGTAGTGACCACATTAAATGTTATTTCTAGAAGAAAAATTTATTAGGTTACCTCTATTAGAGCTCATACAGTTTCACTTTTCTTCTTGGCAATCTTTTCCTTTCTTCTTGGCAGGAGGTTTGTTGGTCTTAGTTCTGTTTTTTTCTCAATGGCAATAACAAACATGTTACCAGATTAAAATCTTTGATTGATAGAGGAGCTTGTTGGATATGATCTGATATATTTTTTGATGTGTACTTAATCGACATAGCTATATTTTCTAGGGATGCTCCAATCATTAGGGCTTGTCTCCTGAATTATGTGTAGTCTTTGCATATTTTAGTCCACTTCTTCCATCTTCTTTGTTCTTGAAGGAGCAGTTTATTGAACCACTCTGGAAAATATCTTGATGCTCGTAATGAAGATGAGCATTTAACTTGGTCAAAGCATGATTAATGAGCTTCTGTTTTGCAAAATAAGCCTTGGTAAGTATACCCATGAAGATTGAAGACAGAGATGTCAATATTTGATTTTATATGATAATTTACTTGAACATGCCATACAAAATTTAGGTTTGGGTCAACCGATGTATGATTTGAGGTTAGTTTCAGGTTATCTTAAGTGACTTGAAAAATTGAGTTGGGTTTAGGTCAACCTAAAAATAATGTAGTTATTTGATTCTTTTTTTAAAAAATAATAATAATATTAAACTTTAACTTTAATTTTTTATTTTATCTAAATCAAGTAACCATGCCTATTTCAAGTTGGGATGATACTGATGTATCACAACTTATATTTATTTTCATTGTTTACGGTCAGGTTTTGGTTTTGTAAAGTGAGGTTTAGGTTGAGATTTTCTAACCGATTAAATATTAGATTGAGTTTGAGTTGATTATATTTGTGCAGAATCATTTGTGTCAAATCTAAACCCAAATTGTGATACTGAATTGACATTTCTAATTGAAGTTGGTCTTAAATTGATCCACCCAACCATTTATCTTGAATGGTAATATCTCCTTTAGAAATAAGGCTCAAGATTTTTATCTTATAAATCATCTTCTTGCCTTCTAGAGTTCACGCCCATTTTTTATGTTCTTGATGGCGAGTTCTGTTGGGAATGAATTTTTTTACTTTATTGATTCTGGCCCTGTTTATACATTAGAATATGCTTTCTTAGCATCTCATCATCACAACCATCTATTGTTGATACTGCACAACTTAATTTGCCAAGTTATTGGAGTTTTCTCCTTGGTTGGTTGGTATCTAGCTTCTCCATTTCTTCTTCAGATTTCTTCTACGGTTAGGAATGGTTCTCCTACTTTCTTTTAGCTACTCTTCATCAACACCATATGCAAGGGTTATCTTCAATTATAAGATTGCTCTAATACTTAAAACCTGATCCATGGGCTGAAGTGTCAAGGAAAGTTTAAAAAATTGAGCATGATTAATCCAAATTCAGCTTGGAAAAAGAAACTAACTCGCTGTTCTTTAATAGAAGGAAAGTGATGCAAACATACAAGGAGGAAGTTCATCGAATTTTTTTGCACTATCTCTAGCTCTTTAGCTCTATGCTTTCTCTTAGGTCCTAAAGACCCAAGCAATAACTACTCCCATACAACTTCCGTTTATAAAATAAGGTAGGTTGGTATATTATAACTTTATTTAATTATAGTAAGTCACGCACATCTGTGCGATGTATTTATTATATGACACCGTGTTCTAAATGAGGAAGTAACAAGGTATGATGATCATTATTGAGTAGTCAACTGTATTTTTTTGGTTTTGAAGGCAGCTTGTCTCTTGATATTTTTTTAGGAGAGTTTTGAAGATCTCTTATGCTCCACCTCCTTGGCTTTTTAGCTCTCAATATAAATTTATTTGACAACAATACTCTCATCCCAGTAATACTGTTAGCATCACCATAGATTTCCTTAAGAGTTTTCTTCTTGCTTTTGCACTACCTTGAATAGTTTCCACATCATCAAGCATTTGATCTCGTGATCTTTACCTTAATGCTTAAAACAAGAAAATGAAGGTAAACATAGTTTAAACCAATATAATATTTCTTTAGATCTCTATTGGGGTTGTCGTTTATAAGGACAAGAAGTTAGCAGAGTGAATTTTGTTGGTTCCCTTGATTCTTTCTTCTCGAATCCTTTCAAGATTAATTTAATAAGTTTTCTTGAGAGCTTACTAGATCACAACTTTCTTTCTTTAGCCTCTTGGGTTTATTCATTTTTTCTTTCTTGCAACCAATGTATTTTGAGTGGGTTGGGATTATTCATTTGATGTATATCAGTAACTAGGATGATACTTTTTATGCTTTCATTAGGAAGAGAACTCTTGACCTCTTGTTGGAGAACCTTCTTATATAGTGATCTCCACCATCTCCTCAAAAAATAGTATAATAGACCAAATGGCTATATACATTTTTTTTTCTTCTTGCATGGTCAAATTTGTGTTATTTTCTAGAAGTTTTTATCTCTTCCATAGATATGAATTACAAATATTACATGACATACGTTTAGTGGTATAACCTCATAAACTACTTAATTAATAAAATCTCTAGATAAGAATAAACCTAACTATAGTAACTTGACAAACATTAATATTTTGAAATCAACTTCGAGAATAGGATTTTGTGTGCTTGGTGGTGCTAGCTAGTCCATGCTTTTCAACTAGAGCTTCAAGATAAGGTTTCATTTAGGGTTTGTTTGGTTGGATGTATTTTGAGTGTAAAATAAACTAAATGTTGGGATTTTAACTTTTGGAGTATTTGATATGGTGCAAAGTAAAATTTCAAGGTATTTGTAGTGTATTTGAAATGTATTGAAAATGTGGTTTGTGGTGTCAATCGGTATAAAGTAAGAATGGCGCCCGGACCGCCCGGCACCACCCCGCCGCCATCATCCACCACCGATAGTCCACGACCTTCGCTGCTGCCACCATCACCGGTCATTACTGGCCGCTCACGGCTCTCGCGACCACCACCGCCATTGCCAATGCTTGCCACCCACCGTTGGTTGGGTGCCCACTGTCATCGGTGACAATCTCTACTACCGGCTGCCACCACTGTTACCCTTAATCTCAAAAAATATTTTACATTACATTGATTCTATGAAACAAGAAAAAACAAACCTTTGTATTTGTAAAGTTTCCAACCAAACAATCTAAAGTAATCCAAATATATATATATTTCTTTATATCAGACTCATTTTTTAACCAAACCATCCCTTGCCTTATTGATCCAAAATAGCATTACCAAGCATAGAGATTTTTTTTTACTTGAGCTGAAAAAGTCATTTGTAGATCCAAGTCATGTAACATCAAAGTCATTAGTAGATCAAGTAATATCAAAGTCTTGTAGGTCAATCTTTATTACTCATATTTCAACTGTCTTCTGAAGTAGTAGTGAGGTGTTTTTTTCCTTGTCCTCTAATTTTGGTATTTTTTTTTCTTTGGATATAATTTTCAACAATCCTTGAGATTATGTAGTGTTTTGTTTCTCTATAGTTGGATTATTAGTCTTATTCTTTACAGTTATAATCTGGGCTTTTGTTTTAATTGAAAGAGCTTTGTTTCATTCATCAAGTGCAATATCTTTACTGTTGGATTCAAGGCCATTAATAACTAAGAAAGCTTCAATTCTATGCGAAGGCTTGCTTGAAGTTCCACAACGTATTTCATGAATATGAATTTTTCATTTAATGGAACTTATATGTTGATGTCCATATATACCATACATTCAACTCGATCATGTGCAACCAAATGTGCAAATAAGCAAGTGCTAATGGACATAATGTGAACACATTTTTTTAAATGAAAGGCTATTGCATACACTTTACCAACAAAATATCTATAAGTAATTGAAATCTGGTGATTTTCAAACACTTGCGAGTCTTGCAAACACATTAAATGTTTTGCAAGTGCACTAAAAGATGTGCAATCTTTTGAAGTATTCCAATATGCAAACCAAAAAATTAAAATATCCTTAAAGTGCTTTGCACACACTTAAGCAAAGATCAATCTGATGATATGTTGCTTTGTGAATTATGCAATTGTGTTGAAAGACACGTCATCTTTAAAAGTAGCACCAAGCCAGTTAAGGAAAACTTTCGCTCGCTTTAGAAAGCGTGCTTCTCCTTGAGAATCATGCAATATCTTAAAAAAAGTGCTAATATACATTCTTGATATGGGTTGGAATATTATCAGTGTACTTACAAGAGCATATAGGGGTTGGAATATTCTTCAAGGGAAAGCATGTTATCCAATATAATGATTTAAAACTCAAACATTCTTGAAAGATGCGCTCAACACTTCGATTTTTTTTAAAGTGTCATGCTTATATAAGTGTGAGAATATTGAGAGCATTTGTGATTTTTTTTAATTGGATGTATTTTCATTCATCTTAGTTTACTGTTGGTTCAATTGTCATTGTGAGTTGTGACTGTTTTAGTCAAGTTGAGTTGTAATGGTCTTGTATGAGCTTGAGCTAGCTTTGCCTCCATGTCTAAAATCCTTCCATTTTAACTTCGTTTGATTAAATTGTTGACCACCATCTCTTTTGAAGATTTCTTTCTCACCTTTGACATATATATTATCACTTGTAATCCACCTCACTATCTCCACCATAATGAGGCTCCAACCTCCTTTTATCTCTCTTAAAAGTTAATATACAATTAATTTATTTTGAAAATGTCTTACATTTATTAATCTCTCTAAGAAATTATCGCCATATTGTGCAAATTTGCTTCATTTATCTTGATGTTATAATATATTTTGTTGAATGCAAAGATTGAGTTTTGGTCTTGTATTTGTGGTTTTAACTTACAATTGAAGGACTCCGTAAGTGTGAGTTCATAACCCTTGGAGATTGATTCCAAGAAAGAAATCCCATAACCATGATCAATAATTGCTAGTTGAAGTGAGTTTCATTTTCATTGTATTTGCTCTATTTTTCCCTTTTTGTGCTCTCATCCTATATAGTTTGCACTCTTGTTTTTGTATAAAATTATAAAAATTGTCTTCTTTTTTAAACTTGTAATCTTTTAGGTTAATTAAAACTAATAGATAATCATAACCTAGTGAGTTTTGTAATGAATAAATGATAAAAATATATATTTTTTTTCCAAAACTCACAAAAAATAATTTCAACTTTGCCTACATATTTGATATTTTAGAGAAAACTGATTCTTGAGTGTGTTGCCATTGCCAATCATTTTAAAGTCAATGCATTTGCATACATCATTTAATGTAATATGTCTCATTCAAATAGTTGATGCTCCATTGTAATTTTTCTGTTGAATACTTTTTCAAATTCTTTAATGTACACCTTCAAAGTCAGCTAAATCCAAGAACAGCTAAGAACTTGCTTTGAATCTTGAAATTTTGGACTTTATTATGCGTGCTTCACCCCCTATGCATGTAGTGGCAATTCTTATCAACATGAAGCCTAATTCAAAATTTTACATTAATGTCACAAACCTTTATTATATATTAAGTGAATTATAAGAATTAAGAATGTTATTGCCAGTGATGAAGCTGAATTCACTTAATTCTGAACCTATCTTAGTTGGATCCTAAATTTATAGTAGATCAAATCAGTTTCTCTGTCCTCAAGCATATTCTATAAGGTGTTAGTCTTTTTTTTTGTTTTTTTTTGGTTCTATTCGGAGGTCAGTTACAGGCTTTCTTATAACTATCATGTTGTCATATGTATCTGGTCATAAAAAAAACAATTTCCTACCACAAAAAAATATAAAACATAAAAAGAAAATTATTGTCAAATTTAATTATAGTTGTCTAAAAAACAAAGCTGATAAAAACTACCTTAAAGAAGACCTTACAAGAGTTTATCATTAGAACATATAGTTGTTATCATCCCACCACCAACAACAACAACAACAACAACAACAACAACAACAAATTTTTATCACATTACGTTGGAGTCCAAGAGAAACTTGAATTATGGAGGTCAACCTTAGAGTCTAAAGGTTTTCGTTTTAGTAGATCTAAAACTGAATATATGGAGTGTAATTTTAGTTGTAGAAGTTATAGTGATATTGTTGTGACATTAGGTAAACAAGTCATTAAAACAAGTGAGCGATTTAGATATTTAGGCTCTATTATTTAAAATGATGATGAAATAGATGGAGATGTTATTAGTAGAATTCAAGTTGGATGGTTGAAGTGGAGGAATGCATCTGGCCATTGTTTGATACAAAAGTACCGCTTAAATTTAAGGGAAAATGCATTTGACCTTACAAGAGTTTATCATTAGAAGCATGAGACCAAGTTAAGTGTTGCAGAGATGAGGATGCTTAGGTGGATGAGTGGCTTTACTCTTTAGAGAAAATGTGAAATGAGTAGAGGTTGGAGTAGGGCAGATAAGATTAGAGAGAGTCTTTAGATGGTTGACCACATAAAGCGTCACCATCTAATGTTCAATTAGAAGAATAAAATTAGATTTTTATGTTAAGAAAGGTAGAGGTAGACCCAAAAAAGATATGGTTAAGGCGATAAAAAATGGCCTTAGTATCTTGAATTAAATAAGAATTTGACATAATGGTTACAATTAAAGGATTCATAATCCCAATTTGTGGATAAAGATTGTTGTTGTTGGTTATTCACATGAATCTTTTTTCTCTTGTATCCTAAGTCTGTGCTTTTGAAAGTTAGAAGTGGAGAAAATTTTTGAAAATCTGTTGTATGTATTATAAATATTTTTCTTTTTGAAAAATTCAAATAATTTTTTGATAGACATCACACTCTAATAGCTCTGGTTTCAAAAGTAGTTTTTTACCACAAAATTTTTTGAAAAACAGTAAAAAAGTTGGTTGCCAAATGCAACAAGAAAACTATCTCAAACGCATCCTAAATGTTAAATTCTCATTTAATTTTAATAAAATAAAATTATTTTTTTATACCTCTTAACCTAGTCTTTTAAGAGCTAAATCTAATACTATTACTCTCTTAATTGGATCATCACATTGCTGACATTTTATATTTTAAGTGACTCTTTCTAATCTTATATCTTACAGTGAAGCTACTCTAATTTTTCACTTACATATTCATTTTGGATGTTGTCTCTAACTATGCCTAAATGTTTGAAGTTCTTTGCAAAAGTCGTATATAACAAATCCCAAGTCTAAATGGCCTTCAGTGTATATAACCTTAAGTTTCATGTAATGTTTTTTTTTATAATTTTTAAATTTTTTTAATATATTATTGTTGCATGGAAAACTTTATCATTTTTAAATTTGCAGCTGGCCCTAAAGACACGCCTATTGACGTTGTGCTTGAGAAGACCTATGATGCTAAGGCTGGGTTGGGGATGCCTGATCTGTAGAAGGATTCATCAAATTTTGTTCCTGTTTTACAAACATTTGCTCTCTCTCTCTCTCTCTCTCTCTCTCTCTCTCTCTGAAGAGTTTCTTCTCCTGTTCTGTAGACTACCCTTAATTTTTTTTTAATGATTTTGGTATTTAAATTACTCACTTTTTATTATATTATCACTGCATATTTTTGAGAAAATAAATTTTTTTTTGGAAATTTATGATTCAGATGTAGACTGGTTCACTTCTTAGATGCAATTTGAACTTATAGAATCTTCTGCTTTGATTTTTTTGACTGTTTAGGATGTATCATTAGAAGTTTTTGTGGAAGATATATACATATATACATCACTCAATTTTTATGTATTTATTTTAAAAGTGAGTTTCACTTTTAAAAAATGAGTGATGATATTTTTGATGTCATACTGAAGATTATGATATCATATATCTAAAAATTAAAATTTAGGGCTTATATATAATATATATATATATATATATATATATATATAATATATATATATATATATATATATATATATATATATATATAAATACATAAGAATTGTCAATTATGATTAACTCCAATAATTTTGGTCACCATTGGTATATTTTATTTATTTATTTTCTTTATTTTTGATTATATATATAAATTAATTTCCAAAAACAATTCAAAAATATTTGGTATGTTTTTTTTTAAATAACCTGGTTTATTATGTAACGTAAAAGTAAATCATGAGAATATGGGATTATAAATAAAAAAATGTATATTTATATAATTTAATAATAATAATAATAAATATTAATATTATTATCATTTTATATATATTTTTTATTTCCCGTTTACTGTTATCGAGTATTGCATACGTGGATAAAATATAGGGTTGAAGGGTTGATGGTAGATAATAATATTATAAATAAATTGAAATAAAAATAGGGAAAGAAATATATTTATGATATCATAAAAAGTGAATTTATTTTAGAAGATATATTTGGTCTTGGTTTACAATGACTTATTTTAAAAAAAAAATAGCATATGTTAAATTATTGTAAATATTTTATTTAGATTACAATATCTAATTTGCATTAGTATTTAAAATATTATTAGTAATTATTATAATTACAATTATTATTACATAAAAATAATACTAAACTCGACATGTTTTTTTGGTGATTGACAATTTTGGAATGTTATTAATATATTAACTGATGATTATATTACTATAATCTGCAAAGTGAACTAATTTCATTTATTAGTATTAGTATGTAATTATGATTTTATTATGGGAGTTTATATAGTAAATTAATGTTTTGAAAATATTAATAATTAATTTTTGGTTATTATATTTTTTAACTAAATATTTTCCATTTATATGAATGTCATCTGAAATTTAAAATTTTGTAGGTATTTGACTTGTATTATTCCATGGTTTCAAATATTAAAATTTTAAAAGTTAATTATATATATATATATATATTATTTTGAAAAAAAAAATCATGATGGGATTCAAATATGCACCACTTGAGTACAAATTATCCTCAATAATTATTTTGCCATTTCAACAATTGTTAAAAAAGCTTATATTTAAAAAATATAAATAACAAAATTTATTATAAAATCATGACAAGCCGGATTCAAATTTAAGCCATTGCACAAAATAGAGATTCATAATCACACCCTATTATTTGCTCTACACCATTTATTGCGGTAAAAATTCACATACACAATAAGTTTCTGTTTTGATTTAATTGAACTAAGCTTATTTAATCTCTGTTGTGCTTGAGCTCGACTTGATTTAAAGAAAATTAAAATCGACTTAGACTAGAATGCTTAAGTTCATTTAAAAAGTTTGATAAATTATTAAACTGATAACATGATATATGATAATTACAGTTTATCATTATATAAACGTGTTGGCTCGATAAGCTATCGAGTCGAGTCAAACTATGCTCGAACTCGAGCTTAAAATTTTTAAGCTTATTTATGAGTTCGAGCTTGAACTCATGGCTTGATAAGTAAGAAATGGAAAGTCAGCTCACTCCAGTTTGACTCACTACACTATACACACAGAGAGAGAGAGAGAGAAAAAATGAGTAGAATATGATCAAATAAAATATTATTTATGCCCGGCTCATTTATAAATTACATTTAAAAAAAATTATTGATATTTGACTCGAATAATTTGAATTTAAACTACTTGATGATGATATTTTTGCAATTAATAATCTTATTTGACAGTCCATATAATTTATAAGACATAAAATTAATTTTTGTAGAGAATATATATTTTAAATATATTTTATTTCTTAAGTTGTACCAAGAAAGCGCAAATATATGCAAGGAAATTGCCTCCAGCCTAGACCTCGAGGGTTGTCACTAACCGCCCATCCACCGCACGGAGCCACCGCATGATGCCTCATACGCTTTGGATTAGCTCATCGTGATCCCGATTTCAGATTAAAATTCCGAAATCAATTGCTTGGAAGCCACTCTCCATAGAAATAATACGCCGCTTCTCTGTTATCAGTTTCCCACTGTCGCTATCACTCTCCACGCGGGAATTGATGAAATCCACTATTGTTCTGAACTTCCAGAATCTCTCGGGGTATCGACATGGCCTCCGATTCTCTTCCTTTACTCCGGGATCAAATTCTGCAGTGCGGCAAGCCTGGTACATATACTTTATCTTTTGGATTCGTTTACTTTTCATGATTTATTAGATAATTTCTTTCTCTTCTTCTTGATTCATCCTGTGTCTGATTGCTTCTGGATTCGTTTTGATATTTATTTTCTATTGATGGACTTGTTTTGACCACTTGGACCTAGATTTTGCTGAAATGATTGAAACCCTTGACGTACTTGGAGGATTTTATCATAAATCGCGAAGGGATTCCTTATTTTTTCTCTTTCCACGCATTTGCATAATTTTCTTCTTTCGGTGAAGAGGTTTTTTTTTTTCCTTCCATTGATGCTTTCGATTTTGATTTTGTTATGCCAGTTTTAGCTTTATATTTGATCTAGAAGTGTACGAAAGGGAATACAATGAACTAGGGCACACGTGATAGAGTTAATTTTATAATAGTTAATAACTGTGTTGCGGAGTGAACCTTGCCTCGATTTCGATTCCTATCTTTTTATTCCTCTTCTTTTGGAGAAAATATTAGTCGGAGACGTAGTTTTACGGGACTCAAATCCACCTGATATATGTGTCCGATTTTTTTCCGCTTTACCGATTAACTGAAAGAGATAACGGACGGCTTTCCTACCCCGCCGTAGAATCGCGATTAACGATGCCAGAATACATTTCCCCACCCTGCCGCTCGACGCGAGAATTTAAAAGAAATATATGGGGTGAGGGGTTTTTCAAAATGAGTGAGAGATCTGAAAATCTCATTTCCAACGAAGATAAGCGAAATAACAACCATTTTAAAGGATGTATTAAATACAAATCCATCAGAATGCTTCACGGCATTTTTATATTCTGTTATCGAAAAGCTTTTCATTACTCCAATTAGAAATTTGGATGTTTTTTTGTCGAATATTTAATTTTGAGTGTTATTTCAGATGACCGCTGCATCTTTAGTACATCATTTTGACCTTTTTTCCAATTTTTTGCCAAACTCCTTCATGATTATGAGGCATCGCAGAAGATTTAGGGTGGTTAGGTTTAGTGCATTCAGACTGCGGTAATTCTTTGGTTTGACCATTTTGACCTTTTTTTCCAATTCGCTTAATGATGATGAGATCGCGTTTAATGGCTTAAGCCGCTGTTGGAATCTGAGACCTTTTGATTTGATCTTTCGCTTAACTCTTATGTTTAGGTATTCAGAAAGCGGATAATGGGTGGTTTCGTGATTTAATGATTCAGACTGAAATTCTTTGGAGAGTGACCATTTTGACCTTTTTCCTAATTTTTTTCCAACTATGATTATGTGTAGTGGCATCAGAAGAGCATATTTGATGGCGGTTTGGTGGTTTAATGTTTATCTATTCTTTGAGGACTGACCTTTTGATCTTCTTTTCCAGCTTAACTCCATGATTATGTTGGGTTGCAAAGGAAGTTGATAAGCGTTTGGTTTAGCTGGATTCAGACTCGGCACCTCTTTGGAGGGTATACCATTTTGACCCATTTTTTTTGCAACTCCATGACATGTGAGGCAGAAAGAAGCATGACATTTTTGGTTTGGGTGGTGATTCCATTGCACCTCTTTTCTGATGCACCATTTTGACCTTTTTTTCATTTTTTTGCCAACTCATTATGATTTGAACGATTCATGCAGATTGGTTTGGGTGGTTTTGTTAGATTCAGAATTTTGCACTTTGGAGTGTACATTTTGACCTTTTTTTTTTCCCAATTGCCAACTTACATTTTATGATATGCAGAAAGAATACTGGCGTGATTTACGATTCAGACTCAGCCTCTAGATGCACATTTTGATTTTTTCCATTTTTTAACTCCTACGACATGTGATTATATAGAAGCATTTAGATTTTTTGGTATTTCGGGTGGTTTAGTGCATCAGACTTCAGAATTCCTTTGGAGGTGCACCATTTTGACATTTTTTCCATTTTTTGATTATGAGGCATTTGATGATACATTTGGGTGGTTTATGGTTTAGATTCGTCCTGCGCAGACTCTTTTCTTGGAGAGATCATTTTGACCTTTTTTTCCCATTTTTTAACCCTTATGATTATGTATAGTGCAGAAAGGCATGATGACATTTTGGTTTAATGATTCATGCACTCTCTGGAGGTAACCATTTTGATCTTTTTCTCATTTTTTGCCAACTGATTATGTATAGTATCAGAGGAAGTTTTCAATGTTTTAGCTGGTTTAGTGCGTACTGTGTCTTTGGAGTACACCATTTTATTTTTTTTTCCCATTTTGCCAACTCCTTATGATTATGTATAGAGCAGAAGATTGATGATTTTGGTTTCTGGGTGGTTCAGACTGTGGTACCTCTTTGGAGAAACATTTTGACCTTTTCCATTTTTTTTGCCAACTCATGACATTATGGCAGCAGCGAAGATTGATGATTTTGATTTTTTTGCAAGATTCAGACTTGCATTCCCTCTTTGGACTGCATATTTTGACCTTTTTTTTCACATTTTTTGCCAACTCCTATGATTATGTGGCGTATGGGAAGCATTTGAGATTTAGTTTTGGTAGGGTGATTCAGCCCGTTCTTTGGAGGTACATACCATTTTGACCTTTTTTCCCATTTTTTTGCCAACTCCTTATGATTATGTAAAGGCATCGCGAAGCATTTATGGGTGGTTCTGGTTTAGATTCATCGCACTTTGGAGGCATTGACCTTTTTTTTTTTTCCATTTTGCCAACCCCTTATGATTATGTAGGGCATTGCAGGAAGATTTGACAGTTTTTGGTTTAGTGATCACATGCAGTACCTCTTTGGAGGTACTGACCATTTTGATCTTCTTTTTCGCTTACTCCATGTTGAAAGCGATCGCAGCAAGATTTGCTAGCATGTGGTTTTCCATCCATATTTTCTAACATATTTTGTATCTGCTCGCCGTAAATGCAAATGACCCATATGAGAAACTCCAAGACCGCTAATGGATATATGCATGATCGCGACTGCACATCAAATTGTTCTGGGCGACCATTACTATCCAAAGAAATTAAATCAAAAGATTTTGCAAAAGTCGGTAAGAAGTCCGCTAAATAAATAAATTGACAAAATTCCGTAGTATAGAGAACTGGATGTCCAAACATTTAGATTCTCTATTGATTTGGAGGGAATTGGACGATTAAAAAACATCTGAAAGTCATAATCATTCTGGCGAGCGCCGACTACATCTTCTCGATCACACACGATGCATTAGCGATGAAAAGCGTCCGTGTTGAAGACAATAGAGTAGATAGTGCAAACCGATGCATTCAATATCTAACTAAGTTGGCGGTGGAGAATATCAGTTAGCTTTCAATTTTATTGAGAAAGAGAAGATCGAGGATTGAAATGGGATGGTAATGCATACAATTGTTTAAGGAGAGGCAAATCCGGATGGGATGTTTGTAGGATGTGCAAGTTGATGAGTCGATAAGTAAGTTTTTTTTTTGTAATGGCAGATACAATACGATATTGTTGGATGTGATAATTTTTGATTTATCGACTCAATAAATATAATCTGCTTTGTGCCCTCTTGTTGGAGTGAACCATCACCGGCAAAATGTATTATTTGGAGTAGCCTTTTATCGGAAGAGACACCGATTCCAAACTTTCTTCTGATGACAGACATATATCAATATTCACCGATCAAGATCAAAGCGAGAGCCATTGAAATCAGATAGCGATACCATCATATAGGTAATTTCAAAGAAAGCTCCTGGTTCATTGCTTTAATAGTAATAAGATAAGGCCTATTTTATAAATGCACGGTAAGTGTGAATCGGAGGAAGAGTTTAAAGAGGCTTTAGCCATGCTAGAAGGGCAATTTGCATGATCATTGGTTATGTCGAGCTTTATAAGATTAGATCCAAGTGGTCCAGTGATTCAAGAAGGACTCTCTGCATGATCTTCATTAATGCAGTGAGTCCACCAACAATGATGCCATGGAATATCTAAACCAACAAGTTCGCTCACGATTATTTCTTGGAAAAGGTTATGGAATCGGAATGAACATGACAAGACTTGAGTGTCAACATCGATTGTTCTCATTGTTAAGACCACCAATTCTAAAACAAGTCGCTATATTTTATACAAGAAAGGTTTACATGTTTGAAGAGGAATTTTTGCATGGGGTTGGGGTCTATCGATTCCGGATGACGACAGAGTATTTGGTAAGAAACTTAGAGAATAAAATGCATCCAAAATATAATGTGTATTTCAATAGACTACCCTAGAAGTGACTTGTAGTTGCAAAATTTGAGATGATGGGATTACTTTGTGCCCATTATATCGAGTTCTTAGTGAAGATGTGCATTCTGGACAAGTATCTTCGATGGTCCTACTAGCAAAGAGATATATTACGATAAGAGCATACAAAAAATTAAGAGATGTGGCAAAGACTGATGGAAATGCTTCGCATAATTTTGGAACCACATAAGTCGACATGCATATCAAATCCGAGCAAAAGCACAAGAGACGAGGATATGCTTGGATCCCTAGAAAAACTATATGATGATATCGACTCTATAATAAGTGGAATTCTCCAACCGACAAAGCGCTTAGGAAGAAGAAGTTAACCACGACAGAGAGGAAAAGACATCTTAAAAGATCCAGCTAAGAACGCCCAAAGGGTGTTTCCAACTCAAGGCTTAAGGATATTGGGAGAGATCCAAGAAAGCCAAGAATAATTTTCTACTGATACTTTTTTGGTATTTTAAATATTGGTTAATCTTCAAACCCTTCGCTTTTTTTTGGTTGCGAAAACCAAACCATACCGATAGCGTGGTGCTCTCACAAGTTGCATCACCTTTCTCGCTATGCCAAAGTGTTTTTCGAGGTACACACATAATATCACGATCGATGTCAGAAAGTATCAACTATAATGATGTTCTACATGCAGAATTTAACTCGAGCTCCACAATGAAACAATCAGCTAAAGGGTACACTAAGTTGATGATGGATATTATCTCGTGAAAACATTTTGATACATGACATTATCCAGCTTTGATTGGTTCGAGCTAGAGAGATTTTGTTTGTAGCTCTTAAGCAACAGGAATGAGTTAATCCCCGTTAGGAAAATTGTAATCATGGACAAGATCAATAAATATGTACCAATAATCATCAATTTTGACTTTTTTTTCCAGCTTTTTATTGCCAACTCCTTATGATTAGCGTGCATTATAAAAGATTCATGATGGCGTTGTTACATCTATACCTCTTCTTTGAGATGCACCTCTTTGACCTCTTTTTCCAATTTTTTTTGCCAACTCCTTATGATTATGTTTAGATATCGAAAGAAGCATTTACGTCGCTGATTTATGGCAGATTGTATGACTCTTTGGAGATCATTTTGACATTTTTTCACATATTTTTTGCCAACTTATGATTATATTTAACATCAGAGCGAAGATTAATTTGCTTTTCGAGTGGTTTAGTGCATTCAGACTGTACCTCTTTGAGGGTCTGCACTCTTTGATCTTTTTTACGCTTTTTTGCAACTCCTTATGATTATGTATAGAGCATTATAATGGAAGATTTGATAGCGGTTTTTTTTGGTGGTATTTTGCATTTCATTGTACCTCTTTGAGGGTACAAACCATTTTTTTTTTTTCGCTTTTTTTTACACCTCCTGATTATTAGATCAGAACGGAAGCATTTGATGGCAGCTTGTTTAGATTGTGATTAGATTTCAGTACCTTTGAGGGTACATATATCATTTTGACCTTTTTTCCGCTTTTTTTTGCCAACTCCTTATGATTATGTTTAACATCAGAAAAGATTCATTAGCTGTTGTTTGGGTTTAGATTCAGACTGTTTCGAGGGTACGATCATTTTGACCTTTTTTTCTCATTTTTTTTTTGCCAACTCCTTATGATTATGTTTAGAACATTGCAGGAAGATTTGACGTGGATTTCGGTGGTTTAGACATCCAGACTCTGTGTACCTTTTGATACATACCATTTTGACCTTTTTTTCCCATTTTTTTGCCAACTCCTTATGATTATGTTTAACATATCAGAAGCATTTGATGCTAGCTTGATTTTTGGGTATTTTGCATTTGTGTACCTCTTTGAGGGTACAGACCTCTTTTCTTTTTTTTTTTGCCAACCTTATGATTATGTAACATCGCAGAAGCATTTGATGGCATTTGGGAGGGTGCATCCAGACTGTATCTCTTGAGGGTGCAGACCTCTTGACCTCTTTTTTCCGCTTTTTTTGCCAACTCCTTATGATTATGTTTAGAACATCGAAAAGGAATCATTTGATGGCGTTTGGATGGTGGGGTATTTTGTATTAGATTGCATTCTTTGAGGGTACTGACCTCTTTGACCTCTTTTGCCGCTTTTTTTGCCAACTCCATGATTATGTTTAACATCAGACGTAAAGCATTTGATGGCATTTGGTATTTGGTGGTTTATTGCATCTCAGACCTCTTCTGAGAGCAGACCATTTTGACCTTTTTTGAGCTTTTTTCCAACTCCATGATTACATGGCATTGCAAATGAAGCATTTGATGGCATTGGTGGTTTTGGGTGGATATTTCAGATCATCAGGTATCTTTGAGGGTATCAATTTTGACATTTTTTTCCATTTTTTTCCAACTCCTGGATTATGTTTACAACATTATAATGGAAGCATTTGATGTCGGTTGGGTGATTTTGGTGTGCTGCTCTTTAGAGGTCAAAAGAGTGAACCTCCAAAGAGGTACAAGAGTACGATGCACTAAACCACTCGAAACCACCCAAACCGCCATCAACGCCCTATGCAATGTTCTAAACATAATCATAAGGAGTGGCAAAAAAAATCGAAAAGATGCCTCCAAAGATAAGAGTGATACAAAATAACATATAAAAAAAACCAATCTTTCATCAGAATCGAGAAGAACGAGTAAACCCTAAATTCATTCAAGTTCGGAATGCATGTAAATACCTCGTAGTCACCTACAATACCTCAATTTATGATTTGTATACCATCGGCGTCCTGACGCCGATCGACAACGGGAGCTAAGCTGAGAAAAATCCTTCTGTGACGAGGAATGTCGAACGCTCGGTAATGTTTCATTCTTCTTCTCCCGAACGCTAATGGCCGCCGGAAATGTATTTACAGCGCCGTCCGTTAATACGCCATCGATGTTTACGGGCCGGGTCGGGCCAGGGAAAGCCATCCGTTATCTCGCTGCTCCGTTAATCGGTAAAACGGGGAAAAAACCGGGACACATGTCGTCCGTGGATTGGAGTCCGACGAAGCCGGGACTCGACGTAATATTTTCTCCTTATTTTGATAATCCTATATGTAATTTTGTTGGTTTTCCAGCACTTAATGGAGAATCAAGATAAAATTGGTGAATGCAAAATGAGTACGCTTTGTATCATATATTTTAAAATAATTCTGATTTAATTTCACATTGTTGTTTACTCATTTTTATTTTTCTTGAATCATGTTCGAACCTTCTTTAAACATTATCCAAATCGTAATAAATTTTGTTCAAACCACATTTGAAACTTGATCAAATTTTATTTAAATATTATTCTGATCTTATTTGAAAATATGAACAAGATTTTAACCAATTTGAAAAAAGTTTAATCAAGGTTCGAAAATGCTTTGAATATGTTATGAATATGATTTTGAGATGACTATACCACTCTAAGTTTAGGGTTTAAAATATGAATGATATTTTCAAATCTAAATAATCAAACATATTCCACCACCAACCTTAAACAAAAAGAATTCAATATATTTGTAAAACATATAACAACAAAAAAAATCAATATTTGAGATATAAAAGTATAAATATTTAGATAAAGTATAAATATAGGATTTGTGCTCAACCAAATGTCAATTTAAAACTTGACTTCAAAATAGTGATAGCTTAAAAATATTCCAAAATTTATTTAAACAAGCTTGAAAATAATTTGAAAGTAATTCAAATGAATTTAAACAACCACACACACATATACATATATCATCAAGATAAAGTAGTCATCAAAAAAGTAATATGAATAATATTAATCTCATAGTTAGCTTTGTAACACAGATGGATATGAAGAGTATAGTTTAAGGAGATTGCAAGCTTAATTTTTAACAACTATGATTAATATGGTTGGAGAAATAAGCCTTTTAGCTAATTTAAAGAGGCCAACATTGGGTCCATGAAGGTGGATATAAATTAACTATTAATGACAAACCATTAATCAAAACATCAGTCCAAAATGCTTTTAAGAATGATAATTCTTCTCTAGCAATAAGAATTCTTTGTTGTGGCCAAATAAACTATTATTGATCAACCAAGCTTTGAGAGAGGCAAAATGCAAGAGATTCTATATTAGAAATTAGGATTAAGATATGTTGGGAGATCTACGACATAGATTCAATTCGAAGGGTTAGGGATATGTTTGTAGACGTATTTTAGAGGAGATGTATGAGTTCCAATACATTTAAGGACATTTTTTGTGGAGCTTCAAGACTAGGTAGAAAGTAGCCTTGCTTGGTCTATTGTCCTACTTTGGCTTTAGGGAATTAGTGGAAGGGGATAAGTGGTGTGTAGGTAGTAATGGTTTGAGGACACTAGGTGGATGTGTGGAGATTAGAAATGGAGTATAATGAAATTCAAATAGGTTTATGGATTAATGGATGGAGGAGAGCTGTGGTGTTTTAATTTGGATGTGAGTGTGGACACCACACAAATCTTAAGGGATACTTATTGAAGTGATCAGGTATGACATTAAGGTATAATATATTATCTCGAAAGATAAATACATCACCCTATAATGAACCTAATCACCTAATAAGGACTCCTAAGGTAAATGGGTCTTCGAATACACCAGAGATCTTTCCCATACTTTACATGAAAAAATAAAATATGATTTATTTTAAGTCGGGTTCTTTAGTTTCCTATGGAGGCAAGCCTCCATAGTTAATTACATCATAGGAAATGAGGTTTCATAAGAAAACTCTCGATTAAAGTAGTCAATTATTGTCTCCAAAGATTTCAAGGCTAGACTATTAAAGAATTGATTATTTTGGAAAATCAAGTGAGATAGTTCAAGTGAAAGGACTTATTTTGGAATCCATAGGACGATAAGTAAGAAGCACTCATGAAGGAAGCCTAGGAAGTGATCCAATCTATCCTATAGTTAGGATTTATATGTTTGAAAGAGATAATTTATTTTTATTTGAGTTGAAATTTTATTAGAAATCTAGGGCTTACAGTCCATTAACATAAGATTATGAAAATACTTACGAGGTGAGGATTTATGCTCGTAGCCCGAGGGAAACAGAAAACTTCAGATCCTAAGTCTAAGGAGCTTTAACATAAGTTAAAGCACGACCTAAATCTAAACGAAAGAGGGACATAAGAGATTTTCTTCATAAGAGAGGATAAACCCGTCTAACTTCTAGACATACAAGTGACCACCAGCTAACACCTCCTATGATTCAAAACCATGTAGGCATGCCTTATAAAAGTGCAAGATGGATAAGCTTGTTATTTAATCGAAAAGAAGCTAAAGTCCTAAACTCACTCTCTAAGAGACTAGAACATGAGTGGTATGAGCATATAACTTAGTCTAAATGCAAAATCTTTACAATTCTTATTTCATTCTGACTCATGTATTTGGACAAAGGCTTTAAGATTTTTATACCTAAATGCATGATGAAATTTAGTTATTGGCCAAATCAAAAGAGAAAGATGGTGAAGCTCCATCATAAGGGGTTGCTCTCATAGGTCAAGACGTCCCTAAAGTGCTGAAATAGAGGCCCTCATTTTTACAAAAGTGACTCAATATGACATGCATGATGTGAGACATATGACATACAGTTAAGAGGTTGCTAAATCTTTTAATTATCAAGATTATGTCCTAGACTTTAAGATAAAGTTATGAGTTTTTTAAATTTTAGTTATGAGTTATTAGCTTGGCAGTAAATTTATTTTATCATAAGAGCCTATCGCATCCAAGCCACACATTCAATCATCAAATATTAAGAAACTATGAAAAAGTATACCATTTCTAATGTGCAGAATGAACATAACATCAAATACTTTATAAGCTACCATGAAAGAATAAAAGACCGGTGCGACTGTGTATTGCTGGAAAAGAGAAAAGATGAATAGCCGAGCTCTATCTTTTTACAATCCATAATATAAATGAATAATTACAATTTAAATTGAATACATGCTATGAGGATCTTCATTCTTCACATCTTCATGTCTTCATGTCTTCACATATTTTTCTCTTTTGATTTGAATAACTTCAAGGCATCACAGGGCAATGCATGAAAAAGCCTTCTAGTCACTACTCATCCTAAATCCCATAACACTAATCTTAAATCTTATTACAAAAATTATATTTTTGTATGAAAAATAATCTAACTACACCTGCAAAACTGATGTTAGTTAAATATACATATAATCCCAAGCAGTTATATTTATAATTTGGACTTAGTACCCTGCATATGGGCAACTAACATGTCCTAACTTAAATTATGCTTAGGGGCCTAAGCAACCTGCAAGCAAAATATTTATATTTATTTTTGAGCAACCCCTTAAGATAATCCCATACAGGAAACATGATTAGGCTAATAACAGCCTAACATCCAGTCTACGAAGCATACACCATAATATCTAGTATAAAATATTATAACACAAAATAAAACGTATATCATAACATACACTGTCCTAACTTAAAGTTAGAAGTAGTGGCTTAGTTCTAAAATGTGTGCTAAAGCTTTGTGTGGTATGTCTTAACTAAGCATTAGAGTTATGATTTTCTAAGTTTGGAGATTGTTTATGTTACATGATGGTGGATTCCACTTTAAGTTGTTTAGATGGTTTGTGAGTTTTATTTTATAATTTATTTAGTTTCACTTGATTTACACTTAGAATCTAAGTGTTATAAAGAGAGGAAAGAGGCTTATCTTCTTTCATCCCTACCTTAAGCCACTTTCTAAAGCACATTATTATTATTTGGTTTTCTTTGGAGAATGGATAATTAAGTATTTTTTTATTAATCCTAAGTTTAGGTTAACCTTAAGTAATCCTATTCAACATGAAAGACATCTTAAAGTTAGTATGGTTGAATTACTATCACATAGAATATGTAAGTCATTTCTTTCCATCTCCATTAACATGCATATGATGTAGCACTTAGCATACCTATACATGCAACATATTTATTTCCTTTTTGACACACTTGCATGAATGCATATATGTGGTGATTATATTTTACTTAATTCAAATATTTATATATGTATGCAAATTAAAGCTCTATCTAAATTCTAATATAAAAATATGTAGGGATGAAATTGAATGAGTATGTGTCATGTTAAACTAGGGAAGTGAGGTAATCAAATGACCTCTTTGGGGCTACATAAAGCCTCGTGTTCTCGGGATGTCCAGACTATATACCCATTATTATTCAAACATATGTAAATTTATATATATGAATATATGAAAAAGAGTTCTACATTCATATATAATACATTTTCATGGGCTTAAATAATTATGAATGCATATATTTTTAATAAAAAAGGGGACTTTCATCCTTTAATCACATACACATCTATATATGCAAAAGATGTAAGCAAGTACACGCCGTTGTTAAACCAGGGAAGTGAGGTAATCAAATAACCTCCTTGGGGCTACTTAAAGCCCGTCTTCCCAGGATGTCTAGAATATATACTTACTGTCTTATACACATATGAACATATATATACAATTGGAAGGATGAAAATCATGTAAATTCTTCATTTTTTTCTTTAAGTGAATAATTTATGCATGTGATTTAAAACTTTATCCAAATTTTAATATAAAAATATATATGAATGAAATTAAATAAGTACGTGTCGTTGTTAAACCAGGAAAGTGAGGTAATCAAAAAACCTCCTTGGGGCTACTTAAAGCCTCGTGTTCCTTGGATGTCCAGGCTATATACTTATTTGCATTCAAGCTTTTGTAAATCTACATAAAGACTTAGAAAAGAGAACTTACTATCACATGACTAAGCTATAAATACATGCAAATCCTATATATATTTATAACTACCAACACTCTAAGTATTTTGATCAATTTAAAAATTTTGAAAAATAATTTTAAATTTACTAGTGATAATAGACACACATATATTAAAGTTAAATCAGTACATGCAAGCTTACATAAAGAAACTTTATTTTAATTCATTTGAATTTTAAAATATTAATGCATGGAATCACATGACATACAACATTTAAGATGATTTGAAAAGAAACAACCAAGTATAATCATATGGTTTATTCAACTACACTAACTCCTAAGGACAATCACATTAAATAAAACCATTTAAAGGACTATTGACCTCACTTTTGGAGTGAGCTCTCAACTTCCTCATCATAGATCTATGACTCATGTAGATACTAAGAGTTCCTTATTCTTAAGATACTTATAGTGATTAGGTGAACACTTAACCTAATCCTAGAGACTTAGAAGAGTTAGTTATAGGAATAGATTGTGCCTTAGGGATTTAGGAGGACTTGCCTACCCTATAGCCTAAATCTTATCCTTGCTTTCTTCATCCAAACCAATTCAATTGATTTTCTCAATGACCAAATTCAAGTTCCAAAACCCTCCCTAAGCCCTTTGATTTCATCTTATGGACTTAGCCTCAATCAAATCCAAATCAAATCCCAATTCAATTGATTTTCTCAATTACCAAACTCAACCTTAAATCAAATCCTAACTCAAATATCCAAATCAACTCCAAGTGATTGAAACCCATGATCAAATCCAAACTAAAAAAATCTATTCTTAAGTCATATGAATCACCTTCATGTGCTTAGCCAAATCATGATCCAAATCAACCTAAACTTGATTGATTTCTCTGTAAGTCAACCATTCCTTCATTTATAATCACAAATATAGATGAAAACCACCATCCAATGACCAAAAATAAATCAAACCAAATCAAAACCCAAGCTAGCCTTTTTGACCTACATTCATGAGTTTGGTCAAACTTGCTTCCAAATTACTCCAAATTCAAGTGATTTTATCATAATCATTTATATCTTCATTTGTATTCATAAATATAAATGAAATATAAATCCAAATGACCAAAATCAAACCAAAATCAAATCAAATTTCTAATTTTAGCCTTTTTTAGCCAAATTCTTGGATTTGGCTAATTGACATCCAAAGCAATTCAAAACTCATGGATTTTTTCATGATTAAATCATTCCTATATTCATTGACCCAAATATAAATATAAACCATAATTATCAAACCAAACCCAAGTTAACCCAAGTCAAGTCCATGTCGACCCTTTTGACTTGAAATTGTCATATGAACCAAAACCCATTTGACTCCAAACCAATTACAATTGGATTTATGTTTCAATATTAAGCTCATGTATGAGTTCAACCAAACTTGAATCAAGCTATGATCAAGAAAATTGACCCATTTATGTCCACTTAATCTAAAGCGACCTAAAAGACTTTTTTGAGCCAAGTTCTAATCCAACCCAAATTGGATTGAACTAAGCCCATCCAAACCTCATATCATAACCAACAATAATCTTAGAGTGACCAACCACCTTGAATTGAGTCTAACCAAGTCAAACTTAGCCTTTGACTAAGGCAACATTTAGCTCAAATATAACCTAAACTAGCCAAAATCTACCATAAGCCAAATTGTTTGGAACCATTAACTCAAACCCACTCATAATCAATGATTGAACATGAACAAACCTTTATTTGAGCCAAACCAAGCCCAATTGGCCATATGACCTACGTTGACCCAAATTAGCCTAAAAAAGTTAAAATAGGTCAAATCATGATTTAATCCAAATTGATTGCAACCAATGGCTCAAGGTTATCTCAAATCACTTATTGAATTTGAACAAAGCCCTAATTCAGCCCAAGTTGACCAATTGGTCAACTTCACCCAACCTAGCCCAAATTGACCTAAAGGGTCAAAATGACCAAAATTCAAATAAATTTTAAATTGAACCAAACTAAAGCTACAATCATTTTCAATCAACCAATTGAACTTGACTCAACACCTAACCTAACTTAATTTGGTTGACCCTTTTGAATCCAAATGAGTCAAATCCAAACCTAGGCCAAACCAATCCAAATTAATTGAACCAAAACATCCCAAATCATCATATGAACCTAATCTAGGCCTTGGTTTGACCTAATTTGACCAATTGGTCAGCCCACCCCAATTTAGCCCAAATGAACCCATTTTGACCAATTGAAGCCAAATAACCCAAAATCACTTTGTGGAACCTTGGTGGCTAACTTAACCTGACCAAAATGGACTTTAGGTTAGCTCCAAACCCAACCCAATCCATGGTGGACCCCACCAAGAGGATTAGCCATTGGATAAAACCTTCCTCCCATGGGATCTCCACTTTAACCAGCCAAAGCAACCTCCCCATTACCATGGTAGCTCCCAAGTACTCAAATGAGGCTCCACTCGACCCACCTAGCCCACCTAACCCACCCTAGGTCGATCAAGGACCAATGGAAGCTTAACTCATCCTCACTCAAGCCAAACTGAGCACCCCATGGACAAAGGAGAAGGAAACTTTGCACACCAGCCCTTGAGGCTCCTCCCATGCCTCACTCCAATAAAATTGAGCCACGTGGAATTGGACATGACCCCTCACGATGGCACTGTCACCAAAAGCCTACCCATTCCTTCCTTTCGTGCTACCAATACACCCCCAATTCAAGTGGAAAAGGACACACTTCACACTCTCTAAGCTTAGGAAGCATTTTTGAACTCCCTTTGAATGTTTCGAAGGATCCGCAAGCCCTCCTTGTTCGACATTCCTCACTCTCGAGCAAAGCTGAAATAGGACATCACTCATCCGAGCAATACTCCTGCTCTACTAAATCAAATCCAAATTCTTTGCACCCACACCATCCACATACTCTATTGAAGCCAATTGAATCGATTCCAAGCCTTCCCAAGCACCGAAGACCGAAGTTCAATCAGAGCCGAGGCGTTTGTGTGCATGGATTGGTCAATCGAGCACTCTACCCCAAATCAAGCTCAAAGCTCTTCAGCAGGGCCTTGCCTTAACTAGGTGAAGCTACCTCTGTCATTACACCGCCGAACATTAGCTCCAGTGAGGTAATTTCACAAACCGAGCCTTGTATGGAAAAATGGGTTGGATTTTGTGAAAGAAATTCAAAAGTCATGGATTTTTGACTGTTGGATGTGTGCATCTCCCTTCCCCAAAGGTGTGGGAAGAATTTGGAGACAGTCCGAGCTGGGATGAGCTCGGATTGAATGAGGGAAGACGGATGGCATCCATCTTTCATCGCTCACAAATGGGATAGATCATGAGCCGTCCATTCCACATGATTGGAACAAATGGTTCTGATTAGATCCTGCAATAGATCCCTTGATTTCCTTCCTAAGCCGTGGATCGAATCGTAGCCGTCCGATCTTAGATCAGACGGTCCACGGAGAAAGCACGTCCCCCACCATCTGAGTCAGCCTTCGGATGTGACAACTTAAATAACCACTTCTATTGCGCCACGTGGAAAGCGCGCCGCATCAGCTGCCACGTGGCCCGACGGGATTAAGGCTGTAATTAGGCCTAATTAATCCATTTTAAGCCTAAAACTTCTAAAAATCATAAGTGATTCTAGAAAAATCCAAAAAAAAATACAAAATTATACTCATTTTGAAGATATTTCAGAGTAGAATCTAGGAAAATTATTATTAATTAATGTTGAATAGTGATTTTAGCTTAATTAAGGCCTAATAAAAAATATAATTAGCTTAATTACCCCTCAATTAATCACCCAATTAATCTTAAATTTAATGTGGATGTTTAGGGGGATGACCTCTGCCTCCCCTATTTTTTTGGGATTTTATTGATTATTTAATTAGGAAAATTAAATGATAAGACCTAATCATTCTCTTAATCTAATTAATCATGATTAATGAATGAACAGTAACTTGATTAATCATCTAAACCTAATCACCTCTTTTGAATAGTAAGATAACTTAGGGGATGTAATTGGGATACTTTTCTTAATTCACGTACTAAGTTTTCTTTACTTTTAAAATCAAATTAATTAATGATTAATGAAATAATTAATTGATTAATTAACTAATTAATCTTCAAGATAAAATCAGAATCTAATTGAATGTTTAAAATGACTTAGGTGTGAGGATTGGGGCCTTGCCCTTGATCCTTTTCTCTAAGTTAATTTCATCATTCTAATTAACACATAATCAAAGTGTTTAATCAATTAATTAAAGGCTTAATGTAATTCAAATTTAAAATCAATTCATCCACACCTAAGCATCCTTCATTAATCTTTGGTAGCTCTTTGGGTGTTCAATAACCCAAATTGAGAGATGATGAAATTATGGTTAGCTCACATGTGTGAGAAAATCATAAAAGTAATTAAGTGATCCCGCAGTTTAATTAACTATTAATCATGAGCCAATTGCATTAGACCCCTTTCATTTCTGGAGCATTGCAAATTTACTTTTCATGTGGTTGGATATATTATGTTGGCTCATTATTAATTAATTAAGGTTAATTAATTCATACCCTAACCTAATCACGACATAAAATCAATCTAATTCTTCTTCATTAAACCAAATTAACTTACACATGGGGAATGAGATTAGGATTAACAAACTTCCTTCATATTTCCTTAAATCAAATCAAACATGAAAATGAAATGATATTAAAGAACTTTGGTTTGTTTTAAATAGTCTTATTTAGTTTGATTGTCCTTAGGGTTTAGTTGGATTTGAATGAAATCACATGCTTGTGTTATTTTATTTCCTTCCAATCATGTTAAATGTTGTATGCCACTTGTACTCAGGCATTCATGTATTTCAAATTAATCAAACAAAAATGATTTCTTTTATATCAATTTGTATGTGTTGATCAAAATTATAAATATGTGTGGCTAGTATCATTATTAAATTTCAAAAATATTTTCAATGATTGAATATGCATATATTGTAAATTTAGTTACATGTATACATAGAAAATGTAAGTGAATATAAATCTAGCATATGAAATAAAGCCTCTTTCTTATGTTCATGTGTTAATTTGCATAAGTAAGAATGTTAGCGGGTATATTAGTCCGACATCCGGTTTAGGTTTTAAGAAACAAGTAGTCTTGTACACGCCTGGTGTAATAATGATGATGTACCTGCTTGATTTCATTCTTATGCATTTGGACATTAGAATTTAGATAGAGCTTTAACTCATTTACATAAAATAAATCAATTAAATAAAATGCATTATTTTTTTATGACTTCGCATTCTTGTAGTTGTTTATACATGCATATGTATATAAGAAAAGTGGTATATTAATCTGGACATCCCGGGGATGTGAGACTTTAAGTAGCCCTAAATATGTCTAGTACCTTACGCCCCTGCTGTAGAACAATGGTGTCGTACTCACTTAAAACTCTTATACACATGTATGCATGATATGACTAATGAATAAGAATCATAAATCAAATGAATCAAATACAGCTTTTGCATGGGTTTTCCTATTCTTATAGTTGTTTATATATGCATATGAATATAAGAAAAGTGGTATATTAGTCTGGATATCTCCGCGAGGCTTTTAAGTTTTAGCAGTTGTATCTTATCTACAGGTAATAATGACGTACTCACTTAAAACTCTTATACATGCAGATGTGTACTTAACTAATGAATAAAAACTCTCATTTTCTATTAAAAAGACACACATCCATGCTTCATTTATTTGAGTTGAGTTGATTAGTCATGTGACTTAAGGTTCTTTTCTTATGCTTTTGCATAAGAATTTAGATAGAGCTTTAAATTAACATGACAAAATCATTCAATCAAAAAAACATTAATTCCAAACATATTTGCTCACATTCATCATTCAAGTGTGCTAAAGTATAAACTGCATGTATAACTATGTTTAGAATTTAATCATATGTATGATATACATGATGAAAGGAAATAGATTAATATGTGTTATGTGATAGTAATTCATTCCAGCTAACCTTAAGATGCCTTTCTTATTGAATGAGTGTATTTAATGTGAACCAAAATTTAGGATCAATTAAAACACATGATAAACCATTCACTAAAGAGAATTAAGCTAATTAACTTAAGTTAGTGATGACTTAAGGTAGGGATGAAGGAGAGGTTTCCTCTCTTTTTTCTCTTTATAATACTTAGTTGCTAGGTGTAGGTCATATGAAACAAAAAGAAAATATTAAGCAAAATATTCAAATCAACTAAATCACTTAAAGAGAAACCAACTCTTTATGAATTAAATCTCTTATACTTAGCAAATTACAATCCTAAAACCTAGCTAGGGTATACCACACAAGCCTTATCACACACACACATTAGATTAAGTCACCACTTCTAGCTTTATATTAGGGCGATGTATGATTTGATGTATGTTTGTTTTGCGATGTATTGTTATAGACTGGATGATTAGGGTGTATGTGCCTAGTCTGGATGTTAGGCCGATACTAGCTTAATTATATTTTCTGCAGGGGGTTGTGCCTAAGGGGATGCTGTAATTAAAATATAAATGCTTTTGCTGTACATGTTGCTTATCCCCTAAGCATAATTCAAGTTAGGACAGGTGGGCTTGGTTACCCATGTGTGGGGTGCTAAGTCTAAATTATTCATATAACTGCTTGAGTTGTATGGTGTGTTTAGCTAACATTTGTCTTGCAAGTATAGCTAGATTTACTTTCCTTCTTTTAATATAATTTTTCATTAGGATTAGGATGAATGTTATGGGGGATTGGGATGAGCATTAGTTTTGGGACTAAGTCTTATGTATCATGTGACACCTTTGGAGTAAGTCCAACCAAATCAAATCAAGCCAAAGAAAGAGAGAAATGAAGAAATCAAGTGAAGAATGAAGAAAAAAAATCAAGTGAAGAATGAAGAAAGGAAGAAGTGAAGAATGAAGAATGAAGACCCCCATAACATTCACCATTTATAATTGTAACTATTCTTTTTTAATTCAGGTTGTAAAAGGATAGAGCTCGACTACCCACATTTCTTTTCGGGTTGTACGGCGACACCCGATCGCATCGACCTTTTATTCTTTTGAGATAACTTTATAAAATTGTTTGATATTTAGTTTAGTTTATGCATTAGAGAAAGCACGCCTCTTCATAGTTTATTTATGATTGGTGATTGTTGTATGACCTGGATGCGATTAGGCTCCTAGGATAAAAATTAATTTTTCTAGCCAAACTGACAATTAATAACTAAATTTGCTCAAATAACTCATAACCTCACAAAAAGCTTATGCATTAAATCAAGGTAATAAAAGATTTAGCAACCCATTAGCTAGATGTTGTATGTTTATTATCATGCATATCATATTATTTCACTCTTGTTAAGGGAGGGCTTCCATATTTTCCAGATAATAAGGGCTTAACCTTTGAGAGCCTTTGATGAAAAAACACTTATTTTCTTTTTGATTTGGCCCATAACCAATTTATCATGCATTTAGGCATAAAAAATCCTATAGTCTATGTCAAAACAAAGAGTCCAAAAGTCAAATAAAATTTGATAAAAATTTGTATTAGATTAAGTTATTATTCATGCCCCTAATGCTCTAGTTTCTTAGGCAGTGAGTTTAAGGACTTAGTTTCTTTTGTAAATAATAACAACCTAGCCATCTTGCAAAGATAAGACTTTCTTACATGGATTTAAAGCGTAGGAGGAGTTAGTTGGCTGCCACTCTAGCTAATTATAAGTCCACCAGTTGGGATGTTTACTTTCTCTTGTGGAGGTAAATTATATACCCATTTTTGCCTTATATTTAGGCCGTGATTTGACCCTCGTCAAAGCTCTCTAGATTTAGGATCTAAGATTATTATTTCTCTTTGGGTCTGCAAGCATAAATCCTCACCTCTTAGGCATTTCCATAATCTTGTATTGTGGAATTATAAGTCCTAGATTTCTAATAAAATTTCAACTCAAAAGGGATTCACTTTCCTTAAGATGTAATTAACTATAGGGGCTTGTCCCCATAGAAAATTTTAGAACTCGGTTTAAATAAACCCTATTTATTTATCCATGTAAAGTAGGAGAAAAACATCTGGTATATTCAAAGACCCATCATGCCTTAGGAGTACTTATTAGGTGATTATGTCCATCAGAGATTCTTTTGAGATACATTTATTTCTCATGTGATCCATCACCTTAATAAGTACACTCTTAGATCTGCATGGTGTCCCCCCCCCAATGAAATGAAATCCAAAAATAAACACCACAAGGACACCAAGGCTTCTTATTAATTTTGATTTTGTATTTTGATTAGATATAAGGAGGAGAAGAATTACTTGTTGTTTTAATCCCATTTCCATGTTGGTGATTTGATTTCATTTAAGAAAAGGTAATTAGGTAAATTTTATAAATAATTAAGTTGGATCATTAATCAAATCAATTAATTACTCTTACCTATGCTTCTTTAATTTGATTAATCATTTTATTATGAGCCACAAATGACATGAACATAGATGAAAGTAAAATTGCAATACTCCTAAAGGATCTAATGCAATTGGCTCATAATTAAATATTAACTAAGTTTAAAGAGCTAATTAAGTACTTTTATGATTTTCCTACACTTATGGGTTAATCAAAATTTCCTTAGGAGTCTTTATGTTATTAAACACATAAAGAGGAACCCATGTTTTAAATGTTGATTATCTGAAGTGATTGTGATTTTAATTTTGTTAATTTCATTGATTATTTAATTAATTAATCCCTTCATTAAGTTCCACATTAATTAACTCTCTTTTAAAGGAATGAATTTGGGAAAATAATTAGAAAAGATGCCTAATTACTCTACCACATTATCTCACTATTAATCAGTGATTAATGAGCTTAAATTAATTAATTTTTACTATTTAGAGGATTAATTAATCAATAAATTTAATTAAAGGGATAATTAAAGTATGAAACATCAATTCCCCTAATTACCTAAGTAATAAATTTCAAGAAAATTATGAGAGACAGTGATCATCCCATTAAATCAACACCCCAAATTTGGAACCAATTTCTCAATTAATTAGAGCTTAATTAAGATAATTAAGTGGACATTCAAACACTAATTAGGCCTTAATCACTATTCAAAATCAAATAGAAATATTTTTAATAAAATTGCTTACGTGTTATCTTTAAAATAAGTATTTATTTATATTATTTAGATTTTTCTATGATCAGTTATGATTTTTCAAAGTTTCAGCCCATTAAAAATGAATTATTAGGCCTAATTAAGCTTAATCCTGTCAGCACCATGCAGACCGTTGATGTGGCAGCACTTTCCAAGTGGCAGCACAGGGATTGGCTACTTAAACCCGTCTAACGCAGCGCTGATGTGGTGGCGTTAGATGCGCTTTCGTCCCTGCCGTTTGATCTAAGATTGGATGGCGGAGATTAATCTCGCAGTTTGCTTAGGATAAAATAGTATTAAATCTAACGATAGATCACAGTGGTCCACAATCATGCGAAATGGACTATGGTGATCTATCATTCCTTGTGCGATGGAAGACAGGCACCGTCTGCCTTCCCCCGCCCAATTCGAGTTTGCTGGAGCTCAGAGAGGCTCAGGAATGACTCCAACACCTTCACAATGGGAATCCTATAGGATCTAATGGTTGGATTCACATGCATTCAACATTTTCTTCATAAAGGCCCAAGAAAAAAAAATGAAAATAGTTTGGTTCACTAGAATTTACCTCGCTGGAGCTTCGGACCGGTGGCTAACTAGCTGAGGTAGCTATGCCTTGAAGAAGTGAAGCCCTGTTGAGAAGATGGTGTCCTAGCTCATCGTCGACAGCTCTGTGGAGCAAGCTTCACCGAAAAACTCATTAGAGTTGGTTTAGGGAAGGCTTTTGATGCTCGAATCGCTTAGGGGAAGATTCGTTTCACCTCACCGGAGCTTGGTGAATGTGTGAGAAGAGTTAATTGAAATGGGGTTGAGTTTAGGTGGAGATGGTTGGAGTTAAGCCTCAGGAAGGCTCAATTTCGCCATCTTCAACGAAGGGAAGAGCTTGGAAGCTTGGGGAACTCTCTAGGGAACTCGCCTTATGATGCTTGAGCTCTCTGATGGTTCAATTGTGTCCCCTCCCCCCACCCCTTAGATCGGATGGTCTTGATCTCATCTGCTATTCTCAGCCGTCCGGCCACCGTAGGCGGCCGAAGGTGGCAGGAATACCGGTTTGAGTGGAGGGAGGTCTGAGATGGATGCCATGCCTTATCTCTATCTACTTTGGTTAAGCTAATGAGGGGAGGTGGGTTAACTCACCTCCCCTTGACCAAGAGTTGACCTAACCCCTTTGGGTCAGGTTAGCCACCTAGCCAAGAGTTCATTTTGGGCTTTGGGGGTCCATTTGCTTACCTCATTTTTGGATTAGTTTAATATTATCCACAATCTTAGTAATTTGGAGCCATAATCTTAGAATAGGAGTTCCCTAATTAGGTACTTAGGACACTTTGCTTAGTGGCTAGGTAAACAAGCAAGAACAAAATAACAAATCGAACCATACTATAAAATTTGAAACTAAAATCAAATTTGAAATCGAATCAAACTCAATATACTAAAGTGAAAGACTATGTCATTCTGATAGATCTTTTTAGGACCTATCCAAATCCAATCAGATCAGATGAACCTAGAAGTAAATCCAAACTTAATGAAACTCAACAGAAATCTAAGTTAAATATATTTGAATTGAAATCTAAATTCAATTAAGCATGGGTTCAGGTAATTAGATTGGTTAACTCAATTAACCCTTTAAAGCTTAAAATCACTTAAGTCCAAATAAAATTAAATTAAATCAAAATTAAACCAAATCAAATTGAACCAAAAGCACAAAATCAATGCATAAATATAAATGGACTCAAAAATAAATTCAAATGAGGTTCAAAGTGGCTAATAGGTCATTTGACCTAGAGTTGATCCATGTGGGTCCCATTAAGTCAAAAGTCAATAAACCAAAATTTGACCAAATTGAATTACTCCACAGGCTCAAAATCATCAAATGAATATGCTTAGATACAAATATAAATAAATCTGAATCCAATAAGCTCTCAAATAGGTTAATTGAGCCACTTAACCCAAGTTGGCCCAAGTAGACTTAATTGAGCTAAATTCAAAATAAATTAAAATTAATTAAAATTAAACATTTAAATTAATCTTAAACTCATATATATATATATAGGCATAATTCAAATAATCTTTGGATCTAATTAATTCAACCAATTCGATCAGTTAACCTAAATGAACGCATATTAACCATTTAAATTCAATTTTGGTCAAACTTGGGTCAAATTCAAACTTAATCCAAACTAAATAAAATTAATCAATCAAAATTATTATAAATGATTAATCAAACGTAATTGAAGTCTAATCCAAACCCAACTTGACCAATTAGGCCATGTGAACTCAATTAGATCCACTTTAATCAAAGCGGGTTAAAATGGGCTTAAATCATTTTAGGATAAAATCAAATTAAATTAATTAAACTAATATGAATGAAATGATCAATTGGTGATAATTGAACCTTACACCCAAGGTCAATAAGTCAATTTGGGTTACTTAAACCCAATCCAACTTATTTGGGTCAACATGAGTTAGCCTAATTCAAAATCTAAGTTCAAATTAGATTTTGACAACCTAAAACCAACTAAGCTCCCTAATGCAAGAGTTGAACTTCAACTTTTGTGGCTAGATGAAACCAAGTGGAAAGAGAGATTAAATGCAAAGTGGATAAAATGTAACATGCTTCCAAACTCTTCAATTTCTCATCCTCCCCCCACCATGCCTTTTGCTTGACTTTATGATAGTCTACAATAAATTAACCACCTCCTGCATCAAGTAGAAGGCTCCTATTCCTTATGGTCTGCCATCTTCTACAATAAATTAGAGAGATGAGACACTTCCTACAGCTTCCTGATAACAAAAGCACTCAAATTGAGTCATTCCACACCTTTCTCGACGTCCAAACCCATATTTCAATCAAACTCCGGTGAGGGGCGAGAGGTGGTGGTGTTGACATCCCCGACGATCGGAGAGGAGGCAAGCGAGCACACTCATCTCTAAAGCTTCGTCTCATATCCAGGAACATTTCTGAATTAATTTGACCACTCGACAGCGGCTCGAGTGAGGTAATTTCATCAATCTTTAGCTGGCCATAAATCTCTTTGTTTGTGATAATGTTTACATGATCTTATGAATATACGTTATATAGCCTTTGTGCTTTGTATTTTAAATGATCCTAATGCGAGAGAGGGAGTTTTTGTGGTGAGATTCGATGGAAAATCATGCCCGAACAGACTTATGGTGTCAGATTTTTGTTCGCTGGCTCTCGGGGAGGACGAGCCTACAGCCATCCGATCCTCTTTAAATAGGACAAATAGTTGTGATTAGAAGGAATTATGTTGTGATTTTATCCATTAGATCGTGAGATCAAATCTGGACCATTCGATCAAAGATTGAGCTCGTATTTTTCCCACCCACGCTGGCTACAACTGAGCCGCTGACACGCGATGCGTGATCCAAATGCCGATGGTTTAAATAGAAAAATCCAACTTTTTTGGATTTTTAAAATTAGTAAAATCACCTAAAACTTCAAAAAATCATAAAACTAAAAATACTCATAAGATAATTATAAATAAGGGTTCGTTGGATTCATCTTTTCGAGAAGAATCTAATGAATCTAAAATACCTAATTCCTGTTAGGTATTTTAAGTTTAATGTAGATTTTAGCGAAAACCAAATTTCATTAATTAATTCAAAAATATTAATCAAATTGATCTAAAACATTTAGTGATTGAAATTGAGGTTAAAATACGCCTACCATAAAAATTTCAGATCAAAATGATGAATTTATTAGGAGATGTTGAATTTCAAAGTTCAAATGGCTAATTTCATGAAATAATTAATCAAAAATCTAGAAAATTTTAAAAAAGCATCAAAATGATTTAAACCACTCTAATTAACATCAAATAACCTTATGAAAATAACATAATCCTCTAAAGTTATTAAAAAATTATTTAAAATTAGGGTTTAATAAATCATTAAAATTAACATTAATTGAATTTATCAAAGCTAAACTATAATGAACTAAAATAACGAAGCTGAAATCATAATACCAAACTCTAAATTAAATCAAGTAAACATCATATTACCTTCAATTGAAGCAAAAGTAAACCTAAGCTTTATGAGACATAAATTTGGACTTAATTAAATTATAATTAAATATCAATTAAATCTTAAATTAAACCTAACTTAATAATACTAAGTCATCAAATCATTAACTACATAAACATCAAATCAAATTAAAAGCTTCAATAAACAAATAACCTAAATCAAATCAAACTCTACTCAACTTGATAAAAAGACTAATTAACCAATGATTAAACCTTAATTAAGCCAATCAATTAAATTAAATCAATCAAATCAATTAAATAAAGATCAAATTCAATTAAATAATTGAATCAAATTAAAATGGTCAATATATAAATTAAAGACACTCTAAACAAATCAAACATAATTGATCAAATCAAATCAAATCATAATTGATTGAATTATGCAATCAAATTAAAATTCATTTAAGGAAACTTAATTTAAATAAACTAAGACAATCAAATACTTAATCAAATGAAACCTAATTTACAATGATTCAATCTAGATAAAATAATCATTAATTAAGCTTCTATTATCTAATCAAATCAATTATGAACACCTAATCAAATTCAACTAGACCATTAATCGAAGGAAACACTCAATTTGGTTAGTCAAAATGAGAAAGAATTATAATTGAACTTTAATTTGAGCAATCATCTAAACTAAAATTTAAACAAATAAAAAAAAACAAACTAACTTTAAACTATTCAATCAGCTTAGTTAGCTATATGAAGCGAACCAATCTAATTAAATCCTAATTAAGCATTGAATCACAATCATATGAAATCACTTAAATTCAATAAACAACAAAACTAATTTAAGTCCTAATTAATCATTAAACTTTAAATTAAAAAGATCGTAACTCATAATTAAATCAAATCAAATAAATTAAAGTGAATCTTAATCAATTCAATATATAAACAAATTAGGTTCAATTAAATCTATTTGAATTAGATGAATTAATTAATCATTAAACACACAAGTTTAATAGTCAAATTAAACATGAACTATCATCCAAAGATAATAACCAAATTTTAATAAATGAATCAAATTAAATGAAACTCTAAATGCAAACAATCAAATTAAGGGTTCTGCTTCATGTGTTTAATAACATAAAGATCCTTAAAAAAATTATGATTAACTCATAAGTGTGGGAAAATTATAAATGTACTTATTTAAATTCTTTAACTTAATTAATTTTTAATTATGAGCTAATTGCATTAGGTTCTTTAGAAGCATTGCAACTTTACTTTTGTCAAATTAAGTAAGCATAGGAAAAAGCAATTAAGTGATTTGATTAACCATTCAAATTAATTAATTCATAAAATTTATATAATTATCTTTCCTTAAACCAATTAAGATCATCAACATGGGAATGAGATTAAAATGACAAATAATCTTTTTTCTTTAAGTCCAATCCAAATCAAAAAAATCAAATTAATAAGAAGCTTTGGTTTTCCTTAAATGATTTTATTTAATGTGATTGTCTATAGGAATTAGTGTAGTTGAATGAATCATATGCTTATGTTTGACTATTCCTTTCCAACTATTTTAAATTATTGTATGTCATGTGGTTTCATGCATTCATCTTTTCAGATCTAAATGAATCAAAATGGAATTTATTTATGTAAGCTTGCATGTGTTGGCTTGATTTAATTATATGTGTGACTATCATCACTAATAAATTCAAATTTATTTTTCCAAAGTTTATAAATTGATAACAATATTTGGAGTGACAGTGGTTATGAATACATGTAGGATTTGCATGTGCTAATAGCTTAAGTATGTGAAATGAAACTCTCTTTCCTATGTTTACATATAGATTTACATGGATCTGAATGACAATAAGTATATAGTCTGGACATCCCAGAAATATGTGGCTTTAAGTAGCCCCAAGGAGTTCATTTGATTATCTCACTTCCCTGGTTAACAATGACATATACTTACTTAAAACTTTAATACATGCGTGTGTGTACTTAGCTAAAGAATGAAATCTCTCTTTTCTATTAAAATGTATGCATCTATAATCATTTAAGTGCGAAAAAAAAATATATTGTATGCATAGATATACTAAGTATCAAATCATATGTATGCTATTGATGATGAAAATAAATGGTGCAATATTTTGCATTTGATAGGAATTCAATCATATTAATCTTAAGATGCCTTCCATATTGAATAAAACTATGTAACGTCAACCTAAACTTAGGATTAATAAAATATTTAATAAGTCATTCACTAAAAAAAACTAAATCATAGTAATGTGCCTTAAAGTGGCTTGAGGTAGGGATGAAAGAGCCTTTTTCCTCTCTTTATAACAATTAGATGCTAAGTGTAAATCAAATGAAATAAAGTAAATTATAAACTAAAATTCACAAATCAACTAAATAACTTAAAGTGAAGCCAACCTTCATGTTAAATTGAATAATTTCAAATTTAGAAAATCATAACTCCAAAACTTAGTTGAGACATACCACACAAAGCCTTAGCACACACATTGAAATTAATCCACCACTTCTAGTCTTAAGTTAGGACGGTGTATGTGTGATGTTATATTTTATTTTGTGATGTAATATTTTAGACTGGATGTTAGGGTGTATATTTTTGTAGACTAGATGTTAGGCTGCTCTTAGCCTAATCACATTTTTTACAGGAGAATGTGCTTAAAAATAAATATACATGCTTTTATTACAGGTTGCTTAAACCCTTAAGCATAATCCAAGTTAGGCCAGACAGGCTTGGTTACCCATGTGCAGGGTGCTAAGTCCAAATTATAAATATAACTCCTTGTGTTTGTATGTATGTTCAGCTAATATTTATTTTGCATATGTAGTTAGATTTACTTTTTCATAAAAAATCTAACTTTTGCAATAGGAATTAGGATTAGTGCTATGGGGTTTAGGATAAGCAGTGGCTAGAAGGCTTTTTCCTAGGATGCCCTGTGATGCCTTTGGAGCAAATTAAATCAAAGGTAGAGAAGGAGGACATGAAGAAAAGAAGAAAAGGAGACCCCTATAGCATGTATTCAAGTTCAATTATAATTATCCTTTTATATTCTGGGCTGTATAAAGGTAGAGCTAGACTACCCATCTTTTTTCTTTTTTTTCGGGGTGTACGGCGGTACCTGGTTGCACCAGCCTCTTATTTTTCATGGTTGTTTACAAAAATGATTGATGACATGTTTAGGTTGTGCATTGGAAACATCATGCTTTTCATAATTTCTTAATGTTTGATGTTTGAATGTGTGTCTTAGATGCGGTAGGCTCTAAGGATAAAATTAATTTATTTCCCCCACTTACAACTCATAACTAAATTTTAATACAATTTTCAACTCCATTTTAAAGTCTAGGATGTAAATCAAGATAATAAAAATATTTAGCAACCCCTTAGCTATATGTTGTATGACTCACATCATGCATCCCATCTTGTTTCACTCTTGTAAAATGTGGGCCTCCATTCTTACACTTTAGGGACCGCTTGACCTATGAGAGCACCCCCTTATGGTGGAGATTCTCCCTCTTTCCCTCTTGATTTAGCTAATAACAAAATTTCATCATGCATTTAGGCAAAAATATCTCAAGCCTTTGCCCAAATAAATGTGTCAAAATGAAATAAAATTGTAAAGATTTTGCATTTAGACTAAGCCATATGTTCATACCACTCATGCTCTAGTCTCTTATGAAGTGGGTTTAAGACTTCAGTACTTCTCAATTAAATAACAAGCCTAACCATCTTACAAATTCATAAGACCGGACTACCTAATTTTTAATCGTAGGAGGTGTTAACTGACGGCCATTCCGGGTGGTTGTAAGTCCAAAAGAGTTGGATAGGTTTATTCTAACTTGCGGAGGTAAACCACTATATCCCCTTTTGCTTAGATTTAGGTCATGCTTTTAACTTGTGTTAAAGCTTCCTAGATTTAGGATTCGAGGTTACTTGTTTCCTTCGGGCTACGAGCATAAATCCTCATTTCTTGGGCTTTTCCATAATCTTATGTTGATGGATTATAAGCCTTAGTATTGTAATAAAATTCCAACTCAAATGTAAATAAATCTTCTCATTCAAACATATAAAGCCTCACCATATGATATATTGGAGCACTTACTAGGCTTCCTAGTATCAAGTGTGCTCCCTTCCTACCCTTCTTTGGATTCCAAAATAAGTCTTTCCAATTGAATTATCCCATTTGACGTTCCAAAATGGCCAATCCTTAGATAGTCATAACTTTGAAGTCCTTGGAGATAATACTTGACTACTTTAATTGAGAGTCTTCTTAGGAAATCTCATTTCATAGGATGTAATTTATTATGGAGGCTTGCTTCCATAGGGAAGTAAAGAACCCGACTTAATATAAACCCAACTTTACTTTTCTATGAAATGTGGATTAAAGATCTCTAGTATATTTGACGACCCATCATTTCTTAGGAGTCCTTATTAGGTGATTAAGTCCATTATAAGGTGATGTCCTTTTTTTTCAAGATAGTACATCATACCTTAATATCATAGCCAATCACTTCAATAAGTACCCCTTAAAAATAATGCGGTGTCCATACGAATCCAAATTAAACACCACAAATGTGAGCCTAGTTAGATTTATTTGGTTTGATTTGTTGGTTAAGCTCCACTAGGGAGATGAGTTTTAATTATTTGATTTATTTTTGATATTACTCTACTAGGGAGGTTGATTTTGAATTTGATTTATTTTATTGGTTTTGAATGAAGCTCCACCGAGGAGAGTAATGTGATTTGACTCCACTAGGGAGATTAATTTAGATTTGATCTGATTTGAGGGTATACCCTGCTGGGGATATGACCTTGGTTGAATTTATTTGATTTAATTTTTGATTTGTGAACCTTGTCGGTGTGCAATGAACCCACTAAGAAGGGGCTATAGAAGCCTGGGCCTATCTTAGATTTATGAGTTTAAAGGGGTAGTCTACCAGCCGAGGGGTGAGACTATCCAACCTAAGGGGTTGCCTTTCGGTATACAATAGCTGCACTAAGAAGAAAGCGTGGAGACTTACATCTTTCAATGCAAGAGCAACTACTGGGGTGACTTATTGAACAACAAATTGAACTCGACTGTTGACCTCACTTTTGGAGTGTGCTCTCAACTTCTCCATCTTAAACATAGGACTCCTCTTAGATATTAAGAGATCCTTAGTCTTAAGACACTTCTAGTGATTAGGTGAACACTTAATCTAACCCTAGAGACTTAGAAGAGTTAGCCATAGGAAGAGGTTATGTCTTAGGGGTGTTAGGAAAACTTGTCTACCCTATAGCTTGAACCAAATCCTTACTTCCTCCTTTCAAGTCAAACTTCAACTTCAAATCAACTTCAAATTCAAATCAACCTCAAATTCAAATCAAGTTCAAATTCAAATCAACTTCAAATTCAAACCAACTTCAAATTCAAATCAACTTCAAATCCAAAACCTTTCTAAGCCATTTTGATTTCATCCTATGGACTTAGCTCAAATCAATTCCATCAAATCTTAAACCAATTCCAACTCAATGGATTTTCTCAAATCATGAATCAATTCCAAATGATTGAAACCCATGATTGAATTCCAAATCCAAAACCTTTCTAAGTCATTTTGATTTCATCTTATGGATTTAGCTCAAATCAATTCCATCAAATCTTAAACCAATTCCAAACCAATAGATTTTCTCAAATCATGAATCAATTCCAAATGATTGAAACCCATGATTGAATTCCAAATCCAAAATCTTTCCTAAGCCCTTTTGATTTCATCTTATGGACTTAGCCCAAATGAAATTCAAATCACTTAAATTTCAAAAGATTTTATCATAACCCACTTATATTCTCATTTATATTCACAAATATAAATGAAATATAAATTCAAATAGCCAAAACTAAATTCAAAACTCAAATCCAAATACAATCAAAATCCAACCTAAACTCTTTCAAGACAAATCCTTAAACTCCTTCAAATCAAATTCAAATTCAAAAGATTTTCTCATAACCTATTTATATTCTCATTTATATTCACAAATATGAATGAAATATAAATTCAAATAACCAAAATTAAATTCAAAACCCAAATCCAAATCCAATCAAAATCCAACCTAAACTCTTTCAAGTCAAATTCTTGAAGTTAGCCAAATCAAACTCAAAGCAATCTAAAACTTTGGGTTTTCTCTTCAAACAATCAATTCTTCAATCATAAGCCCAAATATAAACATAAAATTCAATCATCAAGTCAAAACCAAATTCAAAACTCAAAATCATGTTCATCCTTTGAACTTAAAATTGTCAAATGAATCAAAATCCATTTGACTCCAAATCACTTGCAAATGGATTTTTTTTCAATCATAAATCCATATGTGAGTTCAACCAAACTTGAATCAAGCCTTGATCAAGCCAATTGACCCACTTAGGCTCACTTGACCCAAAGTGACCTAAAACATCTTTTTGAGCCAAATTCTAATCCTACCTAAATGCGACTGAACTAAGCTCATCTAAGCCTCACATTGTCAGCAGCAATCATCATAGGATGATCAATCACTCAAATTAGGTCAAACTAAGCCAAACCTAGCCTAATTAAGTCAACACTTAACCTAAATAAAACCTAGGCTAGCCAAAATACACCATAGGCCAAATTGATTGAAACCTTTGATCTAAACTAATTCATCACCAATGATTGAACATGATCAAGCCATCAATTGAGCCAAACCTAGCCCAATTGGCCACTTGACCTAAGTTGACCTAAAAAGTCAAAATGCATCAAATCTTGATCTAAGCCAAATTGATTGCAACCAATGGGTCAAATTCTTTCTAAATCACTTGTTGAACTTAATCAAAGTCTCAATTGGCCAACTAGATCCAACCTAGCCCAATTGACCATAAACCCAACTTGACCTAAAAGGTCAAATCAACTTGAAACTTAATAAAACCAAAATTGACTAAAACCAAAGCTTGAAAAATATTTCAAATGATCAACCAAGCCTAAACCAACTCACGACCTAACCCAATTGGGTCAAATAGGTCAAATTGGTCAACTTGACCCATTTGACCTAAGTGAACTCAAATGAACCAAAACCAAATACAAACCAAATTGAACCAAACCAATGATACCAAATCATTCCAAATGATCATATGAACTCAACCCAACTCATGGTTTTACCCAATTTGAGCAATTGGTCAACTTGACCCAAGTTGACCCATTTTGACCTAAATGGGTTAACTCTAGCCAAATCATATCAAATAAACTGCAAATTCATTAAAATTTGGCACAAACCATTTTTCAATCATATTAAATTTGCCCAAATCAAAATCAAAGCCAAATGATCATTTTTACCCTTAGATCAAAGGGTAACCTATGGCCAAATCCACTTGAAATTTAGTCAATTTCTTTTCATGGCCACTTGACACCCTCCTAATGGACCACATAAACATCAAGGAGGGTGGTGCACTGACCGAATGGGTTTGGGTCAGCCAAACCCAACCCAAGGCCAAAATTGACTACTCCACTCAAAATTCTCCACATGGATCACCTCCCACACTCATTTTAACACATATACACCCCCTTCTTGCTAATTTTGGCCCATAACCAATTTCTCATGCATTAGACATATGAGTCCTATAGCCTATGTCAAATGAATTGTCCAAAATAAAATTAAAAACTTAATAAATTTGTATTAGATTTAAGTCATTATTCATGCCCTACATGATCTAGTCTCTTAGGGAGTGTGTTTAAGGACTTAGTCTCTTTTTCAGTAAACAACAACCTAGATATCTTGCAAAGCATAAGACTTATCTATATGTATTTAAAATCATAGGAAGAGTTAGTTGGCAGCCACCCACAGGTGGTTGTAAGTCCAATAATCTGGTGGTTTATCCTCTTTTGTGGAGGTAAATCATATGCCCATTTTTTCCTTAGATTTAGGTCATGCCTTGGCCCTTGCTAAAGCTCCCTAGATTTAAGTTATGAGGTGGTTATTTTACTTTGCGGGCTACAAGCATAAATCCTCACCTCTTAGGCATTTTCATGATCTTGTGTTGTGGAATTGTAAGCCCTAGATTTTTAATAAAAATTCAACTCAAATAATTAACTCTCTTGAAATTTCAAAAATATAAAGCCCCAACCGTAGGATAGTTTGTGATGCTTACTAGGCTTCCTAATATCATAAGCATCCCCTACTCATCTCCTTTTGGTTTCAATAATATCTCCCTCCTTTTGATCAATCCCACTTGATCTTTAAAAAATAACCAATTTATTGATAGTCCTACCTTTGAAATCTTTGGAGATAAAGTTCATTTACCTTAATCGAGAGTATTCTTAAAGAATCTCATTCCTTAAGATGTAATTAACTATGAGGGATTGCCTCCATAGGGAACTTAACAAACCCAGTTTAAAATAAACCCTGCTTTACTTTTCTATGTAAAGTAGGGGAAGAATCTCTGGTACATCCAAAGACCCATTGTCCTTAGGAGTACTTATTGATTAGATCTATTGTAGGATGATGACTTCTGTCTCTCAATATAGTACATCATTCCTTAATGTTGTACCTGATCACTTTAATAAGAACATCTGCGGATCTACGTGGTGTCCAACAAGGCGTGCATTTTTTATCTTCATTTATTCTTTTTCAAAGATAGATGAAGATAAAAATATATATATTTCACCACAGATTTTTTTGTCGACTCCGTGGGGAAGGTTCCTCTCTCTATCTTTGGTAAATGATCATTATCTCCAAGTATCGATAATAAATTTGTATTTTATATAAATCCAAACTATCCTTCCTTTCTGTTTTCACTTAGTTTATTTCATCCTTAAGCTAAGCTTAGCCAACATCCTTTAGGTTTTAGGACCTCACTCCATGTAGGTCTTAAAACCCTTATTGGGTTCCCCAATAGGCGAAAATAAAAATTTAATAAAAAGAAATAACTGAAGACCTCCCTCCTTACCACTTCCATGATAAGGAAAGGTTCATTCCAAAAATAAAAAAAAATAAATTCTTTATAAAAAAATAACACTTTCCAAAAAGTACTTTTCCAAAGTGCACATAATAAAATAATTGCACAAGAATTTTCATAATTCAACCTCATCTAACAATCTTCAAGATTGTTGCATGTAGGATCACTTCAAAAACAAAATCCAAAAATCATCTATTCAAAAAGTACAAATGAACATCCTCATTCAACTTATTGGATGAAGATTTCATTTCAAAAATAAAAATCCAAAATCATCTTTACAAAAAGCACAAATAAAACATCCTCATTCAATATACCCAAATTTATTGAATGAAGATTTCAGTTTAAAAATAAAATCAACAATCATCTTTCCAAAAAAAAAAAAAAAAACAAAATCAACATTGATCTTTCCAAAAATAAAAAAAATAAAAATAAAATCAACAATCATCTTTTCAAAAATAAAATAAAAAATCAGCTTTTCAAAAGCACAAATGAACATCCTCATTCAATTTATTGGATGAAGATTTCATTTCAAATCAAAATTCCAAAATCATCTTTTCAAAAAGCACAAGTGAACATCCTCATTCAATTTATTGAATGAAGATTTTATTTCAAAAATAAACAATCATCTTTTCAAAAATAAAATCATCAATCATCTTTTAAAAAATAAAATCAACAATCATCCTTTTCAAAAATAAAATAAATAATCATCTTTTCAAAAAAGCAATAATCACACACAAAATTCTCATCTTTGAAAAATAAAACATAATTGCCTCCCCTTTGACATACCCAAATTTGCCAAATGAGAGTTCTATTTTTCAAAATAAATTTGGATCATTTATTTAGCATACCCAAATTTTCTAAGTAAAGATCCTCTTTTCAAAAATCAAAACATTAAATCTAAAAGCACATTTGGATTCTTCATTTAGCATACCCAAATTTGTTAAGTGGAGATCCTCTTTTCAAAATCATAAAAATCAAACACACTTGGATCCTTTATTTTGCATACCCAAATTTGCTAAGTGAAGATCCTCTTTTCAAAATCAAAATCATAAAAAAAATAAAATAAAATACACTTGGATCCTTTATTTAGCATACCCAAATTTGCTAAGTGATGATCCTCTTTCCAAAATCAAAAAAAAAAAAAAAAAAATCAAAATACATTTAGATCCTTTATTTAGCATAACCAAAGTTGCTAAGTAAAGATCCTCTTTTCAAAAATCAAAACATCAAAACTAAAAAACACATTTAGATTCTTCATTTAACATACCAAAATTTGCTAAGTGAATATCCTCTTTTCAAAATCAAAATCATAAAAATCAAACACATTTGCATCCTTCATTCAGCATACCCAAATCTGCTAAGTGAAGATCCTCTTTTGAAAATCATAAAAATCAAATACATTTGAATCCTTTATTTAGTATATCCAAATTTGCTAAGTAAAGATTTTATTTTTCAAAAATAAAAAATCAAACACAATTGGACTTTATTTTAGCATACCCAAATTTGCTATGTAAAGATCTTCTTTTTAAAAATCAAAAATAAAAGCAAACATTTGAACTTTATTTAACATACATAAATTTGCTAAGTAAAGATTCCATTTTCAAACTCGCACATAATTCACTCATGATTCACAAATAAGCAAAAGAAGAAGAAAATTATTTTCAAACAACTCATTTAGCATACCCAAATTTGCTAAATGAGAAATCCCAAATAAAAATCAATTGACCTTTTATTTTAACATACTCAAATTTGTTAAATAAAAGGTTCCCAAATAATCAAAAAAATCAAATTCAAATCTGAACAAATGGATGCATCAATCTCTTCAAAACATTTAAACCCATTTACAACACACAAATTTGTTGAAATTAGATTCTAAATTTTAAAAATCTCTCCTTTCCAATCAATTCAAAAAAATCTCTCTTAAATCAAAGAGCCCCACTTAACATATCCAAATTGTTGAGTGTGGGTTCAAATTCTAAGTCAAAATTCAAAAAGTCAACAAAATACAAAAGCATAAATTTGATTTGAGTTTATTTTCTAAAATTGCAGAATTTCAACTCAGTTTCAGTCAGTTTTTAGTTCAGTTTAGTACAACACTAATGTAATCTCAAAAGTACATATTTACTTTTCCTTTTGGGATGGATCTGACCTTGGATCGGGCCAACCTCCCACAATCTGACTTTGCCCATCTCATTCATTTTGGCCAAGGTTTCGAGGGGACTAGGATCACTTGTGAGGGGACCACCCTCACAACCATCAGCAGAAGTGTGGTGACCACATAGAAGTCGGTCATCTATGTTGAGATGTTGTCAAATTCAGAGTTTCCCTCCAAGAGGAAGGTCAGCGAGTTCTGCAATTAGTTTGGTGCAGTCGGTGGTTCCCATTTCTGCCCCAATAGGGGCTATAACCCACTCGTTGGATTCTTCCAAGGGGAAGGCTCCCCTAGTTCCCATACTGCTCCTCCTACCAGGACTCAGCATCGCAATAGATGATGCAAGATCAAGCGACATCTTGTGCGCATCGCCAAAGAGATGGAGGTAGTTGCTCAGTCTGTAGTAGAGGAGCTACCTAGGATAGTCTCTCCTCTGATCATAGAGAAAAAGTTTCATCCCCTCTATGGATCTGATGGAGATGAAGATATTAGGAGGATCTCAGTTTGACCTCCACCTGCAGTTCACTTTGAGGCTCCTACCAGAGATAGGAGGAGGTCGTATGTCGGCCTTAGATCAGTTCTGCGCTGAGTAGGTGGGGCTTACTAATGGTTAGAGTTCGGGGCCCAATTTGATTTACAACTGTCATCCCTCATAGCATAAGGGAGCACATTAGACAAGAGAGGGCTAGGGAGGCCCATGTACCAATACATGTCACCAGCAGAGAGAGATGTATGTATGCTAGACAATCAGCTGCCTCCTCCCTCATGGACTTTCCTGTTCAGCGTGCTACCCGCATCAGTCATACTGACAACATTATATTGACGGGTACTACCCACCATGGAAAGGAGCTCCTGGGCATAGAGAGTTAGTGGTGCCTCCGCCACACCTCTCTACTCCACGTCCACCATCTCCTGTACAAGTTCTATCATCCAAAGTTCAGTTTATGAGAAAGCTTGTAATGTCGTTTCTTTTGAGATGCAAAGTTAAAGCTAGACAATGCTTCTCAATGGGTGGATAGTTTACTTCAGTATGGATTATATGATGGCTAAGATAGTAGAGTGCATTCTCTTTCCCTTCATTATTGACTTGGGCCAACAAAGTGTCGAGGGAGTCATCTAATGCAACAGTGTAAAGTATAAAAGGTTTGTCTGGGATAGGGGCAGCTAGGATTGGTGGCATCATCAAGTACTGCTTGATTCTCTCAAAGGCTTGTCGGCACTTATCATCCCCCTTAAACTTGGCATCCTTTTTGACAAGCACTGAAAATGGTTGGCATAGACCTGATAGGTTGGATATGAAGCATCTTAGATACGCCAACCTTCTTTAGAATGATTTGAGTTGAGTTAGGCTTTTAGGAGGTGACATTTCTAATATCACTTTGATCTTCTCCAGATTGATTTCAATTCAATGATGTCGAATAACAAACACAAGGAATTTTCATGAAGATACTCTGAATGCACACTTCACGAGGTTCATTTTGAGGTTATATTATCTTAATCGCTCAAAAACTACTCTCAAGTCAAAGAGATGATCTTCCTTTTCTTTGCTTTTGACCACGAGATCATCAACACATCATTCGACGTGATGATGAATGAGTTCATCGAAGATTTGAGTCATGGCCTGTTGGTATGTGGCGCCGATATTTTTAAGACCGAAAGACATTACCTTAAAGAAATAAATTACGATCGGGGTTGTAAAAGTAGTATTTTTTTCATCTTCAGGGGCCATCTTTATTTGGTTGTATATCGATGAACCATCCATGAAAGAGAAGACTGCATGAGATGAGGCAATGTCCATAATCAGTTGGTATTAGTATTGAAAATTCATCTTTTGGACATGCATTTAGATCTCTAAAATTGACGCATATGTAAATTTGGCCATTCCTTTTCTTAACTGGGATGACACTGACCAACCAGGTGGGGTATTTTTCCTTTCGGATGAAACCAGCCTCGATCAGTTTTTTAACTTCAGATATGACCTGGTGTTCAATATATAATCGCATGCATCTAAGAGCTTGCTTGATAGGGTTAGCATCAGGCTATATCACTAGCTTATGGATCGCAACGTCAGGAGCCAATCTAGGAATTTCTTTATAACTCCATGCAAAATAGTCTTTAAACTCAGTGAGTAGCCTAACAAAGTCATTGGTTTCAGTTTCACTCAATAAGGAGCTGATGTATGTCGGACATGGATCTTTTTCAGTTCCTAAATTAATTTATTTGAGCTCATCAATGGTTGATTTGATTTCTTCTTTGAACTTTGGTGATGCATCCTTGACTTAAAATCATCTGAATCATCTGAAGTTTCTAAGCACACCTCCTCATAAGGGTTAATGTGATTTAAAAAGTCTCTATCAGATTTCAAATGATTGGTGATGACTAAGTAGTAATCGTCATCATTGACTGGACTAGCTATACCGAATCCCGGTCCTGGTCTTGATTGAGAATGTTTGCATTTGTTATCCCATAGCTTCTTGAAGTATTATGACCTATGTTTAAACCATGTATGTGGAATTAAACCTTTCTTTACTAAATTAAGAACACAAAGCAAATACCAATGAAAAGGTAGTTTTATTAAATCTTTATACGAATCATCCTCAAGTTCTACATCAACTTCTTGACTTGAGGATGATGCTCCAAGAAATAATCTTTGCACCTTCACATCTGACTGTTGCTTGGGGCTTCCTTAACTACCAAACCCTTAATTTTTTGAGAGAAGGTGGGGTTAGAGCTAAGGTTCCCAACTGCTGCTTGATCATTTCACATAAAGATGATTTGGATACACTTATGCTTTGGTTAGGAGCTCAGTCTTCATCGCTGTCTAGCTCAACTATCACCTCCAAGAGGATCTACTATCGAGAAGAGCTGGCTGGTGTGCTAAGCACATAAGACTCATCCTCCGAACTGGATTCTAAGTCTATGTTGATAGTAGGTGTACTCCTAGTAGCTGGGATAAATCTTCTAGTGAGTATTAAGTATGGATGTCTTCCATCCCTAGGACTGCCTCTGGACTTGCCACTTCTTCTGCCTAGTGGAGGTCGAGTCATCCTACCCATATGTTCAAATGGAGTGAGTTATGGGTGGAATCTAATCTCAGGCTCCACCTCTTCCCCGAGGTGTTCTTCTCGCTCCCTTGTCTTTTCAATATCCACTTCTTTTTCTTTTTTTTCTTTTCTTTTTCTTTTTCTTTTTATTTTTTCTTTTCTTTATTTTTCTTTTTATTTTTCTATCACATGTGGATTTTGACTAAGTTCGAGAGAATTGATGTTTTATTTTTAAGGAAGGTAGTAGGCCACATCTTCATATATCTCTACTTCATGAACTGCAAATGGTTTGAGATCTCCTTTGACACAATATTTGATCCCATCTCTTAGGAACTTGATGCGCTGATGTAGAGAGGATGAAACCATGTTGTTCTCATGTATTCATGATCTTCCAAGCAAAGCATTGAAATATGTATCTGAATCAATTATGTGAAACTTGACTTCAGTCTTCCAATCATCTATCTCTAATGGCAACATTATAGAGCCTAAGGCCCTCTTGCCTTGTTCATTGAATCCTTTCAACATCATCCTCTCCGTATTGAGTTTAGAGATGGAAATCCTCAAGTTAGGCAAGGGTTCTTAAGCTCATAATGTTGATTGATGCACCTGGATCAACCAAAACTCTAGATAACCTGAATCTGCCAACATCCACTATAATGTAGAGGGGATAGTTATGCTCAATCATTCCTAGAAGTAAGTCTTCATCTGTGAATATAACTCCCAGGATCTCCTTTGAGTAGTATGCTTCCTCTCCAGTAGCGATCAACTGAGCTAAGCATATCTCTGGGTCGAGTAAGGCCTTGATTAATGACTCCCTTATCTCTTTGGATAGGACAAGGGTGTCTGTGGTGTTTATTTCTCAAACTCTTTAGGAGAATTTGAAAAATAAAAATTTTATGGTATATATGTTGGGACTCCATGTAGGTCCACAGATGTACTTATTAGGGTGATCGGGTATGACATTGAGGAATTATGTATTATCTCGAGAGACAGAAGTTACCATCTTACAATGGACCTAATCACCTAATAAGGACTCCTAAGGACAATGTGTCTTTGAATGTACTGGAGATTCTTCCCCTACTTTATATGGAAAAGTAAAGTAGGGTTTATTTTAAATTGAGTTCGTTAAGTTTCCTGTGGAGGCAAGCCCCCATAGTTAATTACATCTTAAGGAATGAGATTCCTTAAGAATACACTCGATTAAGGTAAATGATTGTTGTCTCTAAAGATTTCAAAGATAGGACTATCAACAAAGTAGTTATTTTTGGAAGATCAAGTGAGATTGATAAAAAGATAGAGTTATTATCAAAACCAAAAGGAGATTAGTAGGGGATGCTCACAATGCTATGAAACCTAGCGAGCATCCTACACTATCCTATGATTGTGCTTTATTTTTTTAAAATTTGAGAGGAATTATGTGTTTGAGTTGAATTTTTTTTAAAAATCTAGGGCTTACAATTCCACGATACAAGAGCATGGAAATGCTTAAGAGGTGAGGATTTATGCTTGTAGCTCGCAAAGGAAAATAACAACCTCAAAACCTAAATTTAGGGAGCATTGGCGAGGGCCAAGGCACGACCTAAATCTAAGGTGAAAATGGGTATATAGTTTATCTCCACAAGAGAGAATAAACCACCGACCATGGACTTATATTAGCCGGGGTCCAACCAACTCCTACGATTTTAAATACATGTAGAAAATTCTGATGCTTTGCAAGATAGCTAGGCTATTGTTTATTTAGAAAGAGACTAAGTCCTTAAACACACTCCCTAAGAGACTAGATCCTGAATGACATGAATAAATGACTTAATATAATACAAATTTTGTTAAATTTTATTTTTATTTTTGGATAATTTATTTGACATAGGCTATGGGATTTCATATGCCTAATGCATGAGAAATTTGATTATGGGCCAAAATCAGCAAGAAGGAGGTGTGTTTCTACCATAGCTCTCAAAGGTCACACCATGTTCTCTGGAAAAGGTGGAAGCCCTCCATTAGCAAGAGTGAAGCAATATGATTTTTATGCATGATGTGAGACATACAACATCTAGTTAAGGGGTTGCTAAATCTTTTATTATCTTGATTTATGTCCCCGACTTTAGGTGACGTTATGAGTTATTAATTATAATTTTGAGTTAATTAATTGAATAGAAAATTTTTTTTCTCCTAAGAGCCTAATCGCATCCAGGCCATTCATCAATCAATGAAGAAATTAGAAAAATCATGTCATTTCTAATGCACAAGCTAAACAAACATCAAACAATTTTATAAACCTAGTGCAAAAGAATAAGAGACCGATGTGGTGAGGCTCCACCGCACAAATCCAAAAGGAAAGTGGGTAGCCGAGCTCTACCCTTATACAATATGAATTATAAATGAATAATTATAATTTAGAAAGAATTCATGTTATGGGGGTCTTCATTCTTCATTTCTTCATTTATTTATTTCTTTCTTTCTTTCTTTCTTCTTTCTTCATTTAGACTTGGGATGTAGTTTTCTCCAAGGCTTCACATGGTACATAAGACATGGTCTTATGACCTATGTTCATCCTAATTCCCCCATAACATTCATTCCAAATCTTAATTGCAAAAATTACATTAAAATGGGAAACATAAATCTAACTAAACATGTAAAATAGAGATTAGCTAAACATACCACACAACTCAAGAAGTTATAGGAATAATTTGGACTTAGCATCACACAGATGGGTAACCAAGTCCACTTATCCTAATTTGGATCATGCTTAGGGGTATAAGCAACCTGCAAGTGCCCCTTAAACACAATCCCTTGTAGAAGATATGATTAGACTAAGATTATCCTATCATCCAGTCTACACACATGCACCCTAACATCCAGTCTAAAAAATTACATCATAAAATAAGATCAGGCATCAAACCATGCACCGCCTAAATATAGAGCTAGAAATGGTGAGTTAGCCTAATGTGTGTGCCATTTAAGGCTTGTGTGATATGTCTTAGCTAGACTTTAAGGTTTGAATTTTCTAAGTGTGAAGAGTTCAACTTAGAGGGTGGTTTCATTTTAAGTGATTTAGTTGATTTGTCAATTTTATTTGATGATTTGATTTGGTTTGAATGAACCTACATTTAGTTACTAAATGTTGTAAAGAGAAGAAAAGAGAAGAGAACTTCTCTTTCATCCCTACCTTAAGTAATTTCTAAGGTAGATTCATTAATAATTTTTCTTTAGTGAATGTTTTGTTATGTGTTTTAATTAACCCTAAGTTTAGATTTGCTCAAAATAAACTTATTCAGTAAAAAAGGCATCGTAGGATAAGTTAAGGTGAATTACTATCACATAGCACATAACCATTTATTTCTTTCCATCATGTATATCATGCATATGAATAATTCTAAGCATATCTATACATGTAATGCAAATCTTAGCACACCTTAATGATGAATGCAAAGAGATATTGTTTAAGAAAATTTGGATATTCCATGAATGCATGCTTTTATTAAGTAGAAAAGAGGGACTCTTTTATCCATTAATCAAATGCACATTCACATGTATAAAAGATATAAGTGAGTATGGCGTCATTATTTTCTACATTAGGGGTGTCAAGTATAAGACCTACTTGGGGCTACTTAAAGCCTCACAATCCTAGGATGTCCAGACTAATATACCACTTTTGTTAAATACATGTGCATGTACAAAAAGAAGCAAACGGATGAAGAATCATGCAAAAACTTTTTGTTTGATTTTGGTTGTATAATTTACATGTGTAATGTGAGGATTCTTCTTAAGTCATAACATGGGAGTGTATATGAATAGATTTAAGCAAGTGTCATGCTCTTTTCAAATGAACTATACACTTTGCAAATCCTATTCAAATCCATGTTAAGAGAAGAGAAGAAAATCACATAATACTCATCTTATGCTATAATCACATGCAAGCTTATAAGTATTTATAAGTAGCATTACCTCATTTCTAATCTTTGATTAATAAGTTTTGAAAATAATTTTTTTTGATTTAATAGTGATAATGGCCACTCATATTCTTACTTTAGCCAAAACATGAAAATTGACATAAAAGGAAATATTTTATTTAATTGATTTTTCAAAAGATATGAATGCATGATTTCATATGTCATATAATATTTAGTATTGTTGAAAAGAAATAAAGTGATGTGAGCATATGACTTCATTCACCCTAATTAATTCCTAAGGATAATCCTATAAGATAAGATTATTCAAAGTGAATCAAAGTTCTTTAAAGACTTAGAAAATGTGAAAAGAGTTTACTAGTCCTAACCCATTTCCCACTTGTGTGAATTGATTTAGTTTAATTTTATGACAATTAGATTAATTTTATATTTTATTTAGGTTTAGGTGTGAATTAAATCCATTAATTACCCCTTACTTATACCACTTTAACATAATTAAATAAACAATTATGAGCCAACATATGATATGCAATCACATAGAATTTAAATTAGCAATGCACCTAAAAAATAAAGGGGCCTAATGCAATTGGCTCACAATTATTGATTAATTAAGCTAAAGAATTTTTATTAAGTACTTTCATAACCTTCCCACACGTGAGTTGGATATGATTTCGTCAAACTTACCTCAGGCTTTTGAACACTTAAGGATCTACCCAGTAAGAGATTGATTAACTCCATATTGATTTTGAAGGTTTGATTAGACTAATTAAGTATATCCTGTGTGGATTAATCCTTAATATTGTTTGGATTAAGGAGGAAAGGGGGTTTAGGGAATAACTTTGGAAAAATATCCCAAACGCATTCCATAAACCTCCTCCTTACGTAAATAATGTTTAATTATCTCAACTAAGGGATTAAATCACTGTTCATATGCTTAATTACTCTTAATTACATAAAGGGGGTGATTAGGGGTACATAATTAATTTCCCTAATTAACTCATTAGTTAATCCCAAGAAAATTAAGGGAGGCAGAAGTCATCCCATTAAACATGTCTGAGAAATTTAGAATTAATTAATGAGGTATTTAAGGAGTAATTAAGGTAATTCAATTTTTAATTAAACCCTAATTAAGGAATTTAGAATTGCAAACCTTCCTTGATGTTGGAGGTTTGAGCTGATTCATGCACCTGTAAGGAAATCTTCTTGATCTTCTGAATTATTTTCTTAGAGGTTTTGGACAAAAAATGCCCCAACCTTCTTTGGTTTTGGTAGGATCACATGAATCCCCAAGGATTACCCTAATGAAATTGGAAGGTTGTTCGATAAGGTATTGCTTTGGGATAACTATAGCACTGGTCTTGAAACTGTGTTTAAGTTAGTCCTTGAATGTGAAGCAATCCGTCAAAATGTGGCTAGCATTTGGTGGTAAGGGTAAAAGTTTGGATTATGACTTTTGCCTACTTCCTCTGGTCTCCTAGGCTCGGGTAGTTGAAAATTAGGTTTCTTTAAGAGATTCTTAAAGATTTTTCTAATTATCTCCCTCTTAAAAGAATAAGGTTTGTTTAACTTATCTAAAAGAATAGGTGGACCGTAGTTACCTAGCAGCTAATATCCATTCCGCTGGTGGTGGTATGGTGAGTGGTCAGCCGTGGAGGTCGCTGATGGAGGCCTAGGGTTGCCTCAGGAAAAGGAGGTGGAGGTGAGGTCGTGGTCTCTCGACATCTCTAGTCGCTTCCTCTTGTCAACTGCTACTACTGCTCTGGGTTTCTTTTCATAAACCTTTTGGGACTTCTGCTTAGGCAACTGATCTTGAAAGGTAACTATTTGGCCTCTCTTTATAGACTAGCCTCCTTGTTGATTAGCTTCTCAAATGTCTTGATAGTGAACCCCTTAAGCATGAAGGCAACCAAACCATGGATATTCTTTAAGAGAATCTCAATGGCATGTTGTTCAGATAGCTGTGATTTACACTTCATACTTAGGTTACGCCATCAAAGAATATAATCATCAAAATATAATCAATAATCTACTATGAATCACCCCATAGTAACCGTTTATTGAGCTCTAGCAAATATCTTGATGAAGAGTTTATCTAACTGAGAAAATATATTTACTGAATTGTTGGGTAATTCAGCATACCAATCGAAAGCAATACCCGCTAGGCTACTAATAAAAAGGTGAAAGAGCAAAGCATTGTTGCCACCTGTGTTGCAATAATTGGCTCTAAAATGTGCTATATGTTGCCTCGGGTTTCCACTGCCATCAAAGCTTTTGAAGGAAGGAGGCACAAAACCCTTGGGATATTGGATAGCATCAAATTCTTCTGAGTAGGGTCTACCATTTGGAATCGATGATCCTTCCCGGGCTTGAGCCAAAGCTTCCTTCACCTGTTGCTCAGCGATGAATTTATATATTTTTCTTGTATGGGGGTACTTTCCACTACCTTCCTATACAGGCTAGTACTACCTTGTTAGACAGGAGGTAGAGTCTTGACTGGGTCCAAGACATGCATTAACTCAGACTGGCTAGCATCGACTGTAATAGGATGGACTGAAGGGGCTTGTTTCTGAAGCACTGACACTGTTGCTAACAAATCTTGTAACTGATGTGCCACCCTATCAATCTGCTCATCCTTCTGCCTCAACTAATGGTGGAGGTGTTGGGCTGATTCTGCGGTATCTTCTTGATCAACTTCATCACCTTCCATAGCCTGTTGTTCCTTAAGAAGAGATCCTCTAATGTCAATCATGCAGACTCTAGCTGAATCCCCCATCAAGTCATCTTCATTGGGATCGAAGCTGACTCTCTCTTCATCGGACCGGGCGTACCCCAAGATCTCCTTCTTCTCCATGAAATAATGTGTAACTATCTCATCCAAGGAATGATCAAACTCAGTAGGTACAAACAGTTTAGGCTGACCGGTGTGATCACTATCGTGTACTGAGAGGCACCGGACCTTGCATGTCACTAGAGTCAATCACTGCGGTGTACTCCTTTGGATGAATGACACTCACGGCGCTACTAGCTATGAGAGGGGTAGAAATCCTATGATGTTCCTCTACCACTGGTGCAGCTGAACTATCATCTGGAATATCTGAAATCACTGTCACCATCTCTAGATCCTACTGTATGAGCGGAGTTGGTGAAGGGACGACCACGATACTTTGGGGTCGCCACTCCTTCCACACCACCACTGAGGCAGAAGGTCGAGCAAGAGAGCTCGGCCCTACCACAATGGGTGGTGTAGGAGGGGTAGGATCCCTTGGCCATAGCCGGATCACCAACGAGGTGTATTTTTCCCCCGATGCGGCCTTCATGGCCTTAGATGGAATGGGAGATGCTATAACCTACACTGGTGATGGAGGATGAGGGGTAGAGTGGTGGGGTGGAGACACCACTGACTCTCTGTGCATAGGAACTGCCCTCCTGTGGTGGCTGGTCTCGTTGAGAAGAATACTATCAGTATGGTCGGCGCGAGTAGGGTGCCAAGCTGGAAAATCAATCAAAGCAGAAGCGGTCGACTGACGGATGAGCCTCTGTCGCTCCCTGCTAGTAACATGTGATGTATGGGTCTCATGGGCCCTCTCCTGATGAATCTGCCTCCCAGCTACGGGGATGGTCGAAGATCGGCGAGTGCCGGACTCTGCGTCGATGGCCTTGCAGTGTGGGACGGTTGGAGAGGCATACAACCTCCGACTCACACTATGGCTTGGGCGCACCCGGAGGTAATGAATGGATCCTCCTGGCATCCTCTCTGTCTGATCTAGAGAGATGATGGAACTAGTTTTCTATAACTAGTTAAGGGGAGACTCATCCATGGCGATCTTTTCAACTCCAGCTATCCTGTGGCTGATCATGCTTGTTCCTACGCTGGGTATGGGTAGGATGGGAGGAGTGCGGGCTAGACCCATTCTCAGATGTAGGGGAGGCAGACCCTAAGACCAGGGGAGCCTTACCCTTAGAGGGTACAGATGGTAGGGTACTAGCCCTCGTTGGGGCAACATGAGCAACTTTGGGATGAACTACAACTGGAGCTGGTACTGTAACAACTAAAGTCTATGGTATTGCGACATCTTTTCTCTTCAGTGAGGAAACATCAAAATCAGAAGGTAAGTCTCATCCGATGGCCGACCTTTCGGTCTGGTCTGGTGGTGAGGGGAATGCCCTCATAAGTGATCCTGGCTCCATCAAATCCCTGACCAAAGTGAATCAGGTGGGTATGGTCCAGACCGGGGAAGTCAACATGATCTAAAGCTAGATCCATACACTAGGGGAAGGTGAAGACAAACTTAGAGAACCGGGCATTTCCAGTAATAAAGCTGGAGCATCTTGATTGTAAAGAATCTACAATGAGAAATGAACTTGTATCAGATTTCTATATCCATAGATTTTTTTTTTGAATTTTGAATTTGAAAATTTGAACCTACATCCAACAACTTGGAAGTGTTAAGTGGAGTTCAAATGGATTTGAGAAGATTGATTGAAAGAGAAATTTGAATATGAATCCAACTCCAACAAATTTATGTACGTTGAAATATGGATTCAAAATTTTGGTAAGGATGCTTCCATAGGTTCATTGTTTGTTTTGAATTTAAATTTTGATTTTGAGGACCCTTTTCTTTAATAAAATTTAGGTATGTTAAAGTATGGGTCAAATGATTTTATTTTTGTTTGATTGTTTTGAAATTTTTTACTTAACAAATTTAGGTATGCTAAGTAAAGTGTTTGAGAAAGTGATTGTTTCTTTTTGTGAATTTTGTTTTAATTTTAGAAAATTTGGAATTCTTACTTAGCAATTATAAGTATGCTTAGTGAAGAATCTAAGTGTGTTTTGTTTGATTTTTGAAAATAGGATTCTTAGCAAATTTAAGTATGCTTAGAAAATCGTAAGTGTTTCATTTGTTTGGGATATTTTGATTTTTGAAAAGGGTAGGACCCTTAGCAAATTTGGTATGCTAAGGGAATCCTAGGTGTTTCATTTTGTTGTTTTGATGTGATTGAAAGTGGAGATTCAACTTCAGAAAATTTGGTATGCTAATGATGAAGTCCCACTTAGTTTTATGAAATGAAAATTTCACTTAGCAAATTTGAGTATGCTAAAAAAAATTCTCGATTGGTGTGTTCAAAAATTTTGATTTATTTTGGTTTTGAAAAATGGAAACGTCTCCTTAACAAATTTGGTATGCTAAGGAAGGAAGCTCCAAAGGTGTTTGAAAATTTTGGTTTTGACTTTGGAAACTTTACTTAACAAATTTGAGTATGCTAGGTGAAGTTCAAAAAAAAATTTGTTTGAAAAAATTTTGATTTTGGGATTTGGAGACTCCACTTAACAAATTTGGGTATGTTAAGTGAGGTTCCAAATGTGTTTGATAAATTTTGATTTTGGAATTTGGAGACTTCACTTAATTTGGGTATGTTAAATGAAATTCCAAAATGTGTTTAGAAAATTTTTTGGAATTTTGAATTTGGAGACTTCACTTAACAAATTTGGGTATGTTACATGAAGTTCCAATATGTGTTTTAGAAAATTTTGAAATATGATTGTTAATTTTTGATTTTGGATTTAGAAACTTTACCTAGCAAATTTGAGTATGCTAAATGAAGTTCCAAAATGTGTTTTGAAAGTTTTTGAAATATGATTGTTGAAGTTTTATTTTTTTAAAAGGGGGCTTCCATTCAACAAATTTAGGTATGTAGAATGGAGATCAATCTTATTTTTGAAATATGAAATTTTTGTTTTGTGTGTGATTGTTGCTTTCTGAAAGAGAGGAATTCTAACTTAAAATATATGTGAGTTATGTTTAAGTGGGATTCCTAAATGATTATTTATTTTTAGTTGGGAATAAAATCTTCATTTAGTAAATTTGAGTATATTAAATGAAGATGTTCATGTGTGCTTTTTAAAAAGTTTAATTTTGTTTACAAATGAAATTTCCATTCAATAGGTGTGATTGTATTGAATAGAAGAAATTCATGTGTGCTTTTTGAAAACTTTATGATTTTGATTGTGATTTTTGGAAAAGGTGATTGTTCATTTTATTTTGAAAATGAAATCTTTATCAAAGTGAATTCAAAGAAGATGTTCATTTCTGCTTTTGAAATATGTTATTACTTTTATTTTTGAAAATCCCTACATGTATCAAATATGGGAATTATTAAATGAGGGTGACAAAATTTTGTGGAAAAATAATTTATTAAATGCATTGTTGACCATATTTTTAGAATGAGCTCTCAACCCCTCCATATTAGACATAGGACTTCTCTTAGACTTTAAGAGTTCCTTAGTCTTAAGACACATCTAGTGATTAGGTGGACACTCCCCTAGCTCTAGAAGACTTTGAAGAGTTAGCCACAGGAATAGGTCATGCCTTAGGGGTGTTAGGAAGTTTTCTACCCTTAGCTTAAGCCATTCCTCACTTTCCCTCCTACAAGTCAAACTCCAAATCAATTCTATTTGATTTTCTCCAAACTAAAATCAATTCCATGATTAAAATCCATGATTCAATTCCATGATTGAAACCCATGACCAAAATCCATCAAAAATTCCTAAGTCCAAATTGTTGCCTAAGTCCTTAATCCTTCCCTTAAGGACTTAACCAAAATCATGATCTAAACCTACTCAAATCTTTGAGATTTTCTCATAATCCATTTATATTCTCATATATAAATGAAATATAAATTCAAACTAATCAAATCAAATTAAATTTGAAATCAATTCATGAAAATTCTCTTAAGTCCTTTTAATTTTCCATTAAAGGACTTAGCCAAAATCAACTCTAAACCTTGATCAAATCAATTCAGATTCATGGGATTTTCTCAAAACTTATTTATATGCTCATTTATACTCTCATATATGAATGAAATATAAATATAAATCAATCCAATCAAAGGCAAAATTAAATTCCAAATTTAAAATGCTTGAAATTCCCTTAAATCCCTTAATTTTCCATTAATGGATTTAACCTAAATCTTGATCAAACTTATTCAAATTCATGGGATTTTCTCAAAACTTATTTGTATTCTCATTTATATTCTCATATATAAATGAAGTATAATATAAATCAATCAAATCCAATTCAAAAATTAAATTTTAATTTAAAAATTTCCTTAAATCCCTTAAATTCCCTTTAATGGATTTAACCCAAATCATGATTAAACCACTATAAATCCTTGAAATTTTCTCATGATCAATTTATATTCACATATATAAATGAAATATAAATTCAAACAATCAAAATCAATTCCAAAAATAGAACTCAAATGCACTCAAAATCAAATATAAGCATTTCAAGCTAAAATCTTGAACTTAGCCAAATCAATTCCAAATCAAGCCAAACTCTTGATTTTCTCTCATGGTTCAATTAACCCTACAATCATGAGCTCATATATAAATCCAAACGTCAATCACAATTAAAACCCAAATAAAAAATCAAACCCAAAACCCCTTCATATTCTTCCTTTGAATATGAAATTTTCAAATGGATCAAAATTCATTTAACTTCAAACCACTTGTAAATGGATTTATATTTCAATCATAAATTACAAGATCAATCAACTTTTGAAGTCATTTGACTTTCACTTGACCCAAAGTACCTTATGAACCAAATCCTAACCAAATTGGATTGAACCAAACTCATATTTGCCTCTCATCATGATCAATAATCATGAGATGATCAATCAATCAAATTGGGTCAAACCAAGTCAAACCTAAGGGTTGACCAAGTCTCTTAACCAAAATGAAACCTAACATAGCCAAATTAGGCCAAATTGATTGAAACCATTGATCTAAGTTCACTCATGACCTATGTTTGAACTTGACCAAGCCAACATTTGACTAACTAGCCCAATTGGCCCACTTGGCTCAAGTTGACCCATTTTGACTTAAAGGGTCAAAATGTGTCAAAATCTAAGCCAAATTGATTGACAATGGGTCAAGTCCCAAATCACTTGTGGAACTTTTGAAGCCTCAATTGGCTAACTAGACCACCTAATTGACCTTAGACCAACATGACCTAAAGGGGTCATGTTGAGCCAAAATTGAACTTAACCCAAATTGATTGGAAACAAAGATATCCACTCCATATACTAACCAACCAAACCTACCCTTGACCTACCTCAAATAGGTCAAATGGTTCAAATAGGTAAACTTGACCCATTTGACCTAAATGAAGTCATATGAGCCAAAACCAAATATATACCAAATTGAATCAAACCAAAGCACCCAAATATTTCAAATGGTCATATAAACTTGACCCAACCCTTGGTTTGACCCAATTAGATCAATTGGTCAACTTGACCCAAGTTGACCCATTTTGACCTAAATGGGTCAACATGAGCCAAACCTTATCAAATGGATTCCAAATCCAATGAAACTTGGTCAAACCTATTTTCTCCACATACCTAACACGTCCAAAGTGGAAAAATAGCAAAATGACCAATTCTACCCCTAGGACATAGAACAAATTTTGGCCTAGCCCATGGGCATTTTGGTCATACCTCTTCATAATCACTTGATGCTTTCCTAAAAGCTCAAGGGGACTTAGTGATGAGTGGTGCACCCATCCTAATGGGTTTGGGTTAGCCCATTTGGCCCATAGACCAAACCCGGCCACATAGCTTGAAATTGAATTTTCAAATTCCCTCTTAAGCTCAAATTCAGCACATGGGAAGTTGGCAATCCCTTCCTTGGATCAAACTGACCATGTGCACACTCAAAACCATCAAAATAACCTCTCCAATCTAGAAAATTGGATCAAAATGGCAAAGAATGGTTCGACTGACCATGAAATTTCAATACACTCACTATCGATTGAAGCCTAAAAACCCAGAGAGACCACCTCAGAGCATTCCCAAGCTTCTTAGATAGGATTTGAATTCCCTAATTCTCAGTTTTTGCACAGTGCAAAATAGGGGAGCTCAATCCACTTGCTAACTTCCTCTACACTTGATCTCATTCCAATTCCTCCTGCACACTTCTTCTAAGGACCAATTCGAGCTAACTCAAGCTCACATTGGAGTTCCCATTATAAAGAGAGGATCAATTCAATCAAAGTTGAAGCCCAAGTGAAGTGGTGTTGGTCTACCCATTGATCCACTCAATCACAAGGCCTAGGAATTTTAACAGGGCTTCGTCTCCACCAGACGAAGCTACCTCATCGAGCTCGAGTGTTGGTGATCACCTTCAAAGAGGTATGGAATTTTTCGACCACTTAGCTTGATAGGTGTTGGTCCTTTGTGAAAGAAATATTCATGGCATGTGAAATCAACCGTTGGTTTGGTTGGTAATTGTGCTTAGATGGTGTGGGTTGATTCTTGTATGATTCCATGCTAGATTGGGCTCGGATCTCCCCTTAGATCATGGATGGTCTCCATTGATCCTCAGGGAAGAACTTGGCTTATCTCAACTATCCATCCACTCATTTTAGATGGACGACTGAGATTATTTAGCACATTTAGTAAATCCATTATCCTTTTAAAACTGTGGGTGAATCCTTAATTATTCGATCTTTGATCGGACGACCAAAGATATTAGCGCGTGCGCCACTACCTCCATTTGGGATATGACATTAAAGTCACACCCTCACGGTGCGATGCATGTAAAGCGCACTGACCGCCACCACCACGCGTTGTGCTGTGAGCTGAAGATTAAGTAAGGATTAGTTAAATGTCTAATTAATTCCTAATTAATTCATAGAGCTTCTAAAATTCATAACTCTTCATAGAAAAATTAGAAAAATAAAAGGAAAAAGAAATACTATAGAAAGATAATTTCATCTAGAATGTTTTAAAAATGGTTTTAATGGATTTTGAATTACCCTTTTCTCTGAATTTGGGTTTCTTTGGGAATCTTAATTAGCTAATTATCCTTTAATTAGTTCATCAATTAATCTCAAATTTCTAGGGTTCATTTTAGGGGATGACCTCTGCCTCCTCTAATTTTTTTGAGATTTATTGAGGGCTCAATTGGAAAAATTGCTAGCTCATTCCCTAATTACTCCTTTCATGTAATTAAGAGTAATTAAGGTGTGATTAGTGGATTTACCCTATGATTAGATTTGATTAAGTTGATCCAATGGTAGGGTTTATGGAATAATTTTGGGGCATTTCCCCTTAACTATTCCCTAAACCCCCTCTTCTCTCCTTATTCTCCTCTTAATTAAGGGTTAATTCATTAATTATCCTCTTAATCAATTTTCAAAAATTCTAAAAAAGTTTCATAACTTAATTAATCTATCTTGGGTAGATGCTTAGGTGTTTGATAGCCTAAGTTTAATTAAGGAAATTTAAACCCAATTCACAAGTGTGAAAGGGTGTTTTAAAATTACTTAAGTTAAACCCCTTAGCTTAATTAATTATTAATTGTGAGCCAAATTGCATTAGACATTTTTCATTATTAGGTGCATTGCAAATTTAAATTCCTTGTGGGTTTTATGTCATCTCATCGGCTCATAATTACTTAGTTAATTTTTCTAAGGCGGTATAGGTAAGGGTTAATTAAGCTACTTAATTCATACATTAACCTAATCAATGCTTAAAAATGGATTTAATTATCTAAAAATTAAACAAAAAAATACAAAACACATGTGGGAATGAGTTAGGAATAGCAAACTAATCTCACATTTTCAAAATTAAATCAAACTTCAAACTAAACAAAAATCATTTTGAAATTCACTTTGATTTATTCTAAAATTTCTTATTTCTTAAGAATGTCTTTAGGATTTAAGTAAAGTAAGTTTGTTTACATGCTTTCATTGCTTTGGATCTTTCTCAACATGTTAAGTTGTATGTCATGTGATTCTTGCATTCATAATTTCACATTTCAAAATTTTAAAATGAAATTGTTTACTTTATGTCAAATGTGCATGTGTTGGCTAAAGTAAAAGATAGGTGGCTATTATCACTACTAAATCCAAAATATTTTCAAAACTTATAAATGAAATATCAAATCTGAAAGTGTGTTATTCATATCTTAATTATAAGCTTGCATGTGATGGATTATAAAAGCATGTTTAGCATAGGTTTCCTTTCTTTCTTATGTTAGCATAGTTTTAAATAGGAGTTAGTAAGATGTAGGGTTCATTTGAAAAGAACCCAACACTTACTTAATTCCAAACCCTATTTATCCCTATGCTCTCACCTAAGAAAGTTTGCCTATACTTGCATGCATAAATTGCGTAAACAAAAATGAATCTATTAAGCAGCTTTTGCATATTCCTTTTCCATTTCATTTATTTTATATACATGTGTTGACCTCTTTTTTAGAATGAGCTCTCAACACCTCCATCTTAGACTTAGGACTTCTCTTAGACTTTAAGAGTTCCTTAGTCTTAAGACACATCTAGTGATTAGGTGGACACTCTCCCCTAGCCCTAGAAGACTTAGAAGAATTAACTATAGGAATAGGTCATGCCTTAAGGGTGTTAGGAAAATCTCCTACCCTTTAACTTAAACCATTCCACTTTTCTTCCTTCAATTCAAACTCCAAATCAATTCCATGATTCAATTCCATGATTGAAACCCATGATCAAAATCCATCAAAATTTTCTATGTCCTTAACCCTTTCTTAAGGACTTAGCCAAAATCATGCTTCAAACCTACTCAAATCTTTAAGATTTTCTCATGAGCTATTTATATTCTCATTTATATTCACATATATAAATGAAATATAAATTCAAATCCATCAAGTCAAATTCAAAATTTCAAAACAATTCATGAAAATTTTCTTAATTTCCTTTAATTTTCCATTAAAGAATTTAGCCAAAATCAACTCCAAATCATGATCAAACCCATTCAAAACTTGGGATTTTCTCATTTCTTATTTATATCCTCATTTATATTCTCATATATAAAGGAAATATAAATATAAATCAATTCAATCAAACCCAAAAATTAAATTCCAAACTAAAAATGCTAAAAAAAATCCCTTAAATCCCTTAATATTTCATTAATGGATTCACCCTAAACTTTGATCAAACTACTCCAAACTCATGGGATTTCTCAAAATATATTTGTATTCCCATTTATGTTCTCATATATAAATTAAATTTAAATATAAATCAATCAAATCCAATTCAAAAATTAAATTTCAAATTAAAAATTCAATTAAATCCTTTAAATTCTTTTTAATGGATTTAACCCCAAATCATGATCAAACTCTTTCAAATCCTTAAAATTTTCTTATGATCAATTTATATTCTCACTTATATCATATATATATATATATATATGAAATATAAATTCAAACAATCAAAACTAGCTCCAAATATCAAACTCAAATCAAATCTAAGCCTTTCAAGTCAAAATCTTGAACTTAGCCAAAATTAATTCAAATCAAGCCAAACTCTTGATTTTCTCTCATGGTTCAATCAATCCTACAATCATGAGCTCATATATAAATCCAAACCTCAATCATTCAATCAAAACCCAAAACTCCTTCATATTCTTCCTTTGAATATGAGATTTTCAAATTAATCAAAATCCATTTGACTTCAAACCTCTTATAAATGGATTTATATTTCAATCATGAGTCCATATATAAGATCAATCAACTTTAAATCAAGCTTTGACCAAGCCATTTGACCCACTTAGGCTCACTTGACCCAAAGTGACCTATAGTACCTTATAAGACTTTTGATCCTAACCAAATTGGATTGAACCAAACTCATATACCTCTCATGATCAACAATCATCATGGATCATCAATCAATTAAATTGGGTCAAACCAAGTCAAACTAAGGGTTGACCAAGTCAACTTAAAATGAAACTAACATAGCCAAAATCACTATAGGCCAAATTGATTGAAACCTTTGATCCAAGTTTACTCATGACCTATGTTTGAACTTTGACCAAGTCAACCTTTGAGCCTAACCTTGCCATTGGCCCTTGACAAGTTGACCCATTTTGACCTAAAGGGTCAAAATGTGTCAAAACTTGATCTAAGATAAATTGATTGAAACCAATGGGTCAAGTCCATCCCAAATTACTTGTGAAACTTGACCAAAGCCTCAATTGGCCAACTAGACCCAACCTAGCACAATTGACCTTAGACCTAACATGACCTAAAGGGGTCATGTTGAGCCAAAGTTGAACCGAACTCAAATTGATTGGAAACAAAGATACCAATCTACTTCATATGAATAACCAAACCTAAACCTACCCTTGACCTAATCCAAATAGGACAAATGGGTCAAATAGGTCAACTTGACCCATTTGACCTATATAGGTCATATGAGCCAAAACTTAATCTATACCAAATTGAACCAAACCAAAGGCACCAAAATATTTCAAATGGTCATATGAACTTGACCCAACCAACCCTTAGATTGACCTAATTTGACCTATTGTTCAACTTGACCCAAGTTGACCCATTTTGACCTAAATGGGTCAACATGAGCCAAACCATATCAAATGGATTTCAAATCCATTGAAACTTGGCCCAACCTATTTTCTCAACATGCCAAACATACTCAAATTGAAAAAAATAGCAAAATGATCGTTATACCCCTAGGCCACAGAACAAATTTTGGCCTAGCACATGGGCATTATGGTCATGCACTCATGACAAACACTTGAGGCTCTCCTAATACATCAAGAGGACCTAGTGATGAGTGATGAACCCAACCCAATGGGTTTGGGTCAACCCATTTGGCCTATGGACCAAATCCGACCCATAGGTATCAAATTGAATTTTCAAACTCCCCCCAAACCTTAATTAATTGCACATGGAAGCTAGGCATCCACTCCTCTAGCGAAATCAACCATGTGCACACCTCAAACCACTCAAACAACCCATTCCATTGTAAAAATTGGATCAAAATGGCATGAATAGGCTCAGCCATCCGATTGCCATAAGGGGAGATATACTCCCCCTAATTCACTGAAATCAAAACACACTCACAGTCGATTAAGACCTAAGAAGCTTTGGTAACACTCACAGAGCTTTCCCAAGGCCTCTAGGAGAGATTTAGATTTCATCTTCTTTGGTTTTAAAATAGTGAAAACATGGGAGCTCACCTTGACTTCCAAAATTCTCCACACTTAATTCTACTACAATTCCTTCTACACTCATCATCCTAGGACTCAGACGAGCTTGCCTAAGAATTCAATTGAGTTCTAAAGTGAAGGGGAGGATCAATTCAATCAAAGCCACAATGGGAGCTAAAGGGAGTTGGTGCATCCACTCATCTACTCAACCTCAAGAGCTAAAAATCTCAACAGGGCTTTATCTCTACTAGACAAAGCTACCTCATCGATCCTGAGCATCGGTGATCACCTCCAACGAGGTTAGTGAATTTTTGACTACTTAGGCTAAGGTGTGTTGGTCTTTTGTGAAGTGGATTTTCATTCCATAGGATCGTAGCTGTTGGATTGGCCGCTTTGTCCCCCTAGATGGTGTGTGTTGAATTTTGTTTAAATCCATGAGGGATCAAGCTTGGATATTTCCTTGGATTATGAACGGCTCATATTCCTCCTCAGGGAAGAACTCAGCCAATCTCAGCCATCCATCCACGCGTGTTTAGATGGACGACTGAGATTATTTCTCACATTTTAGAAATCATATTCTCTTTTTAAGCCATGAGTTTATCCTCTGTCATTTGATCTTTGATGGACGGTAAAGGTAAAAGCGTCGTCGCCATTTGGTTGTAAGTATAGGCTCACGCGTGATGTGTAAAGCATCTTGTGCTACCAGCATCACGCCATGGGTAGGGGATTAAATGGGATTAGTTAATTAACTAATTAATTTCCTAATTAATCCCTATGGCTTCTAAAAATTATAACTCTCCATAGAAAATTCAAAATTTTCTTGGATAGATAATATCATCTAGAATATTTTCAAATTGTCTTCAATACATTTTGATTTCCCTTCTTCTCTGAATTTGGGTTTCTTTGGGAATGTTAATTAGCTAATTACTTTCTAATTAAGTCATTAATAGATCTTAAATTTCTAGGGTTCATTTTAGGGGATGACCTTTGCCTCCCCTAATTTTCTTGAGATTTATTGAGGCCTTGATTAGGGACATTGCTAGCTCATTCCCTAATTATCCTCTTCAAGTAATTAAGGGTAATTAAGATGTAATTAGTGGATTTTCCATATGTTTAAGTTGGATTAAGGTTAGATCCAGTGAATAAGGGTTTTAGAAAATAATTTTGGGGTATTTCCCTTAAGCTATTCCTTAAACCCCCTTTTCTTTCCTTAATCCCTTTCTTAATTAAGGGTTAAGCCATTTATTACCCTTTTAAATAATTTTTAAAAATTCTAAAAATCTCCAGAACTTAATTAATCTACCTTGGGCAGATACTTAGGTATTCAATAGCCTAAGCCTAATTAATGAAATTAAACCCCCTTTCATCTGTGAAAGGGTGTTTTAAAAGTACTTAAGCTTAAACCCCTTAGCTTAATTAACTTTTAATTGTGAGCCAAATTGCATTAGGCCTGTTCATTGCTAGGTGCATTGTAATTTTACATACCTTGTGGGTTTTATGTCATCTCATTGGCTCATAATTACTTAAGTTAATTTTCCTAAGGTGGTGTAGGTAAGGGTTAATTAAATCACTTAATGCATACCTTAACCTAATCAACACTAAAAAAATGAATCTAATTATTTGAAAATTAAACTAAAATACAAAACACATGTAGGAATGGGTTAGAAACAGCAAACTAATCTCACCCTTTTAAAATTAAATCAAACTTCAATCAAACAAATATCATTTTGAAATTCACTTTGATTTATTCTAAGTTTTCTTATTCTTTAATAATGTCTTTAGGAATTAAGTAAAGTGAGTTTGTTCATGTGACTACATTGCCTTAGATCTTTCCCAACATGTTAAATTGTATGCCATATGACTTATGCATCCATGATTTCATGTTTTCAAAATGTTAAAAGGAAATTGTTTACTTTATGTCAAATGTGAATGTGTTGGCTAAAGTAAAATATGAGTGACTGTTATCAATACTAAATCTAAAGTATTTTCAGGATCTATAAATAAAATAATAAATTTTAAAGTGTGTTATTCTTATGATTTAATTATAAGCTTGCATGACGTAGATTATAAAACATGTTTAGTGTAGCCTTTCCTTTTTTTCTTAGGTTAGCATAGTTTTGAATATGGGTTAGTAAAGTGTATGGTTCATTTGAAAAGAACCCAACACTTACTTGATTCCAAACCCTATTCATCCCTATGCTCTCACTTAAGAAAGAGTGCATACACTTGCATGAATAAATTACATAAACCAAAATGAAACCATTAAGTAAACTTTTGCATATTCTTCTCCACTTTATTTCTTTTATATGCATGTTAGTACTTATGGAAAGTGGTATATTAAGAGGTTGCGAGGCTTTAAGTAGCCTAAGTAGGTCTTACCTTACACCTCAGTTAATAGTGATGTACTCACTTATGCCTTTCTTACTTTCATGCATATATATGAAGTTTTTGGAGAGAGAAAATCTTGCCTACTTAAGAAAATTCATGCATCTAAAACTTCTAAATTTTCTTAAATGAATTACTTTGCATGCATCATTAAGTGTGTTAATTATCTCATTTGCATGTATAGATATGCTTAGGGTCCATCCATATGCATGTTATATATGTTGGGAAAGAATTGAGTAATGTGTGTTATGTGAATTTTTTATTCATTTTTTTAATCTTAAAATGCCTTTATTTTTGAATAGGTTTGTTTAGAATTGATCTAAACTTAGGATTAATTAAAAGTTATAATTAAAATATTCACCTAAATAAAAGTAAAATGTGAACTTACCTTAGAAATTACTTAAGGATTAAGGAAGGAAAGAGAAGTTCTCTTCTCTTTCTCTCTCTTTATAACTTAGTAATTAATTGTAGGTTTCACTTAAACCAAATTAAAACATGAAATAAAAATAACCCAAAGTCACTAAACAACTTAAATGAAACCCTCTAAGTTGAACATGTCTTTCATACTTAGAAAATTCAAACCTAAAGTATAAGCTAAAGCATACCAACCTTCAAAGCACACACATTAGCCTAAGTCACCACTTTGCTTTAGGTTAGGTCATTGATGTTATATTTTATTTTGTGATGAATATTTTAACTGGATGTTAGGGTGTATGCTCGTAGAATGAATGGTAGAGCGTCTTGTTTAACTATTCTGATTGTGCTTGGGGCGTTATCATAAATAAAAATATAAATGCTTCTTGTAGTGCTTATACCCTAATCCATGCTAGTGGACTTAGTCACTCATGTGTGGGGTGATAAGTCCAATATACACGCTTGAGATTTGTGTGGTGTGATTTGACTAACCTTTATTTTGTAGGTGTTAGTTAGATTTATGCTTTTCCCTTTTCTTGTAAAAATTTGTATATTTAGGATTTGGAATGATTTGTTATATGGGATTAGGATGAAAATTGGTCATAAGATCTCATCTTATGTACTATGTGAAGCCTTGGAGCATCTACCATTCAACCATCCAAAGAAGAAAAGAAGAAAAGAAAGAAAGAAAGAAGAAAGAAGAAAGAAGAAAGAAGAATAAAGTTAATTCAATTCATTTGTTATCCGGGTTGTATAAGGGTAGAGCTCGGCTACCCATATTTGATATTTTCGGGTTTGTGCGGTGGTGCCCGACCACAAACGACCTTATATTCTTTTTGTGCTAGTTTTATAAATTGATTGATGTTTGTTTAACTTTAAGTGACATATTTTTTCTAGTTTCTTGCTTTATGTATGGCCTGGATGGCGATTAGGCTTTTTAGGGAAAAATAAATGTTTTACCCAACTTAACAACTTGAAATAAAACTAAACAACTCATAACCTCACATAAACCTTAGGATAAAAATCATGATAAAAGAATTAGAAATCCCTTAGTTGGATGAGTTCTTTCTTTATAATATCATGCACAATGGCATCTTATTTCACTCTTGATTGGAGGGCTTCCTTCTTGAGAACTTGACCTGAGTGGTGGAAACTCACCTCCTCAAATTCTAGCTGATTTTGGCCAACAATCTATTTTTCCATGCATTAGTCATAAAAATCCTATTAGCATGAGTCAAATTGATTGTTCAAAAATAAAAATAAATGGAAATATAAAATGCATTAGATTTAGGTCATTAAAGTATGTCCCTTTACATGATCTAGTCTCTTTAGGGAGTGAGTTTAAGGTCTTAGTCTCTTTCTAAATAAAAGCAGCCTAACTATCTTCCATAAGCATAAAGACTTGTCTAGATGTATTTAAAATCATAGGAGGAGTTAGTTGGAAGGGTGGTTATAAGTCCAACTGTGGTTTGTCCTCTCTGAGAAACCAATTACCATTTAGATTTAGGTTGTGCCATCCCTAGATTTAGGTTAGAGGTTGCTTTTTTGTGGGATAAGCATAATTCCTCACCTCTTAGGCATTTCTTTAATCTGTTAAGGAATCTTAAGTCCTAAATTCTAATGAAAATACAACTCAAATAAATTAAATCAATTTTAAAATGTAAAGCCCAATTTTAAGATAGTTTGAGATGCTTTGGTTTCTATAGCATCCTACCCATTTTGATAATAACTCCTCTTTTGATCAATCCCATTTGATCTTCAAAATAAAACTAATCATTTCCTTCTATTGAAATCTTCAAAACAATGATCATTTACCTTAATCGAGTTTTCAGAATCATATCCTTTAGATGTAATTAACTATGGGGCTTGCCCTGTAAAACAATGAACTTGGTTTAAAATAAACCACCTTTACTTTTCATGTAAAGTAGGGAAGAAACTCATACCTATCATCCCGTCCTTTGAGATTGGGTTTAGATGGGACGATTGCAGGAATTTTGATTCAGTTTTTTCTTCTTTCCTCTTGATTTGAAGGCGACTCTTTGTATGTATGCATTTTCTCCACAACATGTTTACTTAAGCAAAGTGGTATATTAGTCGGACAACCTCAGGTTCGAGGCTTTAAGTAGCCTAAGTAGGTCTTATCCTTACACCTGGTTATGATGGTGATGTACTCACTTATGCCTTTCTTACTTTCATGTATGTTTGTGAAATTTTGGATAAGGAAAACCTTTTCTACTTAAGAAAAATCATGCATATTCAACTTCTAAATTTTCTTAAATGAATTACTTAGCATGCATCATAAAGTATCTTAACTACTCTCATTTGCATGTATAGATATGCTTAGGGTTCATCCAATGCATGTTATATATGTTGGGAAAGGATTGAAGTAATGTGTGTTATATGACTTTTGATTCATTTTATTTAATCTTAAAATACCTTTCTTTTTTGAATAGGTTTGTTTAGAGTTTGTGTAAACTTAGGATTAATTAACAGATGTAATTAAAACATTCACCTAAATGAAACTAAAACATGAACCTACTTTACAAAATTACTTAAGGTTAGGGAAGGAAAGAGAAGTTATCTTCTCTTTTCCTCTCTTCATAACTTATTAATTGTAAGTTTCACTTAAACCAAATTAAAACATGAAATAAAAATAACCCAAAATACTTAAACAACTTAAATGAAACCCTCCTCTAAGTTGAACATATCCTTCACACTTAGAAAATTTAAACCCAAAGTCCTAAGCTAAGCACCACAAGCCTTCAAAGCACACACATTAGCCTAAGTTACCACTTCTAGCCTTAGGTTAGGTTGGTGCATCGTTTGATGTTATATTTTGTTTTGTGATGAATGTTTTAGACTAGATGTTAGGGTGTATGCTCATAGAATGAGTGGTAGGACGTGCTTAGTCTAACTATTCTTTTATGCAGGGGATTGTGCTTAAGGGGTGCTATTATAAATAAAAATATAAATGCTTTTGCTTACAGGTGATTTATACACCTAAGCATGATCCATAGGCCAGGTGGACTTTGTCACCCATGTGTGGGGTGAAAGTCCAATATACATGCTTGGGATTTGTGTGGTGTGATTTAAATAACCTTTATTTTGCAGGTGTTAGTTAGATTTGTATAATTAGGATTTTGGAATGATTTATTATGGGGATTAGGATGAGCATTGGTCATAAGATCTTATATTATGCACCATGTGAAGCCTTGGAGCATCTATCTTCCAAACCATCCAAAGGAAGAACCAAAGAAGAAAAGAAGAAAAGAGGAAGAAAGAAAGAAGAATAGAACTTGAAGACCCCATCGCGCCCCCCACCCCGTAACAATGAATTCCTTTGCTTAATTCTAATATTCATTTGTAATCTAGGTTGTATAAAGGTGACATTTACCCACATTTGATATTTTTTGGTTTGTGCGGTAATGCAATATTCAATTAACATTTAAAAAATAAAAGTATAGCAAAATCTTTAAAATAAATCTTTACTAAACAAAATAAATTTTCTCTTTAATCTTAAATTGAAATCAAGATAAAAAATTTAGCAATTAAGCATTTCTTTATAATATGCACAAATGCATCTTATTTACTCTCTTGGAGAGCTTTCACCTTTCAGAAACCTTTTAGGTGGAAACTCACCTCCTCCTTTCGTTGATTTTGGCCAATCTCATTCTCATAAAACTCCTATTATCCAAGTCAAAATGATTGTCCAAAAATGAAAATAAAATGAAATTTGTATTGATTTAGTCATTTAGCATACCTTTTACATGATCTAGTCTCTTTAGGGAGTGAGTTTAAGGACTTAGTCTCTTTATAAATAAAAATAGCTATTTATCATAAGCATAAAGACTTCTCATATATTTAAAATTATAGGAGTTAGTTGACCCATGTTGTAAGTCCAAGTTGTCGGGTGTTTGTCCTCTCTGTGGAATAAACTAATTACCCATTTTTTAGATTTAGGTTGTGCTTTTGGCCCCCTAGATTTAGGTTAGAGGTTGCTTCTCTTTATATAAGAATAATTCCTCACCTCTTAAGCATTTCCTTAATCTTGTGTTAAGGAATCTTAAGTCCTAAAATTCTAATTAAAAATATAACTCAAACAAACTAAATCAATCTCTAAAATGTAAAGCTCAATTTTAGGATAGTTTGAGATGCTGGCTAGATATCCTAACATCATGGGCATCTCCTACCTATTTCTCATTTTATCTTCGATAATAACTCCCTCTTTTGATCAATCCCATTTGATCTTTAAACATAAAACTAATCGATTCATATTTATTCCTATTGAAATCTTCAAAGACAACGATCATTTACCTTAATTGAGAGTTTTCTAAGGATCCGTCCTGGGATGTAATTAACTATGGGGACTTGCCTGTAAAACTTCCTTTAAAATAAACCCCGCTTTACTTTTCATATAAAGTAGGGAAGAATCTCATACATATCAAAATCCTTTGAACTTTGTGGGTTCCATTATAGGATAGTGATTTCTATCTTTCAAGATAGTACACTATACCTTGATGACGTATCTGATCACCTGAATAAGTATATCTGTGGATCTGCGTGGCATCTTACCAAGATAAATTTTTGTTAGGGCTCTTCTTTCTTTTCTCCCCACAGATTTGAAAGATGACTCCGTTATAGAAATTTTTCTACCAATAGATTTTTCTAATGACTCTGCTGGGGATGGTTCCTCTCAGCATCTTTGATAAATGATTGTTATCTTTGAGTATTGATAGTGGGTTTGTATTTTGGTATGAATCCAAGACTATCCTTCTTTTCGTTGGCACTTAGCTCATTTCATTCTTAATTTAAGTTAGCCAACATCTATAGGTTTTAGGACCGCATTCCTTGTTGGTCTTAAAACCCTTGTTGGTTTCTTCAATGGGTAAAATGAAAAGATCTAAAATAAAAAGAAACATCTCTTAAAGACTTCCTCCTTATCATTTTCATGATAAGGAAAGGTTCATCCTTAAAATAATAAATCTTCCATAAAGAACTTTGCTTTTCAAAAGCACCTTTCAAAATGCACTTAATAAAATATTTTCACAAAATTTTCACCTTCATTTAACAATTCTATAATTATTACATGTAGGATTTTCAAAATAAAACTAATAACATTTCCCAAAAGCACAAATGAACATCTTCTTTCAATTCACTTTGATGAAGATTTCATTTTCAAAATAAAATAAACAATCATCTGTTTCAAAAATCACAATCATAATCATAAAACTTTTCAAAAAGCACACATGAATTCTTCTATTCAATACATTCCCACTTGTTGAATGGAAAATTCATTTGTAAACAAAATTAAAATTTTCAAAAAAAAAAGGCACACATGAACATCCTCATTTAATTTATTAAATGAAGATTTCATTCTCAACTAAAAAAAATAAAATATCATTTAGGAAATTCTACTTAAGCATATCTCACATATGTTTTAAGTTGGAATTCCTCCTTTCAAAAAAACAACAATCACACACAAAAATTTCATACTTCAAAAATAAAAATTGATCTCCATTCTACATACTTAAATTTGTTGAATGGAGGCCCTCTTTTCAAAACATCAAAATCAACAATCATATTTCAAAAAACTTTTCAAAACACATTTTGGAACTTCACTTAACATACTCAAAATTATTTAGTGAATTCTCCAAATCCCAAAATTTCAAATTTTTTTCAAAACACTTGTTGGAACTTTATTTAACATACCCAAATTTGTTAAGTGAAGCTTCCAAATCCAAAACTAAAATCAACAATCATATTTCAAAATTTTCAAAACACATATGGAATTTCATTTAATATACCCAAATTTGTAAAGTGAAGTATCCAAATCCCAAAATTTAAAAAATTTTCAAAACACATTTAGAATTTCACTTAGCATAATCAAATTTTCTAAGTGAAGTTTCCAAACCCAAAATCAAAATCAACAATCATATTTTAAAATTTTCTGAACACATTTTGGAATCTCACTTAACATACCCAAATTTGCTAAGTGAAGTCTCAAAATCCAAAATTTAAAAAAATTCAAAACATATTTTGGAACTTCACCTAGCATACTCAAATTTGTTAAGTGAAGTTTCTAAAATCAAAACCAAAATTTCAAACACCTTTTGGAACTTCTTCCCTTAGCATACCAAATTTGCTACGGAGAAGTTTCCATTTTTCAAAATTAAAAATGAAATCAAAATTGTAAACATGCAATTTGGAATTTCATTTAGCATATTGAAATTTGCTAAGTGGAATTTTCATTTCATAAAACCAAGTGAGATTTCATCTTTAGTATACCAAATTTGCTAAAATTGAATCTCCACTTTCAAAACATATAAAAAAAATACTTAGGATTCCCTTGGCATACCAAATTTGCTAAGGATCCTACCCTTTTCAAAAATCAAAATATTCTAAACAAATGAAACACTTACGATTTTCTTAGCACACCTAAATTTGCTAAGAATCCTATTTTCAAAAATTAAACAAAATACACTTAGATTCTTTACTTAGCATACCTAAATTTGCTAAATAAGAATTCCAAAATTTTTCAAAATCAAAACAAAACAAAATTGACAAAAGGAACTAATCACTTTTACTTCACTTAGCATGCTTAATTTGCCAAGTGAATATTCCAAAACATTCAAACAAAACAAAATCATTTGACCCTTACTTTAACATAACCAAATTTGTTAAAGGAAAAGGTCTTCTAAATCATAAAAACTCAAATTCAAAATAAAACAATGAACCTATGGAAGCATCCTATCAAAATTTTGAATCCATATTTCAACATACCTACATTTTTTGAAGTTTGGATTCATATTCAAATTCATCTTTCAATCAATCTTTCCAAATTCATTTGAACCCCACTTAACACTTCCAACTTGTTGGATGTGGGTTCAAATTTTAAAAATTCAAAAATTCAAAAAGATCTATGGAGATAGAAAACTGATGCAAGATTGTTTCTCATTGCAGATTCTTTTTAGTCAATACAGTGCAGTTTCAGTTTACTACAGTCAGTGCAATGGCAAGTTTTGCCTTTACTTTCTCGCACGATATGGATCTAGCCTTAGATCAGGCTAACTTCCTTCATTTAGACCATATTCACTTGATCCATTTTGGCCAAGGATTTGAGGGGGCCAAGATCACTTGTGAGGTCATTCCCCTCACCATAGTCAGTAGGAAGAAAGGTGGCGGTGGCCATCATCGGTAGATTTAGCTTTTTATTGAATCTCCTCACTAAAGAGGAAAGCTATGGCGATACCACGGAACTGATTGATCTTGGCGGTTCGCAGTTCATCCAGAGTTGCACATGTTGCTCTGTTGCGACCATATAATCATGCCCTCAAGGCTCCCTAGTTTGGGACTTGCCTCTCCCACATTTGAGTATGGGTCTAGCTCCTCCTATCCTATTACGTAGAACAAGAATGGATGGTCAAACTTCCATACTGATAGCTAGAGCTTGAGGTAGCTTCATCGAATGGATGAGTCTCCCATGATCACTTCACCCGTTTGAAAACCAATTTCATCCTCTCTTTCGAGATAGAGAGGATGCTTGAGGATCCATTTGCCTCCTCGGTGGTGCACTTATTTGACAATTTTAGGAGTAGGAGGTCATATGGCCTTGCTCTTCTGAGTGGAGCATATAATTCAGGTTTGATCTTTGATCATCCCCACGCTGAGATCTGTGAGAGCCGTGATGCCATACATCATACATTACTAGTAGAGAGCGATAGAGGTTCATCCATCAGTCAGCCACTTATGCTTTGGTTTATTTCCCAACTGGCGCACTACCCATGCGACCATGATATTCTCCTCACGGGGTAGCATAAGGCTAGTTCACTATAGAGTGTGATGTCTCCACCACTATACCCCATCCATCAGGTCGGTCATCAATTCCATAAGGCCATGAAGGCCATGAAAAAAAATGTACCCCGTTGGTGATCTATGCCAAAGGATCCTACTCCTCACCATTATGGTAGGGCGAGCTCTCTCACCTCTTGACCCCCGGTGGTTGCGGAAGAGTGGTGATCCCGGAGCATCGTGGTCGTTCCTTCACCAACTCCACCCATATAGCCGGATGCGGAGATGGTGACGGTTATCACAGATATTCCACATGATAGTTCAATTGAAGCAGTGGTAGAGGATCATTCTAGATTATTTATTATAGCGGTATGTCGAGTATCATTCTTCTGGTGATGCATTCGCTTGAATCCCCGGAAGAAGTGCCTCAGTGCATGATACGATCACCTCAAAGCTGTTTGTACTCGAGTTAGATCGATACTTAGATGAGATAGTTGCACACTATTTTATAGAGAAGAAGGAAATCTTAGGGTACGCATGGTCTGATGAAGAAAGAGCTAGCTTTGATCCCAATGAAGATGACTTGATGGGGGATTCAGTTGGTAGATGCATGGTCGATACTAGAGGTTCTCTTCTTAGGAAGCAGCAGGCCATGGAAGGTGAGACACCACAGAATCAACCCATCACCTCTGATACTAGTTAAGGCAGAAAGATGAATAGATTGATCGAATGATACAACAATTACAGGACTTATTAGCAGCAATGTCAGTGCTTCAGAAACAAGCCCCTCCAATTCATCCTAATACAGTAGATGTTAGTCAGCCTGAGCTAGTGCATGTCTTAGTCCCAGTTAAGACTCTACCTCCCATTGAGAAAAGTAACACTAGCCTGTATAGGATGGTAGTGGATAGTACCTCCATACATGAAAAAGATCTAAAATCCATGGTTGAGCAGTAGGTGAAGGAAGCCTTGGCTCAAGCCTGGGGAGGATCATCGGTTCTAAAGGGTAGACCCTACCTAGAAGAATTTGATGCTATCTAGTATCCCAAGGGTTTCATGCCTCCTTCCTTCAAAAGCTTTGATGGCAGTGGGAATCTGAGGCAGCATATAGCTCACTTCAGGGCTAGTTGTTGCAACACAAGTGGCAACGACACTTTACTCTTTAGACTCTTTTTTGACCGCCTAGTGGGTATCACTTTTGATTGGTATGCTGAACTGCCCAACGGTTTAGTTAAGACATTTGCTGAGTTAGAGCAACTCTTCATCAAGAGATACTGGAGCTTAGCAAAGGGCTACTGTAGGTAATCTTATTGTAGCCCAACAACACTCCGGTAAGCCACTTGTTAATTATATTCTCTGATGGCGTAACCTGAGTATGAAGTGTGAACCACAACCATCTGAAAAACATGCCATTGAGATTCTCTTGAACAATATCCATGGCCCGGTCACCTTCATGCTTAAAGGCTTCACCATAAAGATATTTGAGAAGCTAATCAACAAGGTGGCTAGTCTACAAGGAGAGACAAAATAGTTTCCTTTTCCAGATCATTTGCCAAAGCAAAAATTCCAAAAGGTTTATGAAGAAACAGAGCTAGTGGTTGATAAAGGAAGCGCCAGAGATGTCCTGACCATGACCTCAGCCTCCACCTCTTTTCCACCACCAAGGGCATCACCTCTCCATAACCTCCATGGACAACTCACCCTAGCCATACCGATGGCATGCATATCAGAGGTAGATGGTCCACCTCTTTTAGATAAGTTAAATAAACCTTATTCTTTTAAGAGGGAGGTAATCAAAAAAATCTTTAAGAACTTCTTAAAGTAACCTGATTTCCAGCTACCCAAGCCTAAGAGATCGGAGGAAGTAGGCAAAAGTCATGATCCAAACTTTTGCCCTTACCACCGTATGCTAGCTCACATTTTAAAGGATTATTTTACATTCAGGGCTTGAACATTTCAAGACCTCTTGTATTATCCCAAAGGAATATCTTGTGGAACAACCTTCCAGTTTCATTAGGGTAATCCTTGGGGGTATAAGTGATCCAACCAAAACCAAAGAAGGTTGGGACATTTCTTTATCTAAAACCTCTATGAAAATAATTCAGAAGATCAAGAAGCTTTTCTTGTAGGTGTCTGAGTCATCTTAAACCTCCAACACTAAGGAAGGTTTGCAAGTTACCAGTGACTGGAAGACTAAAACCAAGTTCTACTTCATTGATTCAAATACTTCATTCACTACTTTGCTTGGTAGGCCTTGGATACATCAGAACAAGATCATTCCTTCCTCCCTTCATCAGTGCATCAAATTCAGAAAAGACGGAATTGAGTACCATGTCAACGGGGATGAAAAGCCCTTTTTAGTTAGAGAGGTTGAGATCTATGAAGATGCGACCTACTATCTTCCTTAAAACACCATTTCTCATGAACTTGGACAAAATTCAAATGCAAATGCAAAAGCAAAAGAAAATGAAGCAAAATAAAAGATAAAAGAAAATGAAAAGAAAAATAAAAGTCTAAGTGAACAAGAAAGGGGAATTGAAGAAGAAATAGATCCATATAACATTTCACCCGTTCATTCCATCATATGGACATGTGGGTAGATGGCTCAACCTCCACCAGAAGGAGGCAAAGTTCAGTGGTGGAAGACCCCTAGTTGGCATTGGTAATAAGTTGTGTTCCAGGTTCATAGGAGTACCCCTACTATTCACATAGACTTGGAATCTAGCTCGGAGGATGAGTCTAATGTGATTAGTATACCAACCAACCCTTCTCAGCGGGTTCCATTGGAGTTGACTTTTGATCCAGCCAGAGACGAAGACTAGGCCTCCAAGCAAAGAAAAGTATTCGAATCTAGTTTATGTGAAACTATTTGACAGCAATTGAGAACCTTAGCTCTTACCTCACTTACATCTCAGAAAGTTGAAGGTTTAGTAGTTAAAGAAATCCCTAAGTCTTCTAGTGACACAAAGTAGAAGAGGTTCTTTTTTGGGTTCATCATCCTCAAGTCCAGAGCTTGATGTAGGACTTGAGAAAGAAACTTTTAAAGAATTAATGGAATTACATTTTGACTTTTACTCATCTTGTGTTCAAAATCTTATACAGAAAGGTTTAGTTCCTTACACTTGGTCCAAGTACAGGTCAGAATATTTCAAAAAGCTATGGAACAATACAGGCAGGGAAGCATAGTCAAGAGAAGGACTAGATTGATGCGGTGGGTCGGTGATGATGAAGATTATTGCTTTGTTATCAACCATTTGAGTCGATAGGTTCTTCTCACATCCCCAACTCTTATGAGAATGTGTGTTTAGAAACTTCAGATGATCTAGATGATCTCCAAGTCAAAGAGGCACTGGTAGAATTTGAATAGGAGATCCATTCAACAATCGATAACCTAAAAAAAATAAATCTCGAGATAGAAGAAAATCCACGCCCGACATACATTAGTTCATTACTGAATGAAGAAGAAACCAATGACTTAGTTAAGCTATTGATTGAGATTAAAGATTGTTGAGTTATGAAGAAATGCCTGAATTATCTCCTAACGTTGCAGTCCACAAGCTAGCAATAGACCCTAATGTTACCCCTATTAAGCAAGTTCCTAGACGCATGTGATTAGAAGTTGAACAACAGGTCATTTCTGAAGTCATGAAACTGATCGATGATAGTTTCATCTGGGAAGAAAAATATCCTACCCGGTTAGCTAGTGTCATCCTAGTTAAGAAGAAGAATGACAAAATTCACACTTACGTCAATTTTAGGGACTTAAACAAGGCATGCCCTAAGGATGTGCTTCCTCTTCCTATACCAAAATTAATGATGGACATTGCCTCATCTCATGTAGTCTTCTCTTTCATGGATGGTCATCTGACTATAAACAAATCAAGATGTATCCTAAAGATGAAAGAAACACTACTTTTTGAACCCCGATCAGAATCTTCTATTATTGGGTCATGCCTTTCGGCCTTAAAAATGCTGGTGCTACATACCAACGGGCCATGACTTAAATCTTCAACGAACTCATCCATCATCAGGTTGAGTGCTATGTTGATGATCTCGTAGTTAGAAAAGGAAGACCACCTCTTTGACTTGAGAGTAGTTTTCAAATGGTTAAGACAATATAACCTCAAAATGAATCCCCTAAAGTGTGCATTCTGAGTCGCTTCAAGAAAATTCCTTGGTTTTGTTGTTCGACACCAGGGAATATAAATAGATCCTAAAAAGATCAAAGTTATCTTAGAAATGCCACCTCCTAAGAGTTTAACTCAACTCAGATCCTTTTAAGGACAGCTGGCATATCTAAGACACTTTATCTTAAACCTATCAGAGAGATGCAAACCATTCTCAGCACTTGTCAAAAAGGACACCAAGTTCAAGTGGTATGATAAGTGTCATCATGCATTCGAAGATATCAAAGAATACTTGGTGAAGCCGCCAGTTCTCGTAACCCTTATCCCGGGCAGGCCATTGATCCTTTACTCTACCGCATTGGATGACTCTCTCGGTGCTCTATTGGCCTAAGCCAATGATAAAGGGAAGGAGAGCACACTCTACTACCTCAGTCATCATCTGATCCTTGCTGAAGCAAACTATCCACCTATTGAGAAACATTGCCTAGCTTTGATCTTTACATCTCAGAAGCTACGTCACTATATGTTTTCTCATAAGGTGAACTTGATCTCAAACCAATCCACTGTAGTATCTCATGACACATCCAACACTTTTTGGACGTTTAGCTCGTTGGTCCATGATACTCTCATAGTTTGATATCACATTTGTACCCCTCATGCGATAAGGAGACAGTGGATTTCTTAGCGACACCCACTTCTGTTGATTCTGCAGTGATGATCTCCCCGATGAACAAATCATGAACTTAGGGGAGGCCGAAAACCACCAATGGGAGATGTATTTTGATGGTGTTGCTTCTTTTCTTAAAGGTGAAGCACCATGATTTATTCTCCCAGGAAAGGCAGAGGTAGGAATAGTTCTCCTAACTCCAAATCATGATGTGATGAGATTCTCATATTATCTTTCTAACCCCTGCACCAACAACGAAGCCGAGTATGAGGCTTTGATTGTGGGTTTGGAGTTAGCCATCACTATCAGCATCAAGAGCAGCAACATCTTTGGGGATTCTCAGTTGGTCATCAACTAGATTGTCGGGACCTACCAGGTCCTCAAACCCAAGCTTTGTCATTACTACAAGTATACCATGAAGCTGTTGGCCCAGATTCCTAAAGTTACCATCTCCAAGGTTCCTCGAGTAGAGAATGCAGTAGCAGATGCCTTGGCTAAACTTGCCAAAGAGTTGGCATGTCCAGAAGATGAGTCCATTTCAAAAAGGGTCCAAAATAGATAAGTCCTATCCCTTATTGATTTTGAACTCATCGAGAGACTTTCTTTTAAAGGGGAGGTTGCCATTGTGAAAATGGACAAGGAGCTGGATTGGAAGAAAATGTTCATAGATTACTTAAACACTGGCAAACTACCTCAAGAGAAATCATAAGCACATCAGGTGAAACAGAGAGCTCTTTCCTATGCTCTTGTTGATGGTACCCTGTACCGACGATCCTTTGACCAAATATGGTTACATTGTTTAAACAAACATGAAGCCTATGGCAATGTAACTGAAGTACATTCAGGTCTATGTGGAGCTCATCAATCTAGTCTAAAGATGAAGATGAAGATAAAAAAACTTGGATATTACTGGCCTTCCATGATCACAGATTGCATGGACATAGCTAGGAGATGTCATCAGTGTTAGGTACATGGTGTTGTCCTTCACTAGTCACCCAATATTCTACACCCTACTTTGGCTTCATGGACATTTGAGTGTTGGGGTACCAAAATTTTAGGTCTGATCGATCCTCCTTCTTCCAAGGGGCATCGATTCATCTTAGCTGCCACCGACTACTTTTCTAAGTGGGCAGAAGCCATCCCACTCAGAAAGTTCATAGCTCACCATGTGCTTCTATTTTTCAAGAATCATATCATATATAGGTTCGGGGTGCCCCGATGAATTATATCTGATAATGGTACTACATTCAAAAGCATGGAGATCAACAGTTTTTCCAGAAGACACGGTATAGATTGAAGATACTCCACTATCTACTACCCTAGAGCTAATGGTTTAGCAAAAGCATTCAACAAAACTCTCGTCCAGATACTGAAGAAGACTCTTGATGATAATAAATGATAGTGGAATGAGCGGTTGGTTGAAACATATGCCTTCCACATCAACTCCAACTCATTCTACCCTATTTTCCTTAGTGCATGGGTCTAAATTCGTTCTTCCCTTAGAGTTCAACTCTTGTCACTAAGGATAGCATTGGGTAGCAAGATCACTACAGAGCATAATGCAAAGTTATGGTTAGAAGAGCTCGAAGGTTTAGAGGAAAGTCACCTATGGGCGTACCAGAACCTCAAGTTGTACAAGGCTAAAATGATTCAAGCTCACAACAAGCTGGTCCACCCTAGGTCTTTCCAAGTAGGAGAACTTGTGTTAGTCCTAAGGAGACCAATTATCGTCAAAAGATGGGAGGCAAGTTTGAATCACTTGGGAAGGCCCATGTCATAGAAGGCCTACCAAGGAGGATCTTATCAGCTTATTGATTGTAAAGGGGAACACCCAATGCTTTCAATTAATGAGCTATATCTAAAGAAATATTACCCATGAAATAAATCATGTTTGAAAATAATTCATTAATAAAAAGAACAAAATTTGATTCCATTCATCAAATCTTCTCTTCTTTCGGAGTGTTATTTGCTTGTCTTGTGAATCCACCGTGACGTATTTAGGGTAGGTGTAAGAGTCCCCCAGTGGCATCCTATCCCTCTTTCACAACACAAATAAAAATTCTTGGTGCTATTAGAATAGGTGTAAGAGAACCTGAGAGGCTTCCTATTTTGATTAGTATAACTAAGTTAGGTGTGAGAGAACCCAAGAGGCATCCTTTCTTAGTGGGAATTCTTGTTGTCATCCATGACATCATTTCATAATTCATAGTGTGTTTTAAGGTATGTGTAAGAGTCCTCTAGAGGCATCCTATTCCTTTTAGCACATGCACAACAACAAACACAAATCTTTTGTCTCGAGCTACTTGATGTGGGAGCAAGCCCCCGTGGCACTCACTCATTAGCTGCTATCAATCGGGTCTACATGCTACTTTGCTAGTATGTCACCCCAATGGTCATTTGTTTGAAGGATATGAGTCCCTGTGCTTTCTTCCTAACTTGATCATTGTAAACCAAAGAGCGCCTTGTTAGTATGGTATGCTTCATTGCCTAGCCACCAAGCTACCTCATGTTGACTTTGCTTAAGAAGATGTGAGTCCCTGTGCTTTCTTTTTGAACTATCCATCATGTTCTAACTAGGTTGAGTATATTTAAGGTTTAGGATAAGTCCCCCAGAGGTTTCTTACCTATTGACTACTTTTAAGTTAAAATAAGTCCCCCAATGGCATTCACTCAGTAGTTGCCTAGGTGGATAGCACACGGGAGATGATTATCCCAGTTGGTTCCTTAGGAAGATGTGAGTCCCGAGCTTTCTTCCAGATTGTTATGCAGCAGAACCTTAGGTTGGTTGGCTTATTGTCGGCTGACTCACCCGGTGAGTACACCACTCTTGGCAGATATGAGACCCTGTGCTTTCTTCTTGAGTTGAACACCAAATACGTATTGAATATATGACTAGCCATGTCATTTTCTCCAAGGTGTTGGATTAAGCCCTTATTGGCCCCATCCCTTGTGGGCACTCTATTTGGATCAAATCTTTTGTGACTCCATTTAGACACTACCCGGGTTACTTTTGGATTGGACAATTCCCCTTACCTAGTAGCCACCCTTGTGGTTGGATAATTTGTTTAGCAGATGTGTGGATTTTCCCTTGGTTCAGTAAATCTGAAATAGGTCTAGGCTGATATAAGCTCCTTCTCAATTTGATCCCTCACAAACTAACAGGGTTCATGTTAAATAAACTACAATAAAATAAACATAAATATTTGCTTGTGGATTAAGAATTCAAGCCCCCAAAGGGCCTCCTTTTCCCAAGCAGGCATCCTATCTTAAGGGCAGTGTCAGTAGAACTCCCTATAGGAATTACTTGATTACCTGAGTTGAGATAAATTCCTAGGTCAGTACTCATCCCTAGTCGCCCTTAGGTCAAGTTCAATCTGTTTTGCCACAAGCAGGTTACCCCGATTGTCATTTTGCTTTGAAAGATATAAGACTATGACACATTCTTTCTAGCATGATTGATAAAACCAATGGGTAGACTTAGTTTGATTTGTTGCCCAAAGCAACCCATCACGATGGTCTTTTCGTGGAAGATGTGAGTCCCCGAGCTTTCTTCCCTTAAATTGATCATTGCAAACCGAAATGCACTCCTTTGGTCAGATAGTTCTCCCATCGGCCAGGAAACTACTCCCTTTGGTTCAGTAAGTCTAAGATAGGTATAGGCTTCTATAAGCTCCTTCTCAGTGTGATCCATCGCAAACCAATAGAACCCACAAAAATAAATTAAAAATGAAATTAATCTTTTGATTATCTTTGAGCTGATCTAAGTCCCCCAATGACATTCACTCAATAGTCAGCCCTAGGTCGGGTTTGATTCATTGTCCAAAGAAGCTGATCACCCTAGTGGTTTATTGTCTCTAGAAGATGTGAGTCACTGTGCTTTCTTCTTAAGACTTGATCATTGTATACCAAAAGGCATTTCTCTTCAGTTGGATAGTCCTACCTTCTGGTTGGTAAACTACTCTTTGAATGAATCTGAGTTAGGTCTAGCTTCCATGGCCCTACTTAGTATGGTTCCAAAACTTATGGGATTCATCATAATCAAAAATAAAACTAAAAAAAAAATCTCAATCTATCTTGAGTTGATCTAAGTCCCTTAGTGGCATTCACTCAATAGTCAGCCTTAGGTTGAGTTTAATCTATTGCCTTGCCAATAGATTACCCCTAGCAACTGGTCTCTACTTTGGAGGATGTAAGCCTACTACGCTTTCTTCCTAGTATAACTGCTACATATAGAAAGGCATCCCTTTGGACGGCTAGTCCTACTATGTGCTTAAAAGACTACCCTTTGGATTGGTAAATCTGAATTAGGTCTTAGCCTCCATGGCTCCTATTCAATATAACTCATTGCAAACCAATATGGTTCATCTAAAATTCAAACCTAACAAGAATTTGAAAGAAATTCAACCCTCTCTTCCAGTGGATATCTCTCCTTAGTGAGATTCAAATCAAATCAAACCTTTCATCTTCTTGTAGATTAGTTGAACCTGCTTCCCTAGTGAAAGGTTCACACTCTATCCCTTAGTGGATTTCTTCCCTCTTTCTTATGTCTTGGACATAAGTAGAGCCACATTGCACTATTTCTGGATCATTTCTTTTCCTTGGGTTAAGGATAGATTTTTTCTATTAGTGCTTGTGATTTTTTGGTGTCATTGATCATTTTTGGTCCATATGTCTTGTGTTCTGTCACACCCACTTATGGGCTTTATTGACCTCATTTTTAGGATGAGCTCTCAACCCCTCCATATTAGACATAGGACTTCTCTTAGACTATAAGAGTTCCTTAGTATTAAGACACATCTAGTGATTAGGTGGACACTCCCCTAGCCCTAGAAGACTTGGAAGAGTTAGCCATAAGAATAGGTCAGCCTTAGGGGCGTTAGGAAATTTCCTACCCTTAGCTTCCTCACTTTCCCTCCTTCAAGTCAAACTCCAAATCAATTCTATTTTATTTTCTCCAAACTAAAATCAATTCTATGATTGAAATCCATGATTCAATTTCGTGATTGAAACCCATGACCAAAATCCATCAAAAATTCCTAAGTCCAAATTTTGCCTAAGTCCTTAATCCTTCCCTTAAGGACTTAACCAAAATCATGATCTAAACCTACACAAATCTTTGAGATTTTCACATAATCCATTTATATTCCCATTTATATTCTCATATATAAATGAAATATAAATTCAAACCCATCAAATCAAATTAAAATCCAAATCAATTCATGAAAATTCGCTTAAGTACCTTTAATTTTCCATTAAAGGACTTAGCCAAAATCAACTATAAACCTTGATCAAATCAATTCAAATTCATGGGATTTTCTCAAAACTTATTTATATGCTCATTTATACTCTAATTTATAAATGAAATATAAATATAAATCAATCCAATCAAAGGCAAAATTAAATTCCAAACTTAAAAGGCTTGAAATTCCTTTAAATCCTTAATTTTCCATTAATGGATTTAACCTAAACCTTCATCAAACTTCCTCAAACTCATGGGATTTTCTCAAGACTTATTTATATTCTCATTTATATTCTCATATATAAATGAAGTATAAATAAAAATCAATCAAATCCAATTCAAAATTAAATTTCAATTAAAATTTCTTAAATCCTTAAATTCCTTTAATGGATTTAACCCAAATCATGATTAAACCACTTCAAATCCTTGAAATTTTCCCATGATCAATTTATATTCTCATCTATATTCACATATATAAAAAAAATATAAATTCAAACAATCAAAATCAATTTCAAAAATCAAATTCAAATCCACCAAAATTAAATCTAAGCCTTTCAAGCCAAAATCTTGAACTTAGCCAAATCAAGCCAAACTCTTGATTATATCTCATGGTTCAATCAATCCTACAATCATGAGCTCATATATAAATCCTAACCTCAATCACTCAATCAAACCCCAAATCAAAAATCAAACCCAAAACCCCTTCATATTCTTCCTTTGAATATGAAATTTTCAAATGGATCAAAATTCATTTGACTTCAAACCACTTGTAAATGGATTTATATTTCAATCATAAGTCCATATACAAGATCAATCAACTTCAAATCAAGCTTTGACCAAGCCATTTGACCCACTTAGGCTCACTTGACCCAAAGTGACCTAAAGTACCCTTATGAGCCAACTTTTGATCCTAACCAAATTGGATTGAACCAAACTCATATTTGCCTCTCATCATGATCAATAATCATCATTGGATGATAAATCAATCAAATTGGGTCAAACCAAGTCAAACCAAAGGGTTGACCATGTCAACACTTAACCTAAAATGAAGCCTAACATAGCCAAAATCCACCATAGGCCAAATTGATTGAAACCATTGATCTAAGTTCACTCATGACCTATGTTTGAACTTGACCAAGCCAACATTTGAGCCTAACCTAGCCCAATTGGCCACTTGACCCAAGTTGACCCATTTTGACCTAAAGGGTCAAAATGTGTCAAAACTTGATCTAAGTGAAATTGATTGGTGACAATGGGTCAAGTCCATCCCAAATAACTTGTGGAACTTGACAAAAGCCTCAATTGGCTAGACTATGATTACCTTGACCCAACATGACTTAAAGGGGTCATGTTGAGCCAAATTGAACTTAACCAAATTGATTGGAAACAAAGATACCAATCCACTCCATATGACTAACCAAACCTAAACTACCCTTGACCTACCTCAAATAGGTCAACCCATTTGACCTAAATGAAGTCATGAGCAAAACTAAATATATACCAAATTGAATCAAACCAAAGACACCAAACATTTCAAATGGTCATATGAACTTGACCCTTGGTTTGACCCAATTTGACCAATTGGTCAACTTGACCCAAGTTGACCCATTTTGACCTAAATGGGTCAACATGAGCCAAACCCTATCAAATGGATTCCAAATCCAATGAAACTTGGCCAAACCTATTTTCTCCACATACCCAACATGTCCAAAGTGGAAAAATAGCAAAATGACCATTCTACCCCTAGTCCATAGAACAAAGTTTGGCCTAGCCCATGGGTATTTTAGTTATACCTTCTTCACAATCACTTGAGGCTTTTCTAAAAGCTCAAGGGGACTTAGTGATGAGTTGTGCACCTAACCCAATGGGTTTGGGTCAGCCCATTTGGCTCATAGACCAAACCCAACCACATAGCTTCAAATTGAATTTTCAAATTTCCTCTTAAGCTCAAATTCAGCATATGGGAAGTTGGCAATCCCTTCCTTCGATCAAACTGACCATGTGCACACTCAAAACCATCAAAACAACCACTCCAATCTGGTAAATTGGATCAAAATAAGAAAAAATGGTTCGACCTTTCAATTGCCATAGGGGGAGATATACTCCCCCTAATTGAATCAAATTTCAATACACTCACTGTCAATTGAAGCCTAGGAACCCAAAGCAACCACCTCAGAGCATTCCCAAGCTTCTTAGATAGGATTTGAATTCCCTAATTCTCAGTTTTGCACAGTGCAAAATAGGGGAGCTCAAACCATTTGTTAACTTCCTCTACACTTGATCTCATTATAATTCCTCCTACACACTTCTTCTAAGGACCAATTTGAACTCACTCAAGCTCACATTGGAGTTCCCATTGCAAGGAGAGGATCAATTCAATCAAAGCCAAAGCCCAAGTGAAGTTGTGTTGGTCCACCCATTGATCCACTCAATCCCAAGGCCTAAGAATTTCAACAGGGATTCATCTCCACTAGACGAAGCTACCTCATCGAGCTCGAGCGCCGGTGATCACCTCCAATGAGGTATGGAATTTTTTGACCACTTAGCTTGATAGGTGTTGGTCCTTTGTGAAAGAAATATTCATGGCATGTGAAATCAACAGTTGGATAGGTTGGTAATTGTGCTTAGATGGTGTGGGTTGATTCTTATATGATTCCATGCTAGATCAAGCTCGGATCTCCCCTTAGATCATGGATGATCTCCATTGATCCTCATGGAAGAACTTGGCTCATCTCAACCATACATCCATGCATTTTAGATGGATGGCTAAGATTATTTAACACATTTAGTAAATCAGTTATCCTTTTAAAATTGCGGGTGAATCCCCATCCGATCTTTGATGGACGAGAGATATTAGCATGCGCGCCACCATTTGGATGTGATGTTTAAGTCACCCTCACGATGTGATGTGTAAGGCGATGACCGCCATGCACGCCAGCCATGAGGATTAAGTAGGGATTAGGTAAATGCCTAATTAATTCCTAATTAATCCATAAAACTTTTGAAATTCATAACTCTTCATAGAAAACTCAGAAAAATAAATGGAAAAATGCTTTGGAATGATAATTTCATCTAGAATATTTTAAAAATAGTTTTAATGGATTTTGAGTTACCCTTTTCTCTAAATTTAGGTTTCTTTGGGAATATTAATTAGCTAATTATCCTTTAATTAGGTCATCAAATAATCTCAAATTTCTAAGGTTCATTTTAGGGGATGACCTCTACCTCCTCTAATTTTCTTGAGATTTATTGAGGGCTCAATTAGGGAAAGCTAGCTCATTCCCTAATTATCCTTTTAATGTAATTAAAAATAATTAAGGTGTGATTAGTGGATTTACCCTATGATTTGGTTTGATTAAGGTTAGATCCAGTAAGTATAAGGTTTATGGAATAATTTTGGAGCATTTCTCTCAAGCTATTCCTTAAGCCCCCTCTTCTCTCCTTAGTCTCCTCTTAATTAAGGGTTAAATTCATTAATTATCCCATTAATCAATTTTCAAAAATTCTAAAAAAGTTCTAGAACTTAATTAATCTACCTTTGGTAGATGCTTAGGTGTTTGATAGCCTAAGTTTAATTAAGAAAATTAAAACCCAATTCATAATGTGAAAGGGTGTTTTAAAAGTACTTAAGTTAAACCCCTTAGCTTAATTAACTTTTAATTGTGAGCCAAATTGCATTAGGCCTTTTCATTATTAGGTGCATGCATTGCAAATTTAAATTCCTTGTGGGTTTTATGTCATCTCATTGGCTCATAATTACTTAGTTAATTTTTTCTAAGGTGGTGTAGGTAAATTAATTTCACTTAATTCATACCCTAACCTAATCAATGCTTAAAATGGATTTAATTATCTAAAAATTAAACAAAATATAAAACACATGTGAGAATGGGTTAGGAACAGCAAACTCATCTCACCTTTTCAAAATTAAATCAAACTTCAAACTAAACAAAATCATTTTGAAATTCACTTTGATTTATTCTAAATTTTTTCTTATTCTTAAGAATGTCTTTAGGATTTAAGTAAAGTGAGTTTGTTTACATGATTTCATTGCTTTGATCTTTCCCAACATGTTAAGTTGTATGTCATGTGATTCATGCATTCATAATTTCATATTTTTCAAATTTTAAAATGAAATTGTTTACTTTATGTCAAATGTGCATGTGTTCTAAAGTAAAATAAATATGAGTGGCTATTATCACTACTAAATCCAAATTATTTTCAAAATATAAATGAAATATCAAATCTAAAAGTGTACTATTATATCTTAATTATAAGCTTGCATGTGATGGATTATAAAGCATGTTTACATAGTTTCTTTCTTTCATGTTAGCATATTTTTTGAATAGAGTTAGTAAGATGTAGGTTCATTTGAAAAGAACCCAACACTTACTTAAAAACCCTTCATTCTTCCCTATCATCTAAGAAAGTTTTCCTATACTTGCATGCATAAATTGCATAAACAAAAATGAATCTATTAAGCAACTTTTGCATATTCCTTTTCCATTTCATTTATTTTATATACATATTTGTACTTAAGGAAAGTGGTATATTCGTCTGACAACCGGTTGTGAGTTTTAAGTAGCCCTAAGTAGGTCTTATACCTTACACCTAATTAATGGTTGTACTCACTTATGCCTTTCTTACTTTCATGCATGTATGTGAAATTTTGGATAAGGAAAACCTTTTCTACTTAAGAAAAATCATGCATATTCAACTTCTAAATTTTCTTAAATGGATTACTTAGCATGCATCATAAAGTGTGTTAACTACTCATTTGTATGTATAGATATGCTTAGGGTCCATCCATATGCATGTTATATATGTTGGGAAAGAAATGAAGTAATGTGTGTTATGTGAATTTTGATTCATTTTATTTAATCTTAAAATGCCTTTCTTTTGAATAGGTTTGTTTAGAGTTTATCTAAACTTAGATTGATTAAAAGATGTAATTAAAAACATTCACCTAAATGAAACTAAAATATGAACCTACTTTAGAAAATTAGGTTAGGAAGGAAAGAGAAGTTCTCTTCTCTTCCCTCTTCATAACTTAGTAATTAATTGTAGGTTTCACTTAAACCAAATTAAAACATGAAATAAAATAACCCAAAATACTTAAACAACTTAAATGAAACCCCTCTAAGTTGAACATATCCTTCACACTTAGAAAATTTAAACCTAAAGTCCATAGCTAAGCATACCACAAACCTTCAAAGCACACACATTAGCCTAAGTCACCACTTCTACCTTAGGTTAGGTCATGCATGGTTTGATGTTATATTTTATTTTATGAATGTTTTAGACTAATGTTAGGGTGTATATAGAATGAATGGTAGATGTGTTTAGTCTAACTATTCTTTTTATGTGGGGATTGTGCTTAAGGCTATCATAATAAAAATATAAATGTTTTTGCTTGTGTTTTATACCCCTAAGCATAATCCATATAGTGGACTTAGTCACCCATGTGTGGGTGATAAGTCCAATATACATGCTTGGGATTTGTGGTGTGATTTAACTAACCTTTATTTTGTAGTTAGATTTCTTTTTTTTTTTCCTTTTCATGTAAAAATTTATATAATTAAGATTTTGGAATGATTTGTTATGGGGATTAGGATGAGCATTGGTCATAAGATCTTATCTTATGCACCATGTGAAGCCTTAGAGTATCTACCTTCCAAACCATCCAAAGAAAGAACTAAAGAAGAAAAGAAGAAAAGAAGAAGAAAGAAGAATAGAACTTGAAGACCCCCATAACATGAATTCCTTGCTTAATTGTAATATTAATTATAGTTGTATAAGGGTAGAAACATTTGATATTTTTGGTTTGTGGGTTCACCACAAATGGACCATTTATTCTTTTTATGATTATAAATTGATTGATGATTTGTTTAGTTTTTGCATTAAGTGCATGATTTTCCTAGTTTCTTCCTTACTTTATGTATGGCCTGATGATGTGGATTAGGCTCTTTAGGAAAAATAAATTTTTACCCAACTTAACTCAAAAATTAAATAACTCATAACCTCACCTAAAGCTTTTTAAAATCAAGATAAAAGAATTAGAACCCCTTAGGATGAGCATTTTTTTTATAATATCATGCACAAATGCATCTTATTTCACTCTTGATTGAGGGCTTCCACCTTGCTGAGAACTTGACCTGAGAGCCATGCTCACCTCCTCCTTCTCACGATTTTGGCCAATAATTGATTTCTCATTTAATAGTCATGAATCCTATTAGCAGTCAAAATGATTGTCCAAAATGAAAATAAAATAAATTTGAAATTAGATTTAGGTCATTTGAAGCATTTTTCATGATCTAGTCTCTTTAGAAGTTTCTTTAAGGACTTAGTCTCTTTCTAAATAAAAACAAACTAGCTATCTTGCATAAGCATAAAGACTTGCCTACATGTATTTAAAATCATAGAGGAGTTAGTTGGCCACCCCAGGTTGTAAGTCCAAGTTGTGTGGTTTGTCCTCTTGTGGAGGCAAACCACCCATTTTTTTTCTTTAGATTTAGTAGGTTTCGCTCCTCCCCTAGAAGGTTCGATTTTCCCTCACCCATACATAGCATTTTTAATCTTGTGTTAAGGAATCTTAAGTCCCAAAAATTTCTAATGAAAAATATAACTCAAATAAACTAAATTTCAAAATGTAAAGCCCAATTAAGATAGTTTGAGATGAGTTTCAAGTAAGCATCTCCTACTTATCATTTTGATAATAACTCCCTCTTTGATCAATCCCATTTGATCTTCAAACAAACCAATTGATTGATAGTCCTTCCTATTGAAAAAGATAATCATTTACCTTAATTAGAGTTTTCCTAAGGATCCCCCTTAGATGTAATTAACTATGGGGCTTGCTCAGGAACTTAATGAACCTCAAAAATAAACCTTTACTTTTCCATGTAAAGTAGGGAAGAATCTCTATGCATAAGACCCATCCTTCCATTAAAGGGTAGTGATTTCATCTTGAGATAGTACACTATACCTGATTTATTACATAATCACCCGATCTAGATGACATCTTACCAAGATGATTTTTTATACTTTTCTTTTCTTTCTCCCCATGATTTGAAAGAATTTTTCTACCAACATATTTTGAGAATTTTTTCAGTTCTTTATGGTAAGATATTATTTTGGATGAAGTTTTCATCTGAAATGATGGAGAATCAAGATATTTTCTTTTGATTTTAGATCTTTCATTTTAATTGAGAACCAACATTTCAGACCAATGTGGTCTAAAATCTGTTGGCTCCCAACTTAAAATGAAAAAATTTCTAAAAAGAAAGAAACTTAAAAATAAAATATAAAAAGATAATATCATTTAAAAAGACAAAAAATCTATCATAAAGAAATCTTAAAAAAATTTATTTATCAAAATTTCAAAAATAAAATAAATGACTTTATAAATTCATCATTTTAACAATATCTCTTTTTCAAAAATAATAATCAAAAATATATACATCTAAAATCATTTTAATCAATCATCAATAATACTAAAATAAAATTATTGATAAATTTTCAAAAAAATAAAAATCTTTGTTTTTTTCAAAAAATCATTAAAATATTCAAAAAAATTCATTATAATAAAATGATCATATTTCTTTGAAGATTCAAAAAACTATCAATCAATTTTTTCATTTTAAGATCAAATATATCAAAAAATTCATCAAAAATAATATAATATTTCAAAAAATAAAATCTCAAATATCATTTGACTTCATTTTTAAAATATTTATTTTGTTTGATTTCAATTTTCAAAAATAATTCATAACAAAATTCAAATCAATAAATTATTTTATTTTCAAAAATCTCAAAAAAACAATTTCAAGCACAATAAATCAAACAATAATAATTTTTTCAAAACAAATCAATTTTACTAAAATTTCATTCAAAAAATCAAAAAAAACAATTTATCTTTTATACATCAAAAAATTTATTTAAATTAAGTCCAAATCATCAAAACAAATTTCATTAAAAAACCAAATCAAAATTCAAATTTTATTTTTTTTCATTTTACAAATATTTGACTAATTAATTTATAAAAATCAAAAAAAAATCAAAATCAAAAAAATATTTCCATCATTAAACAATATTTTTAAAAAGTCCAAAAATAAAAAATTTATTTCATGATTTCAAAGAAATGCTCAAAAAATTAAATTCATCAATTTAAACAATTTATAAAATTTTTAATTTTTTTATTTTTCTCAAATTTATCAAAACAAAATCCACACAAACATAAACAATAAATTAGAAAACCATTTCAAAACCAAACAAATCATCAAAATTTTAAACTAATCACAAAAATAAAAGGAATTTCCATAAAACCAAAAATATCAAATATGTATTTCATAAAAAATTACAATGAATTCAAAACTTCATTTAGCATACCATTTGCTAAAGTGAAGTCTCCACTTTCAAAAAAAAATCAAACAAAGAAAAACATTAGATTCTTAGCATACTTAAATTTGCTAAGGATCCTACCTTTTCAAAATCAAAATCAAAATCAAAAGAAACACATTAGGATTTTCTTAGCATACTTAAATTTGCTAAGAATCCTATTTTCTTAAAAAAATAAAATACACTTGGATTTCCTCATTTAGCATACCTAAATTTGCAAAATGAAATTCCATTTCTTTTCAAAATCAAAAAAATTCACAAAATAACAAAAAAGAAACAAAAAGAAATCATTCTTTTCAAACATCTAGCATACCTAAATTTGCTAAGTAAGTAAATTCCCAAATCCAAAATAAAAATTGACCCTTACTTTAACATACCCAAATTTGTTAAAGGAAAGGGTCCTCAAATCAAAATTAAAACTCAAATATGAACCTATGGAAGCATCCTTATAAAAAAATTTTGAATCCATATTTCAACATACCAAATTTGTTGAAGATTCATATTCAAATTCCTCTTTCAATCAATATTTAAATCTATTCCAAATCATTTGAACTCACTTAACATTTTCAAAATTGTATGAGTTCAAATTCTAAATTGAAATTCAAAAATTGATGAGTTTATTTTTAACATTAGATCTTTTCATGATAGTTTTCGCTTATAGTTCTCTTTTAGGAAAAATGGCTCGTGTTTTACTTTCCCCATGGATGGATCTGGCCAGATCGTGCCAACCTTCCTCATGTTGATTACCCACCCCCATTCAAGAGGTTTGAGGGGCGAGGATTAGTTGTGAGGGCATTCCCCTCACAACTGCTAGGTGACCAGTGGTCGGTAAGATGATATCCCCTCACAAGAGAGAGTGATCACAAGAAGTTAGTGTCTGCCGCATCCCAGTGTAGTCGCACTTATTTCCTCTAGCACCCACTCCAACACCCTAAAAGGGTAAGCTCCGATCCGATTGTCTCCCCCAACTTTGAGTATGGGTCTAGCTCCACTCCTCCACCAAGACAGAGAGGAATAAAAGATGATCGGTGCCATTCACGCATTAGCTGAGGAGAGAACACACCATGGATGAGTTCCCACTGATCACTCACCAGTTATGAACCCATTTCCATCCTCCTGATCGAGAGATGCTGGGAGGATCCACTTTACCTCCACCCTCTAGCCACTGAGCGTGAGGGTCGTCATTCCGCCTCGACGTATGGTGGAGCTTCGACGTGAGTTTGAATGATATGTTATCCCCGCAGTGGGGAAACATCTAGGAGAGAGGGCCTGAGGCCCATACATCCTCATATCACTGGGTGAGGTTTGGAGTCACGCCCTCACGCTCATTTTTTCCACTCTCCTACCCGATCAATAAGACCATGTGGACCATCACCTGGAGAGCCCTATTCAGAGAGAGTCGGTGTCTCCACCACACCTACCCCATCGTCCACCATCAATTTCATCATTCCCAAGGCCATGAAGGCCACATCCGGGGAGAGGTCCCCATTGGTGATCTATACCAGGGATCCTACATCCCACACCACCATCTAGGCGCTCTTCGCCCTAGTGGAAGGGAAGGAAAAGAGCAGTGGTCGCCCTTCACCATCACCACAGCAGATGGAGATAGATATTCATGAGGGAGAGGTGGAAACCCCATGATAGAACCCTTAGGAGTGTCACCCCAGACAGTCATACAGTGAGTGCAAATCATCCAAAGTGATGCCCATGAGTCATAGTGGGAGGTCCGGCCTCTCATTAATGTGGATCATCACGCAAAGCATTTGTACTCTACGAGATTTTAGATGAGATAGTTGCAATATTTCATGGAAAAAAGGAGATCTTAGGTATGCATGGTCTCGATGAAGAGAGATTTGATCCCAATGAAGATGACTTGGAGACTTGTGGTTTGCATGGTGATAAGGGATCAGAAAGCAAAATGGAAGGTGATGAGGTCAAGGAGACACAATCCCCAATCACAACACCTCATATCAAAAAGAAGACAACAAATGGGACAGATATAGGCACAGGTGGACTTAAGCCAAAGATTTAAATAGCATGTCTAATACCTACCTCCTGAGCAAAAGGTATGTATGAAGAAGGTGGAAAGTACCTCCATATGGAGAGACATAATCCGGGAGCAGTGAAGGAAGCTTTGGCTCAAGCTCGGGGAGGATCATCAAAGGGTAGACCCTACCAGAATCCATATCCCAACTTTCCTTCAAGAGTTTTGATTTGGAAATGAGGCACAATTTAACTGCATTATAATGCGGAAGTGACACTGCTTTTGCCTCACTCATAAGAGATAGCTTTTGATTGGTATGTTGAACCCAATACAAGAGAAGACATTTTTTATCAGAGTTTGCTCAACAAAGTTATAGCCTCGTTGTAGCACAACAACACTTAGTCACTTGTTGATTATATTCTCGATGGCATAACTGATATGAAATGTGAGCTATGTCAACAACATGCCATTGAGATTCTTCAAAGAATATCCATGGCCCCTTCATGCTTAAGGGCTTCACCATCAAACATTTGAGAAGTTAATCAATCAACAAGGCTAGTCTACAAGAGAGGCCAAATAGTTACCTTTTAAGACTTGCCCAAATCAAAGCCTAAGGTATATGAGAAGCCGGGTAGACAGAAGGGATGGGGAAGCAACGAAAGAGATCATGACCAGACCGCCACCTCTCCACCACCTCCTCTACCACCACCACCAGCCTCCCACAAGACTCCATGGCCTCCACTCTCACCACATCATCAGTAGATGCACACCGCCCAAGTTGCTATGGTCCACCTACTCTTTTAGATAAACTTAAACCTTATTCATTTAAGAGGGAGGTAATCGGAAGTTCTTTAAGAATCTCTTAAAGAAACTGATTTCTACCCGAGCCTAGGAGACTGGAGGAAGTGGGAAAAGCCATGATCCTATCTTTTCCCCTACCACCGTATGCTAGGTCATGCTTTGGAGGATTGATTCACATTTAAGGACTAACTTGAACAAAGCTTCAAGACCAATGTTGTAGTTATCCTGAAGGAATATCCTTCCAAAACCAAAGAAGGTTGGGATATTCTTATCTAAAACCTCTAAAAAAATTGTCTAAGATCAAGAAACTTTCCATGCAGGTCAGTCAAACCTCCAACATCAGGGAAGTTGCTAGCCAACTCGAGAAAGTGGAGCTCAGAAGAAGTAGCAGATAGCCCACAATACTTATGCAAACCACCACCAAGTCCAACCTCCACATCACCTACAACTAGCTTCATTTCTACTTTTCTTGTACTAGACGGATAAGGGCATCAAATCCCTCACTCTTACTTTACTTGATTTCTACTTTGTTCCTATCAAATCCAAGAAATTGAAGAATAAAGCTAATTGAATTACATATGTCACTCGATGGGTTGTCTTCTATTCCTAATAACTCTTCAAGTCAACAACTATAATTTGATCTTCCTCTTTCGATGTGGACTTTTTCCAACTCAATAAAGGGTTCACCTCTTGAGATAGACTTGGAATCATCCAATTCTGAGGGTCCCATAGGAGAAGTAGGAGTGAGTGCAAGTGTAGAACCTTCCATTACCACCGCCGCAAGATATCAAGTCAACCTGTAGTGGCAAGGTTCTACCTCCTGTAGCACCTCAAGATAGAGGAAATAAGTCATTGTTGAAGATCGAGAACCCCTTCCACAGATGCTCCACCCTTGGATATGCTTATGGAGATCACCAAGGTGGACTACAATGTCCTCTCATCTAAGAAAGTTACATCTAAGCTAAGCATATATGCCCTTATCTTATCCAAAGAGATGAGAGAATCATTAATCTTCCTTGATCCTAGATATGCTTAGCTCACTATAAGGTGAGGAGGCACATTATGCAAAAGAAGCCCAGTGACTCACATTCACATATGAAGACCTTCTGGGGACTTGAGCACAATCACCCCTCTCACATCACACACATGGATTGCCAAAGTTCTCATGGATTCAGTGCATCATGAACATTATGAGTCTAAAGACCCTTGCCTATTTGAAGATCGACTCTCCACACGAGGAGATCGAATGATGTTGAGAGGATTCAATGATCAAGGTGAGCTGGCTTTAGTTCCATAGTGTTACCTTTGGAGATAGGTGACCGAAGCCAAGTTCTACATCATTGATTTGAATACTTCACCGCTTTGCTTGGTAGGCCTTGGATACATAACAAGATAATTCCATCCTCCCTTCATCGCATCAAGTTCGAAAAGATGGAATTGAATACCGTGTCAAGAGATGAAAAGCCATTTTCAGAGAGAGGTTGAGATTTATGAATGTGACCTACTATCTTCCTCAAAACACCTTTCTGAACTTGGATAAAACAAATTCAAAAGAAAAAAAAAAAAATGAAGAAAAAGAAAATGTAAAAGAAAAGAAAAGAAAAATGAAAATCCAAGTGAACAAGAAAGGGAATTGAAGAAGAAATAGATGATATCACATTCCACCCATAGTTCACATTCCATCATATGGACATGTGGGTAGATGGCTCAACCTCCACCAGAGGCAAAGGTAGAAATAGAGGCCAGAGGGAGACCCCTCTAGCCAATAGGTTATGTTCCAGTTCATAGTACCCCTACTATTCACATAACTTGGAATCTAGCGAGGATGAGTCTAATGTGATTAGTATACCAACCAACCCTCTCGGGAGTTCCATTGAGGTGACTGATCAGAAAGACCTGCCTCAAGCAAAGCAAAGTATTCAATCTGCTTGTGAAACTATTAGCTAGTTGGGAACCTTAGCTCTAACCTCACTTACCCTCAAAAAAGTTGAAGGTTTATAGTTAAGGAAGCCCCTAAGTCTTCCAAAGGACATGAAGCCAAAGAGATTATTTTGGGATCATCATCCTCAAGTCTAAGTTGATGTAGAACTTGAGAGGATTCATTTAAAGAATTAATGGAATTACCTTTGACTTTTACGCCTTGTGTTCATAATCTTAAAAAGGTTTAGTTCCTCACATGGTCAAGATTTTGAGAAGCATGAACAATATAAAGTGTGGAAGTACAATCAAGAGGACTAGATTCTGACAAGGTCCAAATGATGATGATGATTACCGCTAGTTGTTACCAATCATTTGGAGTTTGATAGGTTCTTTTCACACAACACCAACTCTTATGAGAATGTGTGTTTTAGAAACCTCGATGATCCATGATCTAAATCAAAGATGCACAGAATTTGAAGAGGAGATTAATTCAATAATAAGCTTAAAGAAATCAACCTGATAAGAAAATCCACCATGTACATCGCTCATTGTCGAATGAAGAAGAAACCAATGACTTAGTTAGTTATTAATGAGTTTAAGGTGCATGGAGTTATGAAGAGATGCCCGATTATCTCGATGGCGCCCAAGCTAGCAATAGATCTTAGCGCTAACCCTATCAAGCAAGCTCCTAGACGCATGCGATTAGAAATTGAACAATAGGTCATTTTTGAAGTTAAGAAATTAATCGATGTTGGTTTCATAAGGAAAGAAAAATATCTTACCTGGTTATCCAGTGTCATACTAGTTAAGAAGAAGAATGGCCAAATTCACATTTACGTCGATTTCAGGGACTTAAATAAGGCATGTCCTAAGGATGAGTTTCCTCTTCCTATACCAGAATTAATGGTGGACATCGCCTCATCTCATGCAATTTTCTCTTTCATCTCGCTATAACCAAATCAAGATGTCTCTTGAAGATGAAAGAAACACTACTGAACCCCATCAATCTTTATTATAGGGTCATGCCTTTCGCTTTAAAATGCCGGTGCTACATACCAATGGGGCCATGACTCGATATTTCAATGAACTCATCCATCATCGTTGAGTGCTATGTTGATGATCTAGTCAAGAGCGAGAAAAGGAAGACCATCTCTTTGACTTGAGAGTAGTTTTGAATGTTAAGATAATATAACCTCAAAATGAATCCCCAAAGTGCATTGAGTAGCTTAAGAAAATTCCTTGGGTTTGTTGTCAACATCGGGAATAGAAATAGATCCAAAAGATTAAAGCTATCTTAGAAATGCCACCTCCTAAGAGTTTAACTCAACTCGTGATCCTTCAAGGATGGTTGGTATATCTAAGATGCTTTATCTCCAACCTATCGAGAGATGTTATTCTGACTTGTCAAAAGGATGCCAAGTTCAAGTGGGAAGATATGTCAAGATGCCTTTGAAGACATCAACTATTTGGTGAAGCTCTAGCGCTCCCCTATCCCTGGCAGCCACTTCTACACCGCTATATTGGATGACTCTGCTTCTATTGGCCCAAGCCAATAAGGGAAGGAGAATGCTCTCTACCTCACCATCGTGATCCTCAAAGCAAACTATCCACCTATTGAGAAATATTTCCTAGCTTTGATCTTTCATCTCGGCTATGACACTATATGCTTTCTCATAAGGTGAACTTGATCTCTAGAATCAATCCACGTTACCTCACATGACAAACGCTATCCTGGACATTTGGCACGATGGTCCATGATTCTCTCAATTTTGATATCACATTCCCTCCGGCGAAAAAGGACAAGCACTAGCGGATTTCTTAGCAGACACTTCTCCACTTAGTGATGATCCCCGATGAACAAATCATGAACTTAGGGAGGTTGACAACCACCGATGGGAGATGTATTTTGGTGGTGCAACTTTTTTTTCATAAAGCACCATCTACTCTTCTTCGTGAAAGAAGGGTAGGAATAGTTCTCTTAACTCCACCATGATGTGATGAGATTCTCATATATTTCCAACCCTGCACCATAACAAGTAAGTATGAGGCTTTGATTGATTTGAGTTAGCCATCACTAGTGTCAAGCATTATCAACATCTTTGGGATTCTCTTGGTCATCAACCAGATTGTCGGGTCCTATAAGATTCTCAAACCCAAGCTTTATCATTACCATGAGTATACCATGAAGCTATTGGCCCAAATGCCTGAAGTCACCATCTACAAGTTTCCCTGAGTAGAGAACACAGTAGAAGATGCTTTGGCCAAACTTGCCAAAGAATTGGCATGTCCAGAAGATGACTCCATTTCAATAAGGGTCCAAAATAGACAAGTTCAATCCCTTATTAATGTTGAACTCATAGAGAGACTTTCTCTTAAAGGGGAGGTTGTCATTGTCTATAAGGACAAAGAGCTGGATTGGAGGCAACTGTTCATAGACTATTTGAACACCGGTAAACTACCTCAAGAAAAGTCACAAGCCCATCGTGAAATAGAGCTCTCTATGCTCTCGCTGATGGCACTGCATACCGATCCTTTGATTAGATGTTGTTACATATTTATAAACACATAAGCCCAACATTATAACCGAGGTACATTTCTATGGAGCACATCAATCCTCCAAGATGAAGATGAAGATCAAGAGACTAGATACTATCGGCCTTCAATGATTACGATCGCATGGATGTAGCTAGAGATGCCATGTAGTACACGTATGGTCTTCCACCAACCACCCAACATTCTACACCCTATATTGGCCTCATGGCCATTTGAGTGTTGGGGTACCGACATTGTGGGTTCGATCGATCCTCCTTCTTCCAAGGGTCATCGGTTCATCTTAGCTGCCACCAACTACTTTTCCAAATGGGCGAAGGCAATCCCACTTAGAGAGGTCACAACTCAACATGTGCTTCAAGTTTTTAGGAAACATATTGTATATAGGTTTGGGGTGCCTCTATGAATTATATCCGATAATGGTACTGCATTCAAAAGCACCAAGATCAATAACTTCGCTAGAAGACATGATTTAGATTGGAGATACTCCACCATCTACTACCCCAGAGAAAATGGCTTAGTAGAAGTATTTAACAAAACTCTCATCCAGATATTAAAGAAGACTCTTGATGATAATAAAAGGCAGTGGAATGAGCTGTTGGTTGAAGCCTTATGGGCCTACCGCACTACATACTAAACTCCAACTCAATCTACCCCATTTTCCTTAGTAAATGTGTTTGAAGTCATTCTACCTTTAGAAGTTCAACTCCTATCACTAAGGATAGCATTGGGTAGCAAGATCGCTATAGAGCAGAATGCAAAATTACGGTTAGAAGAGCTCAAAGGTTTGGAGGAGAGTCGTCTACGGGCGTGCTAGAATCTTGAGTTATACAAGGCCAAAATGATTGAAGCTCATAACAAATTGGTTTGCCCTAGGTCTTTTTGAGTAGGAGAACTTGTACTAGCCCTACAAAGACTAATTGTAGCCCATCAAAAGATGGGAGGCAAGTTTGATCCCACTTGGGAAGGCCCCTATGTCATAGAGAAGGCCTACCAAAGAGGATCTTACCAGCTTATTGATTGTAAAGGGGAACACCTGATGCTTCTAATTAATAGGCTCTATTTGAAGAAATATTACCCATAAAAATCATGTTTGAAAAAAATTCTATCAATCAACAAAAATCTGATTCCATTTCATCAAAATCTTCTCTTCTTGAGAAGCATTGTTTATTTGTCCTGTGAATCCATCATGACATATTTAGGATAGGTGTAAGAGTCCCCTAGCAGCATCCTTTCCCTCTTTCACAACACAAACACAATCAAATGCAATCTCACATTGTTATTAGAATAGGTGTGAAAGAACCCAAGAGGCATCCTATTTTGATTAGCATAACTAAGTTAGTGTAGAGAACCAAAGATCCTTTCTTGGGAATCATGCCATCCGGCATCCATTTCATCAAATTCCCGTGTGTTTAGGTGTGTAAGAGAACCCAGAGGCATCCTATTCCTTTAACACATGCACAAAAAATAAACACATATCTTTTGTCTCAAGCTACTTTGATGGGGAGCAAGCCCTGTGGCACCACTCATACCCTGTCGCCCACATGCTACCTAGTTAATATGACATCCCAGTGGTCACTTGTTTGGAAGATATAAGTCCTAGTGCTTTCTTTCTAACTTGTTCATTGCAAACCACGAGCACCTTGTTAGTATGGTAGACTTTACTGCCCAGCCAGTAAACCACCTCATGTTGATTTTGTTTAAGAAAATGTGAGTCCTTGATCTTTCTTCTTGAATTAATCATCATGATCTAACTAGATCGAGTATATCTGAGGTTCATGATAACAACCCCAGAGGATCCTTTTTTATACTACATTTGAGTCGATATAAGTCCTCCAGTGGCATTCACTCAGTAGTTTCTCTAGGTCGGATGGCACTTATCGAGCCGAATATAGACTATCCCAACAATCAGTTCCACTATAAGAGGATGTGAGTCCCTGAGCTTTCTTCCTAGGCTGCTTGTTACGAACCGACATGCACCTTAGGTTGGTTGATGTTCCCTATGCTAATAATGACTCACTTGGAGGATACACCACTCTTGGCATATGTGAGTCCCCGCTTTCTGAGTTGGCCAACATCTATTTGAAGATGACTTCTTCTCTAGGGTTTTGGATTAAGCCTTTAACAGACCCTCTCCCTATGGACACTCTATTTGGAACTCATCCTTTACGACCCCATTCAGACACTACCCAGGTTACTTTTAGATTGGATAGTCCCCCTTTCCTAGTAATCACCTCTGTGGTTGGAGAATTTGTTCAGTGAATGCATAAATTCTCCCTTGGTTCAGTAAATATAAGATAGGTCTAGGTTGATATAAGCTCCTTTTTAGTTTGATCTCTCACAAACTAATAGGGTCCACGATAAACAAGCTAAATAAAATAAATAATTAATTCGCTTGTGGATTAAGAATTCAAGCCCCCAAAGAGCCCCTTTTCCAAGCAGTCATCCTATCTTTGGGCAAGGTCGAGAACTCCCTAGAATTACCCGACTACGAGTTGAGATAAATTCTTGGTGCACTCACTCAGAAGTTTGGTTGTTCACGCTATTTGCCACAAAAGTTACCCCATAGTCATTTCACTTTGGAAGATGTAAGACTATGACATTCTTTCTAGATGATCACAAATGAGGATACAGTCAGTTGATTTGTTGCCCAAAGCAACTGATCACCCTAGTGGTCTTTTATAGTAGAAGATATGAGTCCTCGAGCTTTCTTCCCTTAAATTGATGATTTCAAACTGAAAGGAACTCCTTTGGTCGGATAGTTCTCCCATCGGTAGGAAGCTACTCTCTTTGGTTCAACAAATCTGAGATCGGTCTAGGCTGATATAAGCTCCATCTCAGTGCAGTCCATCGCAAACTAATGGAATCCATCAAAATAAACTAAAAAATGAAATTAACCTTGACTATCCTTGACTTGATCTAAGTTCCCCAACAACATTCACTCAATAGTCAACCCTAGGTTGGGTTTGATCTGTTGCCTTGCCAATAGATCACCCGAGTATCCAGTCCCTACTTTGGAGGATGTAAGTCTACTACGCTTTCTTCTTAGTACATCTGCTGCATATCGAAAGGCATCCCTTTGGTTGGCTAGTCCTACTATGTGTTTAGTAGACTACCCTTTGATTGGTAAATGAAAGTCTAGGCCTCCATGGCTCTACTGTACCCATCAAACCAACAAGGTCCATCTCAAAATCCAAATTAAAAAATCTGAAACAAACAAAATAAAATGAAAACAATCAATCAATCCAAATTAAAATCTTTTGCTTCTCCTCAGTGAGATGCAAATCTTTCTATCTCCCCAGCGGATCTAGAATTCTAATCCCTTAGTGGACTTCACAACATTTCTTCACTTGGTGGATGACTTGAACTCGCTTTTCTAGTGGAGAGTTCACCTGTCTATCCCCAATGGAGTCAAAACAAACACAATTAAACAAATAATAAATTGAAACAAATTCAACTCTCTTCCCTAGTAGGACTTAATTAATCAAATCAAATTTCTCCCCAGTGAGACTTAAATCAAATCGAACCTCTCATCCCTTTGTGGATGACTTGAACCTGCTTCCCTAGTGGAAGGTTCACATACTCTATACCTAGTGGATTCCTCCTTCCCTCTCTTATGACCTTGACACAAGTAGAGCCACATTGCACTAAGCTCTGGATTCCTTCTACACCTTGTAGAGTATGTCTATGTGCTTGTGATGCTGTTGTTGATCATTTCGGTCAACACCAATACATGCGGTATTTCTTGTCATTCATACCACACCTATTGGGCGCCCTTTGTTGACCTCTTTTTTAAGATGAGCTCCCAACCCCTCCATCTTAGACATAAGACTCTCTTAGACTTTAAGAGATCCTTAGTCTTAAGACACATCTAGTGATTAGGTGGACACTCATCCTACTGAGAAGAAGAGTTAGCCATAGTAGGTCATGCCTTATTAGGAAAATTTGACTACCCTATAGCTTGAACCACATTACTTACTTCCTTCCTTCAAGTAAAACTCCAAATCTAATCAACATCAAACTTAAATCAATTCCAACTAAATTGATTTTCCCCAAACTCAAATCAATGCCACATAATTGAAACCTATGATTAAAACTTCTGATTGAAGCCCATGATTGAAATTCCTAAGTCCTTTAATCCCCTCTTAAGGACTTAGCCTAAATCATGTTCAAATCAATTCAAACTCATGAAATTTTCTTATAACTCATTTATATTCTCATTTATATTCACATATATAAATAAAATATAAACTCAAATCAATCAAATCAAATTCCAAATATTTCTTAAGTCCTTTGACTCTCTCCTAAGCGCTTAACCTAAATCATGTTCAAATCAATTCAAACTCATGAAATTTTCTCACAACTCATTTATATTATCATTTATATTTACATATATAAATGAAATATTAATTCAAATCAATCAAATTAAATTCCAAGTTGAAATATCAAATTCTAAGATTTCTTAAGTCCTTTGACTCTCTCCTAAGGGCTTAACCTAAATCATGTTCAAATCAATTCAAACTCATGAAATTTTCTCACAACTCATTTATATTCACATATATAAATGAAATATAAATTCAAATCAATCAAATCAAATTCTAAATTCAAATTCAAATCACAAATCTTTCCTAAGTCACTTTGATTTTCACTTAAGGACTTAGCTTAGATCATGGTCAAATGACTTCAAATCTTTGAAATTTTCCCATAACCCATTTATATTCTCATTTATATTCACATATATAAATGAAATATAAATTCAAACAACTAAAACCAACTCTAAAAATCAAACTCAAATTCAATTAAAATCTAACCTAAGTCTTTCAAGTCAAAATCTTGAACTTAGCCAAATCAATTTCAAATCAAGCCAAACCCATAATTTATCTTCATGATTCAATCAATCCTTCAATCATGAATCCAAATATAAACATAAACTTCAATCATCAAATCAAAACTCAATTCAAAAATCAAACCTAAGTCAAACTCATGTTCACCCTTTGAACTTGAAATTGTCAATTGATTCAAAACTCATTTGACTTCAAACCACTTGTAAATGGATTTATATTTCAATCATAAGTCCATATGAGTTCAATCAAACTCAAATCAAGCTTTGACCAAGCCATTTGACCCACTTAGGCTCACTTGACCCAAAGTGACCTAAAATACCCTTATGAGCCATCCTAACCAAATTGGATTGAACTAAGCTCCACCTAAGCCTCTCATCATGATCAACAATCATCATGAGATGATCAATCACTCAAATTGGGTCAAACCAAGTCAAACCTAAGGGTTGGCCAAGTGAACACTTAGCCAAAATGAAACCCAACATAGCCAAAATCCACTATAGGCCAAATTGACTGAAACCAATGATCTAAGTTCATTCATGATCAATGTTTGAACTTGACCAAGTCAATATTTGAGCTCCAATTGGCCACTTGACCCAAGTTGACCCAAGTTGACCTAAAAAGTCAAAATGTGTCAAAACTTGATCTAAGCCAAATTGATTGAGATCAATGGGTCAAGTTCACCCCAAAATGATTGTTGAACTTGACTAAAGCCTCAATTGGCCAACTAGACCTAACCTAGCCCAATTGACTTTGAACTCAACTTGACCTAAAGGGTCAAATTGATCCAAATTCAAATTTAACCAAAATTAATTGGAAATAAAGATACCAATCTATTTCATATGACCAACCAAACATGAACCAACCCATGACCTAACCCAAATAGGTCAAATTGGTCAACTTGACCCATTTGACCCATCAAATTGAACCAAACCTAAACCAAATTGAATCAAACCAAAGCCACCAAAACATTTCAAATGGTCATATGAACTTGAACCAACCCTTGGTTTGACCCAATTTGACCAATTGGTCAACTTGACCCAAGTTGATCCATTTTGACCTAAATGGGTCAACATGAGCCAAATCATATCAAACTAACTCCAAATTCAATGAAACTTGGCCTAACTGATTTTTCAAACATACCAAACATACCCAAACTAAAATCAAGATCAAATGACCATTTTACCACTAGGCCATAGGGTAACCAAAAATTAAAACCACTTGGAATTTGATTAATTTCTTTTCATGGACACTTGGCATCCTCTTAGTGGACCAAATGAACACTAATGGACCTAATGCACATGACCCATTGGGTTTGGGTCCACCAAACCCAACCCAAACCCAAAATTGACCACCTCCTTTGAAATTACCCACATGGAATCCTCCCTTCACTTGATTTAAGCACATGGCCACCTCATCCACTCCTCCTCTGGCCAAAACTGAATTCAAGGATAGCTCTAATAGCTTAACAAACCCATTGCATAAGCTTAATTGGATCAATATGGAAAGCACCTTCAAGGCCATCCGACCCTTCAAGGGGGAGATATACTCCCCCTAATTCAATTCAATCTATATACTCTCATGCTTGATTGAGCTAAGGAAAGCCAGAGGAGCCATTGCCAAGTGATTCTAAGCTTCCTAGAGTGAAATCAAATTTCTTGTTCTCGATTTTCATAGCTTGAAAATAGGGGAGCACCACTGAAAATCCAACTTAGCCTACACTCCATATCAACCCAATTCTTCCTTCAAGCTCCATCAGAGGATCAAGTCGAGTTCACCCAAGCTCTTCCCAAGCTCCAAAGGCAAGGGAGGATCTAATTTGATCAAGACCGAGCTCAAGTGCAAGAGGAGTTGGTCCATAGAAGTAGCTACCCAATTTCAACACCTCAAACTCTCAGCAAAGCTTAGTCTCCACCAGACGAAGCTTCTCCAAGGGAATCAAGCACCAGTGAGATTAACCATTAAACTGAGCTTAAGTTCAATATTGTTTGGAGCTTTGTGAAGTAAAGTTTAATCTCATGCAAATCTAGTCGTTAGATGTGTCTACCCTTATGCTTAGATGGTGTGGGTAATTTTGGGATCAATCTGAGCTCAATCAAGCTCGAATCATCCCCTTGAAGATGGACGGTGTCCATCCTTCATAAGGATTTATTGGGATAGATTAGGGGTCGTCCATCCGTGCATTTTGGATGGGAGACTGTGATTAAGATGCGTAGAATCCATGTTTCAACCCATTTGATCTACAGCTTTAACCTCATCCATCTGATCCTTGATCGGATGGGTGAGGAGAAAGCACGTAGCACCACCGCTGACATGGCGCTATGATGTGACAACTTATAATCCAATCTTGTCATGCCACATGGAAAGCACATGCCACGTCAGCGGCCCACATGGCGCCGATGTGATTAAAGACTTAATTAGGCTATTAAATGTTCTAATTAAATATGTAAACTTCTTAAATTCATATCTAAGCCTAAAAAAATAAAAAAATATGAAATAAATTGCATTGAATAGACAATTGTATATAGAATATTCTAAAAATGATTTCAAAGAATTTTGAAAAGTATATTTCTTTGAATTTGGGTTTTATTGGAAATATTATTTTGCTAATTACTCTCTAATTTCTCCACTGATTAATCCCAAACTTCTTGTGCTTAATTAGTGGGATGACTCCTACCTCCCCTAATTTTGTTGGGATTTATTGGTGGCTTAATTAAAGGAATTGCTCATTCATTTCTTAAGCACTCTCTTAATGTAATTAGGATTAATTAAGGGCGTAATTAATGGTTTAACCCTCTAATTAAGTCAATTAAGTTTTAATTAAGTGAATATATGGTTTATAGAATAATCTTAGGATGTTTTCCTTAAGATATTCCTTAAACCCCCTTTTCTTTTTTAATCCAACCTTAATTAAGGGTTAATTCACTAAGTACCCCCTTAATTAATTTCATAAAATTCTAAAACTCTCCAGAACTCAGTTAATCTATCTTGGGTGGATGCTTAGGTGTTCAAGAACCTAAGTACATTAAGGAAATCAAAACTCAACTCTCATGTGTGAGAAGGGTTATGAAAGTACTTAAGTTAAATCCCTTAGTTTAATTAATCATTAATCATGAGCCAATTGCATTAGGTACCTTTCTTTCTTAGGTGCATTACTGATTTAAATTTCTCGTGTGATTGTATATCATCTCATTGGCTCATAGTTATCTGATTAAGTATATTAAGGTGGTATAGGTAAGGGGTAATTAACACACTTAATTCATACCTTAGCCTAACCAAAGCATAAAATTGATCTAATCACCTAAAAATTATACTAAAAGAATAAACATATGTGGGAATGAGTTAGAAACAGCAAACTCACCTCATATTTCTCAAATTAAATCAAACTCAAAATAAAATCAAACCTTCCTTAAAAACAACTTGATTTGCTTTAAGCTTTCTTATTTCATAAGATTGCATTTAGGAATTAATTATGGTGAATGTGTTTACATGATTTCATCACTTTAGTTCTTTCCTAATATGCTAAATGTGTATGTCATATGAATTTCATGCATTCATGCTTTCCAAAAATCAAATTCAAAATGAAATGTTTTTTATGTCAAATTGCATGGTTTGGCTAAAGTCAAATATGAATGGCATTTATCACTATTAAATTCAAAACTATTTTCAAAATCTATAAATCAAATATCCAAAACTGAAAATGTGCTGCTTATAATTATTTATGAGCTTGCATGTGGATATAAATACGAAGATATGCATAGTGTAGCCTTCCTTCTCTTTTCTTTTAGTATGGGTTTGAATAGGATTTAACAAAGTGTATAGTTCATTTGAAAATAATATAACACTTGCCTAACCCCACCCCCCCCCCCCTTCCTATTCATTCCTATATATTATTACTTAAGTATAATACACTTGTACATACATGCATAAACAAAATAAATCAACTAATACAAACTTTATGCATCTTTCTTTTCCCTTCATTTCTTTTGTACATATGCTTGTATTTAAGGAAAGTGGTATATTAGTCTAGACAACCCTGAGGTTGCGAGGCTTTAAGTAGCCCTAAGTAGGTCTTGTACCTTATACCCCTGGTTAACAATGGCGATGTACTCACTTATGCCTTTCATACATACATGTGTGCATGTGAAAAATGGATAAGAAAACCTCTTTTCTACTTAATAAAAATCATGCATCATAAAGCATTCAAATTTTCTTAAGTAAATCACTTAGCATTCATCATAATGTATGTATAGATATACTAAGGATTCATTCATATGCATGTTATACATGTTGGGAAAGAAAATGAAGTGATGTGTGTTTTGTGATCTTAATTCACTTTATTTAATCTTAAAATGCCTTTCTTTTTGAATGGGTTTGTTTAGAGAAAATCTAAACTTAGGATTAATTAAAACACATAATAAAATATTCACTAAACAAAACTAAATATGAATCTACTTTAGAAATTACTTAAGGTAGGGAAGCTAAGAGAAGTTTCTCTTCTCTTTTCCCTCTCTTTACAACACTTAGTAATTAATTGTAGGTTCATTCAAACCTAAACAAAATATCAAATAAAATCAATCTAAATCAACTAAACAACTTAAACAAAACCACCCTCTAAGTTGGGCATCTTCATACTTAGGAAATCTAAACCTTAAAGCCATAGCTAAACATACCACACAAATCTTTTAAAGCATACACATTAGGTTAAGTCACCACTTCTAAATTTAGGTTAGGATGGTGCATGGCTTGATGTTTGCTTTTGTTTCATGATGTTTTGATTTAGTCTGGATGTTAGGGTGAATGTGCGTAGAATGAATGGTAGGATAATTTAGTTTAATCATTATTTTTTGTAGGGGATTGTGCTTAAGGGGCATTGTAATAAAAAATATAATTGCTTTTGTTGTGCAGGTGCTTATACCCCTAAGTATAATATAATAGGCCAGATGGAATTGGTCACCCATGTGTGGGGTGCTAAGTCTAATATACATGCTTGAGACTTATATGGTTTATTTAGCTAATCTCTATTTTACAGGTGTTAGTTAGATTTACTTTTCCTTTTCACGTATTTTTGTAATTTGGATTTTGGAATGATTGTTATGGGGGAGTAGGATGAGCATTGGTCATAAGATTACATCTTACGTATCATGTGAAGCCTTTGTAGCAACCACCTTCCAACCATCGAAAAGAAGGAACCAAAAGAAGAAAAAAGAAAGAAGAAATGAAGAAATGAAGACCCTCATAACACGAATTTCCTTACTTTATTATAAATTAATTCATTATGTAATCTGGGTTGTATAAGGGTAGAGCTCTGCTATCCAATTTATTTTCGAGTTTGTGTAGTGGTGCCCGACCACAAATGGCCTTTTATTCTTTTGCGTTAGCTTTATAAAATATTTGATGTTTTATTTAGATTGTGCATTAAGATGGCATATTTTCCTAGTTTCTTTCTTGCTTTGATGTATGGCCTGGATGAAATTAGGCTCTTAGAGAAAAATAAATCTTCTACTAAATTAATCAACTCAAAATTAAAAATAAATAACTCATAATCTCATTTAAAGCCTAAGTTAAAATCAAGATAGAAAGAATTAGCAACTCCTTAGCTGGATGAGTATTTCTTTTATAACATCATGCATAAAAATATATTATTACACTCTTGAATGGAGGGCTTTCACCTTTGCTAGAAAAACTTGGCTTGACCTTTAAGAACCATGGTGGAAATACACCTCCCCCTTATCACTGATTTTGGCCTGTAATCTTACTTCTCATGCATTAGGCATATGAATCTTATAAGCCTGAGTCAAATGATTGTCCAAAAATAAAAATAACATGTAATATATTTTGCATTATATCTAGGTCATTTTCATGCCCTTACATGATCTAGTCTCTTAGGGAATGAGTTTAAGGACTTAGTTTCTTTCCAAATAAATAATAGCCTAGCTATCTTGCATAAAGCATATGAATTGCCTACATGAATTTAAAATTGTAGGGGTAGTTAGTTGGCAGCCACCTCGGGAGGTTGTAAGTCCAAGCAGTCAAGTGATTTATCCTCTCTTATGGTGACAAAATAAATACCTATTTTTTCTTTATATTTAGGTCATGCTTTTGGCCCTCACCAAAGCTCACTAGATTTAGGTTCTAAGGTTACTTCTCCCTTCTATGGGCCATAAGCATAAATCCTCACCTCTTAGGAATTTTCATAACCTTGTATTATGGAATTATAAGCCATAAACTTATAATAAAAATTCAACTCAAATAAACAATTCAATTTCAAAAATGTAAAGCCCAACTATAGGATAGTTTGAGATGTTTGCTAGGTTTCCTAGCATCATGAGCATCTCTTACTTATCTTCCTTTGACTTTGATAATAAATCTCTCTCTTTGATCAATCCCATTTTATCTTCTAAAATAAACTAATTGATTGATAATCTTACCTATTGAAATCTTTGGGATAATGATCATTTATCTTAATCGAGAGTATTCCTAAGAGATCTCATTTCTTAGGATGTAATTAACTATGGGGCTTCTCGATTTAAAATAAACCCTACTTTACTTTTTCATGTAAAGTAGGGGAAGAATCTTTGGTACACATGCAGGATTGTCCAGTCACTTGTTGAGGTGATTAGGTCCATTATAGGTTGGTGACTTCTATCTTTTGAGATAGTACACCTCTCTTCAATGTCATACCCAATCACCCTCAATATGAATATATGCGGATCTATGTGATGTCAAAAATGCATAAAAAAAGAAGTATGTTTCTCTCTTCATTTTATCCTACATTGAGTGAAGATGGAAGTATACCTTTTCTTTTAGAAATCCTTATAAAATTTCACCACATCCTTCTAACACAAACACAAATAAAAATAAACACATATCTTTTATCTTGGACTATTTTGATGTGGGAGCAAGCCCCCTGTGGCACTCACTCATTAGCTGTTCTAGGTCAAGCTAACATGCAACCTTGCTAGTATGTCACCCCAATGGTCACTTATCCGGTGGATGTGTGTCCCCGTGCTTTCTTCCTCACTTGACCATTGCAAACCAATGAGCAACTTGTTAGCTTGGTAGACCTCACTACGTAGCAAGTAAGCTACATGTCAACTTTGTTTAAGAAGATGTAAGTCTACATGCTTTCTTCTTGGACTACCCATCATGATCTGACTAGGTCGAGTATATTTGAGGTTTAGGGTAAGTCCCCCAATGGTTCCTTTCCTCTTGACTACTTTTGAGCTGATTTAAGTCTTCTAGTGGCATTCCCCTAGGTCGGATAGCTGTCGGTGAGCATCAGAATAATCAATCTCTCTATAAGAGGATGTGAGTCCCCGATACTTTCTTTCTAGGCTGATTGTCACAAACTGATGGACATTTTAGGTTGGTTCATTTTCATTATGCTAACAATGACTTACCCAATGGATACACCACTCTTGGTAGATGTGAGTCCCCACGCTCTCTCCTTGAGTAGGCCACTGAATACCTATAGATATTATCTTCTTCAGGGTTTTAGATAAAGCCTTTAGCAGCCTCTCCCCTGCGGGCACTCCACTTAGCTCACATCTTTTCTGACCCCATTTAGACACTACCCGGGTTAATCTTGGATTGGACAGTCCTCCTTTCCTAATAGCCACCCCTGTAGTTGGAGAATTTGTTCAATGGATGCACAGATTCTCCCTTGGTTCAATAAATCTAAGATTGGTCTAGGCAAATATGAGCTCCTTCTCAGTGTGATCCCTCACAAACTAATAGGGTCTACGATAAACAATCAAACAAGCAAACAAATTTATTTGCTTTGAGATTAGGAATTCAAGCCCACAGCGGCGCCTTTCCCAAGTAGGCATCCTATCATTAGGGCAGTGTCAGTAAAACTCCCTATAGGAATTACCTAACTACACTTGAGTTGAGATAAGTCCCCGGGTTAGCACTCTCACTATAGTCACCTTTAGGTTGGGTTCAATCTATTTTTCCACAAACAGGTTACCCCAACGGTCATTTTGCTTGGGAAGATCTAAGTCTACTACATATTCTTTCTAGCATGACTGTCGCAAACCGATGGGCAACCCTAGGTCGGGTTGGCATGTTACCTTGCTAATGTGTCACCCCAGTGATCTTTCATTCAGGAAAGATGTGAGTCCCTGTGCTTTCTTCCTTTATTTCATCTATAGTAGATTTTATCTCTTCCTCATACTCAGGAGGTGTGTTTTGAAGTGAATCATCTTTGGATTTCTTCATAGTTTTTATGAATGAATCTTCTAGAAGAGTAAAAGAGACTTCAAAGAGTTGATCTACTTGATGATTACTTATCATTAAATAATGCTCTATATCATCAAATGATTCAATAATACCAATCCTAATGTCAGCTTTGGAATGAAAATTTCTATGGTTTTCATTCTAATACTGGGCTTTATCTTTGGGCCAAACATTTGTGATAAAACCATGTTTCACAGAATTCTTTACACAAGTAAAATACTAGTCAAAAGGAAGTTCTATTATTTCATTGAAATATGGTTCTTCAAGCTTTACATCTCCTTTTGAGCTTGAAGGATTAGGTACAAAATAAAATTTTGCTGACCTCCTCACTTCTCCTGATAAGTTAGAGGCTACTTTGACCTCTAATTGAGATATTTTATTTTGATTTAGAGGAGTCAAAGTTAAAGTATCCACATAGTTTTTTAATTTTTCATATATGGATAGCTCAGACTCTTCCTTTAATGTTTTGACTTCTTTCTCATCAGTGTCTGATTCTAAGGAAATCTCAAACTTTATTGAAGCATTTCTACGATGGGATTCTTCATCTGAGCTGGATTCCAAATCAATATGAATTATTGGAGGTTCTTTTTCTTTTTCTTTTTCTTTTTCTTTTTCTTTTTCCTCCTTTTCTTTCTTTTCATCTTTCTTGATTATTGTACTTTGTGCTTCAATAATGATGGATTTCATAGAATCAAATCTAGGTTTCTTAGGCATGTAGTAAATAACATCTTCATAGAGCTCAATCTCATGAATATAGAATGGTTGTATATCTCCTTCTATAACATATTCTGCTCAATCCCTAGTGTACTTAATACACTGGTGGAGTGAAGAAGGAACCATTCTATACTCATGGATCCAAGGTTTGCCTAAGAGAGCATTAAAGGAAGTTTCAGAGTCTAAAATGTAAAATTTAGCTTCAGTTTTCAATCCTTCTATATCTAATAATAGAGTGATTGAACCTAAAGCTTTTTCACCTATTTTTGTTAAAGCCCCTTAACATCATCTTATCAGAGCTAATTCTTCTGCTATAAATTTTTAAAAATGCCAATGTTCTAGAGTTCAAGATGTTAACAGATGCACCAACATCTATTAGAACTCTTGACAATCTTGTATTTTCAATTTTTACAACAATATAGAGAGGATGGTTATGGTCACTGGTTCCCAAAAGTAGATCCTCATCGGAGAAACTAACCCCTGGGATCTCTTTAAAGTAGCAAGCCTCTTCTAAGAAAGTAACTGCTAGTTCAGTCAAGCATACCTCTGGATCAAGTAATGCCTGTACTAGTGACTCTCTCATTTCTTTTGAAAGAATGAGAGCGTTATAAATGCTTAATCTAGTAGGGAGCTTCCTAAGATGGGCCAGAACATTATAATAAACTTTGGGAACCTTTATTTCTATTGGTATTTCTTTAAGTAAAGAATCTGAATGTTGGTTTTAATCCATGATTTCCTTCCCTTTTTCTTGAGGAGTAGGAGGTAAACGAGGCGGTAAGACTCTTCCACTATGGAGATTTACTTCAACAATATCTCCAAGGTTCGAATCAACCTATTCCTCATTTTGACCATCCTTTTCTGATGAATGATTAGAGTCTGATACTTCTATATCTATGATAAGTGGTTAACCATGCAAATCTTCCATGTAAGTTTCTAACCCTGAGTCATGTAAAACATCATGAGATTCTTCTTTTTTTATATTTAATTTTTTAATATTTTCATTCTCATTTTCATCAGAAATAGCATGAATGTAGGAAATGTCATCAGAGATAGACTTTTTATTCATTCTTTTGAAATAAGTACATATAGATAAAGGCTTACATGGTACCGCCTTTCTATCTTTATCATACAGAGTTCTATCACTAGATATAGATGTTCCACCCTCACCACACTTTTTGATCTTTTGAGTAGTTGAAAATGTTGAACTAGGCTGAGGTGGAACTCGTACTCTAGACTCTAGTGGATCAACCTGGGTGATCACCTCTTGGGTCTGACTCTGATCCTGCATGACAAGTTCCAAAATTTTCATCATATGTTTCTTTGTAGAATGGGATAAAGCAATATCCCATTCATTTTGAAATGACAAACTGGAAGAAGAATTACCTGTTATAACCTTAATGGACCCTTGTCCATGGTCCATAAGGTACTCCTTTAGAATAGTCACCAATCCCTTCTTAAAATTTCTTTCAAGCCAATCTTTGAAAGAAAATCAATCCTCAATGGTATGCCCCAACATCTGATGATATAGATAATAATTGGGATCATTTACTTTTCCTACCTCCTCTGGCTTTCTCAGATCAGGGAGTTTGAAGTGTGACTTTTTTATTAGATTTATGAAAATTTTCCTCACTGCCTCTTTCTTAAAGGAGTAGGTCTTGGTTCATCTTTTCTGAGAAAGAGCTAGTTGGAAAATTCCTAAGGAATGATGACTTCTGCTGTTGCGAAGGTTCATAAAATGAAGCTCACTCTAGTTTTACTTGTATAGGAGCTTTCCCTCTATCCACTATAGAGACATTACCTGTGCTTTTTTCTAAAGGCTTCCTAGGCTTAGATGACTCAGATTGGTCTTTTAAGAAAGACATCCTAGGAGCTTCCTCTTATAAACTAAAGGCTTTATTCATAATTTTTCAAAGGTTTTAATAGTAAAGCCATTGAGCAGGAATGCTATATGGGCCATGTATGTTCCTGAGGAGAATCTCTATAGCATGCTACTATTATAATTGAGGCTCGCATTTTAAGTTGAGGATTCTCCATCTAAGGATATAATCTACTAGAGACTCCCCAGGCTTCTGATGTGCTACCACTAGATCTCATATGGCAACATAATGTTGAGCACCTGTGAATCTCTTCAAAAATATTTCTTCTAATTCGGTGAAAGTGTGCACCGAATCATTTGGCAAATCAGCATACCAGTCGAAAGCAACTCTACTCAAGCTGCTAACGAACTGTCTAAATAAAAGAGCATCACTCCCTTCAGCATTATAGCAGCTTGCGTGAAAGTGAGCTAAATGCTACTTGGGATTTCTAGTCCCGTCAAATACTTTGAAAGATGGGGACACAAACCTTTTAGGATAAGGAATAGAATCAAACTTCTCAGGGTATGGTCTACCCTTTGGAGTCAGGGTTGTGCCCCGAGTCTATGCAAATGCTTCTTTCACCTATTGTTCTTCCCATGTCTTTAGTTCAGTGTTGGAAGGTACTACAATTGCAAGTTTTGACTCTTGCTAGTACCCTTCCAAACTGGACCTCAAATCATCGATAGGATGTAGTGAATCTGAATGCTCAATTTGATGGGGTCGAGAAGATGATGGAATCATATATTGAAGTGATTGCATGGTAGCAATCATCTCTTCCATCTTCTTACTCATAGAATTAATTTGCTCATCCTTCTTTTGAAGATGAAGGATAAGCTGCTTAAGTAGGGTTTTCTTGCATCTCATCTTGCTCTTTATTAGATGATTTGGTGTCAACCATGTAGATATGTGCTACTGGCAACCCTTAATCATCATTCAATAGGTCATCTTGCTCATGATCAAAATATTCAAATTTTGTTTTGAAGTTTTCTTTTTTTTTCATCTTCTTTAATAATATTTTTCATCTTTTCTTTAGATAAAGAGAGTGGTACACCAATACTATCTAAGATAACATCCATTGGTTCACCAATTTCTATTGGCTTTACTTCAGATGATTCATTCACATTCCCCTGAGATGTAGGGATACTCTCGAGTCCCGGGTCCAAGTGACTATCATCAGTAATTTCCCGAACATAAAGAGATGGATGAGAAGAGTCCATTCCCTTACTAGGAATATCTAATGAATGTACCTCAGCCTGAGGCCCTGGTGATGAAAATAGTAGCACATCCTGATCTAAATTTGGCCTAACAAAAGATCTCTCTAAAGGTGAAGAAGGTAAGGGTGGTGAAGGAATCCTATGCTCAGTAGTAGAAAGGACTTTCCTAATATAAACCCATTTATTCTTTTTCTTAGTAAAAGTCCTATCATTTTCTAACCTAGTAGATTGTTCTCTATGCCATGTAAGTGAGTGCACGGGACTAGGATATCATCCTGATACTATAGGAACAGGGTAAGAAGGTTTCCTCCTATCATACATGGCCGCCTTCCCTTCCCTTTGATGATGAAAGGTGGCAGGTCTTCTTGAAAGTTCTCCAGCTAAATTTTGAGAAGCCTGATGCTTCATGGCTCTCAGTAGATCTTCGTTAGTGTAGGAAGAAGACCTAAGAATCCTTTGCAAGGTTTGGTGAAGTTGACCTTGGTATTCCCTATTTACTTGCTCAAAGCTTTTCTTTTCAGGATGGATGAAAGGACGAGGTGGATAACTAGCAATCCTCATCACATCCTCCTCCTCTAGGGTAGTAGATAAAGGGTAGAATCTACTTCCACCTAAGAGTGGGGAAGTGTCAGGAAAAGTATATCCATCCCTCTTCATAGCTAGCTCCATGTCTAGCATATATTTCTACTTCTTCTGACTTTTAGTCATTTTAGATGTTTTAGAGGTGGAACCTACTTCAAAGGTGCTAAAGGAAACTATAGCAGGAAATGCCTCTGAAGTGGGCAGCTTTGATTTCTTTGAACAGGTCCCTACTGGACCCTCTCATTAGTCTGACTAGTAAGCATCCTATCCTCAACAGGATCAGAAAAAGAAACACTAAAAAACTCCTGAATAGGTTGCTTATTTTTTAGAGTGGTCTCAGCAACAAGAGCAAGAGTCACTTTGTTGGCAGTAATGTTGAGGTTTTCAAATCCAGCCCCAAATTTGATGAAGGAGCCATCAGGTAAGCGGTTATTGTCAACAGAAAAGCCAATGCCATAAGTGGCAGCAAAGATCAACTGGCCAACCATTTTCCTATTTTTAGAAAAACAAAATTAATTTTATTAAAAATGTAAAATAACCAGAATATGGTCAAAACAGGTTTTTGACCTATCAGGATATTTTAGCCAATAATATGGCCAAGATTTTCTCTCTCTCTCTCTCTCTCTCTCTCTTTTTATTTCCTTTCAGATTTTGTTTCTAGATGTTGGATAAATTCAACCAAGAATGAAATGAAGAAGTATCTAATAGAAAGAAAGGCAGTCATGATCGGTGACTTACACTAATCCACTATCGATATGTATGAATAACCATCTATTTTTAAAGATAGAGAAAGGAACCAATCCCCAACGGAGTCGCTAGAAAATATGTTGGTATTTTCTCTAGAATAGAGAAAAGAAATGACACCACATCGAGTTTAGGAATATTTTATTTAGATGACCAAATATGGCATTAAGGAATAAACATATTATCTCGAATGATAAATATGCTCTCTTATAATAGATTCGATCATTTCAATAAAAGACTCCTAAGGCTAATCGATCTTTCGTGTACCAGAGTATTTTCCCCTGAACTACATGGATAAGTAGAACATGGTTTATTTTATCCTGGGATCATTATTCTCTATAAAGGCAAACCTCTATAGTTAATTACATCTTAGGAAGGGTCTCTTCCTAAGAATACTCTCGATAAAAGAAATAAGTGATTATTCCTAAAGACTACTAAGGTAGCTTTCAAAGGATTAATTTTTGGGAAATTCAATTCAGAGAGATCCAAATTGGAGAGAGTTATTTTCAAGAGTCAAATGAGAAAGAGTAGGAAATGCCTATTGATACTGGGATACCCAGTAGACATTTCAACTATTCTATGATTGGGCTTCAAATTTGGGATATAATTTTAGAGTTTAAGTTATCATTTTCTTAGAAATCTAAGGCTTAGATTCTAGCAGCACGAGACTGTAAAAGTGCCTAAGGTTGAAGACTTATTCCTAAAAGGATGCTTCAGAACCTAGTCTACATGTGCTTCTAACACATGTCAGATGCTCGACCTAGTTCTATCCTTGGGAATCACTATCTATTCTCCTCACTTGAGGGAACTAGCTTATCCCTGACTCTTCTGGACTTACAACCTGCCTAGAGAAGGCTGTCAGCTAACACCACCTAAGTGCATTTTAAATTCATGAAGTCAAGTCACATGAATGCAAGATGACTGGGCTATTGCATTTTTAGAAATGGAATCTATGAACCTAGACTCACTCCCTAATCCCTAAGATCATATAGGGTATGAAGATGCATCTAACTAATGCATATTTTTTAGATTTTAATAAATTTTGACTCAGGATTCATTTAGGCCATAGGAATACAATTTATGCTTATTGTATGCAATTAGAAAAAGGTTATGGGCAAAATCAGAATAGAAGAAGGTCTACTTCCATCATAGGCTCTCAAAGGTCAAGCCCAAGTTCTCTGGAAAGGATGGAAGTCCTTCATCAATCAAGAGTGAAATAATATGATTTATGCATGATGTTAAAACATCCAACTAAGGGGTTGCTACCTATTTTATCTTTATTTAATACTTAGGCTTTTATATGAGGTTATGAGTTATATTTATTTTTATGTTTTGATTAATTTAGTTGGGCAGAAAATTTATTTTATCCGATGAGCCTACGTCCAGGCATTCATCACAGCACAAATATAGCACAAAAAGAAACCTAAGAAAAGCATGATGTTTACCTAAAATAAATCAAACCAAATTAAATTATATAAGAAGAAGGCCAATGTAGCTGGGTATCGTTGTACACCCAGAAAGAAAAGAAAATGGGTTCTATTGCCCTTATACACAGAATTACAAGGTTTAGATCTGTGGGTCTTCTTTCTAGGAAAGTTTTCTTCTTCAAGGACATCCATCAGGCTCCATAGGGGACCACCGTACCATCTCCTAGTTGGGTCAGCTCCTGCTAATCCTAGATCCCATAGATCCTAACCTAATTCTAAGCTCAAATTTATATTTAAAATTTAAAATAAATCCTAAGCCCTGTAAAACAGATGTTAGGAAATACAAACATCACACAAAGAAGTTATATTTCACAAACATATGGGCTTAGTATTAGTTGCTTGACAAGCACACCTGTCCTATAGACTATGTTAAGGAATTTTCAATACCTGCAAGCAAACAATAATTTTATAATTTTTATTTATTATTTTGATCCCTTTTAACACAATCCCCTGCAAAAAATAGTGTTAAATCTAAAAAGAATGCCCTATCATCCAGTTTAACGAGCAAACATGCTTAGGCATCCAGTCTAAAGCAATTCACCACACAAACATATGTAGCACAACATAACATATCACAGGAGATTAACAGAAAATCATAGAATGATCTAACCTAGATCTAGAATCCATGACCTAAGTAATCTAGTGTGTGTAGAAAAGGGGTTTGTGTGGTAAGGCTTTGCTAGGCTCCTTTAAATTCAAGTTTAAGTTTGAAGTTTGAATTGGTTTAATTTTTACCTTTTGTTGGTTTCAATTCAAATGATTTAGTGGTTTAATTTCCATGTTTATGTTCATTTTATTTGATTAAAGTAATATTTAAGTTTTTAAGAATGAGAAATAGAATGAATTTCATTTTTAGGTGAGACTCACTTTATTCCACATCCTAAATCCTAATTAAGTTTTCAAAAGTCTAACTAAGATCCTTAAGTATCTTAATTAATCCTTTTGATGTTATTTATGTTTGGATTTGATTTATGTTATTTCATTTGTTTGAATTGCTTTGTTTGATTTAATTTGTTTGATTTATTTCATTTTGAATTAGGCTATGTGGGTTTCATTTGATTTGGTTCATGTTAATTTAAAGAGTTTAGATTAAAGTTTGATTTCATTCAATTTAATTTAAGTTATTAAATCATGGATTTGTAAGCTTTAAGATTTAAGTTTATTAATATGAATTAGTGCCTTAGGTTTGTTCATGGATTAAGCTGAACCTAAAGTACTTAGGTTAATTATTTGTTCTGATTTAATTGACCTAAGTTTTAGATTCATTCTTAAATTCATTAGAGATGAGTGGTTTCATTAAATTTTATTGATTCAAAGCTTATGGTTTTAGTTAATTAATAATTTTGTTAACCTTAGGTTTTATTTCATTAACCTAAGATTGAATTTGATCATTTTAATTGACTTAGGATATTTAGATAAGTTTTTGAAAAGTTTATTGATGTTTGATTGAATTGATTTGAATTGTCATTTTATTTAATAGATTAATTAATTTTCTTAACCTAATGTTTGATTAACATTGACCTAAGGATTTAGAAATTTAACAACTCCTAATCCAAAAATCAAATAGAATTGAAAATTTTTTGGCAAGTGGGGTTACATGCTAATTTCAAATGTCCAAAGTTTCATCTTGACTAGATTATAATTAGGGAGTAATTATGGCTTTAATTATTTCATTAAAACCTAAATTAAGCCTAATTTATTGCAATTTAGTTAAGGGTTTTATTTTTTATAAATTCTTTAATGAAATACCTTTCCAATTAGGGTATATTCATAATTTTGGCTAACTGGTTGATTTACTATGATTTAATTAAATTCAGGTTATTTAATTGAATTATTTAATTGCTTGGTTAGGTTTATCTAAGGATTTTTAGGGTTAATTGAGTTTAAGTGGTGTTTTATTCACTGAAGTTCATTAGGGTGATTTAAGGTTGTTAGATTAAAATTCTCTAATTATTTCATTAGGGATTAATTAATTTGATTAATTTAAAGGTTAAAAATATGAAATTTTAATTTCTATTAAATTTAGTAAATTAAATCTTGAAAAATTTACCTAAGGTGTGTTTCATGCTTAATTTTATTTTCTCTAAGTTTCAAATTAATTAGATTATTAATTTAATAGTAATTATAGTATAATATTTTTTAATTAAACCTAAATTAAGGGAAAAATACCCAATAGAAATTAGGGATTTTAATTTTTTTGGATTCCTCTCATCAAGATGAATCCATAGAGCTTTCATTTGCATTTTTATTATTTGTATTTATTTTTCTATGAATTTTATAAGTTTTTATTAATTTTTTAATTATTTTAAACCGTTCAATAATGGAATTTAGCGGTTTTAAGTGAAGGGGACCATGGGGGATCTGCGCACCGCATGGCACGCTCTTGCATGGCACATCCTGCTACATAGCACACACGGGTTGGTCTCATTGGATTGGGTCGTCGGCTTCGATTACTGGGGCGATCTGTTGATCAAAGATCGAATGTGCATCGATCCGTTCTAAAGCGAAAATTGATCCATCGACTAGATCGTCGATCCAAATACATGGATTCATCTCCTTTGTTTCCTATGGGAGCCGAGGGTAAGGAAATTAAAACCTCTTTCATAAGTATGAAATGGTGTTTTAAAAGTACTTAAGCTAAATCTCTTAGCTTAATTAACTTTTAATTGTGAGCCAAATTGCATTAGGTCTTTTCATTATTAGGTGCATTACAAATTTAAATATCTTCTGGGTTTTATGGCATTTTGTTGGCTCATAATTACTTAGTTAATTTTTCTAAGGTGTTGTAGGTAAGTGTTAATTAAGCCACTTAATTCATACTCTAACCTAATCAATGCTTAAAAATGGATTTAATTATCTCAAAATAAAACAAAAATACAAAACACATGTGGGAATGGGTTAGGAACAGGAAACTCATCTCACCTTTTCAAAATTAAATCAAACTCCAAATTAAACAAAAATCATTTTGAAATTCACTTTTATTTATTCTAAATTTTCTTATTCCTTAAAGAATGTCTTTAGGATTTAAGTAAAGTGAGTTTGTTTACATGCTTTCATTGCTTTAGATCTTTCCCAACATATTAAGTTCTATGTCATGTGATTCATGCATTCATAATTTCATGTTTCAAAAATTTAAAATGAAATTGTTTACTTTATGTCAAATGTGCATGTGTTGGCTAAAGTAAAATTTGAGTGGCTATTATCACTACTAAATCCAAAATATTTTCAAAATACATAAATTAAATATCAAATCTGAAAGTGTGATATTCATATCTTAATTATAAGCTTGCATGTGATGGATTATAAAAGCATGTTTAGCACAGGCTCTCTTTCTTCCACATGTTAGCAAAGTTTTGAATAGGAATTAGTAAGATGTATAGTTCATTTAAAAAGAACCCAACACTTACTTAATCTCGTACCCTATTCATCCCTATGCTTTCACTTAAGAAAGTTTGCCTATACTTGCATGCATAAATTGCATAAACAAAAATGAATCCATTAAACAACTTTTGCATATTCCTTTTTCATTCCATTTCTTTTATATACATGTTTGTACTTAAGAAAAGTTGTATATTAGTCTGGACAATCCTGAGATTGTGAGGCTTTAAGTAGCCCTAAGTAGGTCCTGTACCTTACACCTCTGGTTGACAATGGCGATGTACTCACTTATGCCTTTCTTACTTTCATGTATGTATGTGAAATTTTGAATAAGGAAAACTTTTTCTACTTAAAAAAAATCATGCATATTCAACTTCTAAATTTTATTCAATGGATTTACTTAGCATGCATCACAAAGTGCATTAACTACTCTCATTTGCATGTATAGATATGCTTAGGGTCCACCCATATGCATGTTATACATGTTGGGAAAGAAATGAAGTAATGTGTGTTATGTGAATTTTGATTCATTTTATTTAATCTTAAAATATATTTCTTTTTAATAGGTTTGTTTAGGGTTTATCTAAACTTAGGATTGATTAAAAGATGTAATCAAAACATTTACCAAAATGAAATTAAAATGTGAACTTACCTTAGAAATAACTTAAGGATTAGGGAAGGAAAGAGAAGGCTTCTCTTTCCCTCTCTTTATAACTTAGTAATTAATTGTAGGTTTCACTTAAACTAAATTAAAACATGAAATAAAAATGACCAAAAACACTTTAACAACTTAAATAAAACTCTCCTCTAAGTTTAACATGTCATTCACTCTTAGAAAACTTGAACCTAAAGTCCTAAACTAAGCATACCACACAAGCCTTCAAAGCACACACATTAGCCTAAGTCATCATTTCTAGCTTTAGGTTAGTTCGGTATGCATGGTTTGATGATATATTTTATTTTATGATATATATTTTAGACTGGTTGTTAGGGTGTATGCTAGTAGAATGAATGGTAGGACATGCTTGGTCTAACTTTTCTTTATGCAGGGGATTGTGCTTAAGGGGCGCTATCATAAATAAAAATATAAATGCTTCTTACTTGCAAGTGCTTATACCCCTAAGCATAATCCATAGGCCAGGTGGACTTAGTCACCCATATGTGGGGTGATAAGTCCAATATACATGCATGGGATTTGTGTGGTGTGATTTGACTAACCTTTATTTTGCAGGTGTTAGTTAGATTTCTACTTTTCCTTTGCATGTAAAAATTTGTATAAGTAGGATTTTGGAATGAATTATTATGGGGATTAGGATGATCATTGGTCATAAGATCCTATCTTATGCACCATGTAAGGCCTTGGAGCATCTACCATCCAACCATCCAAAGGAAGAACCAAAGAAGAAAAGAAGAAAGAAGAAGAAGAAAGAAAGAAGAATGAAGCTTGAAGACCCCCATAATAATGAATTCCTTTGCTTAAATTATAATTCAATTCATTTGTAATCTAGGTTGTATACGGGTAGAGCTCGGCTACCCACATTTGATATTTTCAGGTGGTGGTTCTCGGCCATAAATAGCCATTTAATTAGCTTTATAAATTATTTGATGGTTTGTTTAGCTTTTGCATTAAGTGGCATGCTTTTTCTAGTTCTTCCTTGCTTTATGCATGGTCTGGATGTGGATTAGGCTCACAAGGAAGAACTTGACCTTTGAGGGTTGTGGTGGAAACTCACCTCCTACCTTATCATTGATTTTTGCCAAAAATCTGATTTCTCATGCATTAGTCATAAAAAATCCTATTAACCTGAGTCAAAATTATTGTCCTAAAATAAAAATAAAATGAAATTTGAATTGCATTAGATTTAGGTCATTTGAAGCACATCTCTTTACATGATCCAGTCTCTTTAGGGAGTGAGTTTAAGGACTTGGTCTCTTTCTAAATAAATAAATAGCCTAGCTATCTTGTATAAGCATAAAGACTTGCCTACATGCATTGAAAATCATATGAGGAGTTAGTTGACAGCTACCCCTAGGCGGTTGTAAGTCCAAGCTATCAGGTGGTTTGTCCTCTCTTGTGGAGACAAACCAATTACTCATTTTCACCTTAGATTCAGGTTGTGCTTCTGGCCCTCGTCGAAGCTCCCTAGATTTAGGTTCTGAGATTGATTTTCTCCTTTGTGGGCCATAAGCATAATTCCTAACCTCCTAGGCATTTCCTTAATCTTGAGTTAAGGGATCATAAGTCCAAAAATTCTAATGAAAAATGCAATTCAAACAAACTAAATCAATTTCTAAAATCTAAAGCCTGATTTTAAGATAGTTTGAGATGCTCGCTAGGTTTCCTAGTATTGTGAGCATCTCTTACTTATTTCTCATTTTGGCTTCGATAATAACTCCCACTTTTGATCAATTCCATTTGATCTTCAAAACATAAACCAATTGATTGATAGTCCTTCTCTATTGAAATCTTCAGAGACAATGATCATTTACCTTAATCGAGAGTTTTCCTAAGGGATCCTATCCCTTAGGATGCAATTAACTATGGGGACTTGCCCCTGTAGGGAACCTAATGAACCCGATTTAAAATAAACTATGCTTTACTTTTCCATGTAAAGTAGTGGAAGAATCTCTGATACATATGCAGACCCATTATCCTTAAAAAGTCCTTATTGAGGTGATTGGTTCCATTAAAGGGTAGTGACTTCTGTCTTTCGAGATGACACACTACATCTTGATGATGTACCCGATCACCTGAATAAGTACATCTATGGATCTGTGTGGTGTCTTACCAAGTTGAAGTTTTGTAAGGGCTCTTCTCTTTTCTCCCCACAGATTTGAAAGGTGACTCCCTTAAAAGAATTTTTCTCCACAGTAGGGCATGAATTTTCTTCTATCCTGAGATTGATTTCTTTGAGCTTGTCAATAGTTGAATGGATCACTTCTTTAAATTTTGGAGGTGCATCTTTGATTTGAAGATCATTTGGATCATCTAAAGTTTCTAAACATACCTCCTCATAAGAATTAGTGCAGATTGAGAAGAACCTATCAGATTCCAGATGATTGATGATAATTAAATAGTAATCATCATCATCAACTAGACCCACTGTACTGAATCTTAATCCTGATCTTGATTATGCATCCCTACCTTTGTTGTTCCATAGCTTCTCGAAGTACTCTGACCTGTGCTTGGACCATGTATAAGGAATCAAACCTTTCTTTGAAAGATTATGAACACAAGGCGAGTACCAATCAAAAGGTAATTCCATTAAATCTTTATATGAGTTATCCTCAAGTTCTACATAGCTTCTGGACTTGAGGATGATGATCCCAATAGGAATCTCTTTGGCTTTACATTTATGGAAGACTTAGGGCCTCCTTAACTACTAAACCTTCAACTTTTTGAGAATAAAGTGAGGTTAAAGCTAAAGTTCCCAACTACTGCCTAATAATTTTACATAAACTTGATTCGAATACATTCATGCTTTGCTTCGAGGCCTGGTCTTCATCATTGTCTGGCTCGAGTGTCACCTCCAATGAAACTCACTTAGAGAGGTTGGTTGGTATGCTAATCACATGAGACTCATCTAGTTTCCATGTATCACGAATAGCAGTGAACTCCGCATCGGAGCATAACTCCTATTGGTTTGCCCGTGGGTCTTCCACCTCTAGAACGCCTTATCTACCTCTTCTTGAGGAGGTGAGTCATCCTACCCATATGTATGGTGGAATGAACTGTGGGTGGAATGTAACATGTGGCTCTACCTCTTCCTTGGTGTCCTTCTATCGCTCACTTGTGCTTTCCTTTTTCTTTTCTTTTTATTTTTCTTTTTCTTTTTTTTCTTTTTCTTTTTTCTTTTACATTTTAATTTTGACCAAGTTTGTGAGAAAATGTGTTTTGATTTTGAGGAAGATAGTAGGTCACATCTTCATATATCTTGACCTCTCTAACTAAAAATAGCTTTTCATCTCCTTTGACACAGTATTCGATTTCATCCCTTCAAAACATGATACACTGATGAAGGGAGGATGGAATCATCTTGTTATGGTGTATCCAAGGCCTACCGAGCAAAGCAGTGAATGATGTATTCAAATCAATTATACAAAACTTGGCTTCGATCTTTCAGTCACCTATTTTCAAAGGTAACACTATGGAACCTAAAGCCCTCTCGCCCTGTTCATTGAATCCTCTCAACATCATCCGATCTCCTCGGAATGCAGAGATGTTGATCTTCAAATAGGCAAGGGTATTTAGACTCATATTGTTCATCGATGCACCTAGATCAACTAGAATTTTAAAAAGTCTGAATCTTCCCATATTGACTGTGATGTAGAGGGGACGGTTGTGCTCCATGTCCCCCAAAATAAGATCTTCGTCGATGAATGTGACTCCTTAGGCTTCTCTTGAATAATGTGCCTCCTTTCCAATAATGGTCAGCTGAGCTAAGCATATCTCTAGATCAAGAAGAGCCTTGATTAATGATTCTCCCCATCTCTTTGGATAAGACAAGGACATCATATATGCTTAACTTAGCTAGCAACTTTCTTAGGTGAGCGATGACATTGTAATCAACTCTAGGCTGATCCTCCACAAGCATATCCATTGGTGGAGCATCTTGTGGAGGGGCTTCTTGCTCACTAGTACCAATGACTTATTTTCCATTATCTTAAGGTGTTGCCCTAGGAGGTATAACCTTGTCACTATGGAGGTTAACTTCGGTGATCTCTTATAGCAAGTTTGTGAAAAATTCTACGTCATGCTCGCTCTGCTCATAGACCCTCGAATCGATGATTCTAAGTCTATCTCAAGAGGTGAACCCATATTATTCAGAGAAGGAAAGTCCATCTCTGAATCAAAAAGAGGAAGAATGAAGTTGTTATAATTATTATTTAGACTCGAAGAGTTTTTTATAAGAGTATAATTAGACAGCCAATCAGAAGTGACACAAATGTAATTCAAACTAGCTTTATTCCTCAATTTCTTGGATTTAGAATGAGGTACATAGTAGAAATCTAGTAAAGTAAGTGGGGTGAGGGATTTGATGCCCTCATCCACTGATACAAGATGTCTACTAGAAGAAGAGCTAGCTGAAGTAGAAGTGTCGGCTGAACTAGTAGCTGCAGTGGTGGAATGGAGGCTAGGCTTGATCGGTGGTTGTGCTACTTAGCTATCCCGGGCAAGTATGGGATGCTGTTGCTGAGTTCCTACTTTCCCCAAGTTATCTTTGGCAACTTGCAAACCTTCCTTGATGTTGGAGGTTTGAGCTGCCTCAGGCACCTGCAAGGAAAGTTTTTTTATTTTTGAAACAATCTTTTTAGAGGTTCGGGATAAAGAGATATCCCAACCTTCTTTTATTTTAAGAGGATCACATGTATCTCTAAGGATTACCCTAACAGAACTGGATGATTGTTCCACTAGATATTCCTTTGGGATAACTATGGTGCCTAACTTGTAGCTATGCTCAAGCCATTCCTTGAATGTAAAGCAATCCTCCAAAACATGGCCTAGCATGTGGTGGTAGGGCCAAAAATTAGGATCATTGCTCCTGCCCACTTTCTCCGGCTTCCTAGGCTTGGGTAGCTGAAAATCAGATTTCTTTAAGAGGTTCTTAAAGATTTTCCTAACTACCTCCCTCTTAAATGAATAAGGTTTATTTAGTTTATCCAAAAGAGTATGTGGATGGTAGCTACCTGGTGGCAGGTATGTGTAACGTTGTTGTGAATATGGATGAGGAGGAGGCGGTGAAGGATGGAGGCTGCTGTGGCAGCTGGTAGGATGGCCTAGGCAGTGGTAAAGGAGGTGGAAGTGATGGCTATGGAGCTCGAGGTCTCTCATGCTGATCCCTGGCCGATTACATCCCCTTGTCCAATACTGTTACTGCCCCTAGCTTCTTTTCATAAGCTTTCTATGGCTTTGGCTTTGATGATTGATCTTGAAAAGGCAACTATTTTGCCTCTCCTTGTAGACTAGTTGCATTGTTGATTAGCTTCTCAAATGTCTAGATGGTAAAACCTTTGAGCATGAAGGCGACCAGGCCATGAATATTCTTTAGTAAAATTTTAATGGCATATTATTCAGATAGCTGTGATTCGCATTTAATACTCGAATTGCGCCATCTGATAATACAATCAATGAGGGACTCACCGGGGTGTTGTTGTGCTACAACGAGGCCACCCACAATTACCCTTTCCTGAGTTCTAGCAAACCTCTTAATAAAGAGTTGCTCCAACTCAGTAAAAGTCTTCACTGAACTGTTGGGGAGTTCAGCATACTAATCAAAAGCTATGTCTGCTAAACTGCTGACAAAAAGACAGAACAATAGCACATCACTTCAACCAACATTGCAATAGTTAGCTCTGAAGTGCGCTATGTGCTGGCGTGGGTTGCCGTTGCCATCAAAACTTTTGAATGAAGGTGGCACAAAACCCTTAGGATACTGGATAGCATCGAATACCTCTAGATAGGGTCTACCATTTGGAACTGATGAATCTCCTCGGGCTTGTGCCAGCTCTTCTCTCACTTATTGCTCAACCATGAATTTAATATCTATTTCTTGTACAGAGGTACTGTCCACTACCTTCTTATACAAGCTAGTGTGGCCCTGCTCTACCAAAGGTGAACTCTTAGCCTGATCCAAGACATGCAGCAACTCATGCTGACCGGTCTCGATAATAGTAGAATGCACTATTGGAGCTTGATTCTGAAGTGCCAGAACTGTCACAAACAAATCTCTAAGCCACTTATCCTCTTCTCAATCTATTCATCCTTCTGTTTGATTTATTGAAGGAGGTGTTGGGTCGAATAGGCCGTATCATCCTATTCGACCATAACACCTTCCAAATCATGCTGATCCCGAAGGAGGGAATCCCTGGTGTCAACCATATGAACTTTGGTCGAATCTTCCAACAAATCATCTTCATTGTGATCAAAGCTAGCCTTTTCTTCCTCTAGGTCAGACTAGTCATACCCTAGGATTTCCTTCTTCTTAATGAGATAATGTGATATGATATCATCTAGGGAGTAGTCCAACTGTACAGGAACAAAAGATCACGGCTGACCGGTGGTAGGATCATGTTCATAAACAGAGATACATCTGACCTACACAGCTATTGGAGAGCTAACCCTATGAGGGTTATGCTCACTAGAAGAAATGTGCTCCTGGGTATCATCTACCATAGGTGGAGTACTTTCCGTGGGGGGATCTATCGTCATTGGGACAACAAAACTGTCTCCTTCTCCCTCTACTATCGTTATGTCCATGATCTGCTAAGGTGGTGGTGGTAATGGTACAACTACAATGCTATGAGGTCGCCACTCCCTCGTCACCACAACTGAAGCAAGAGGTCGAGCAGGAGAGCTCGGCCTCACTCAGTTGACTATGTAGATGAAATGGGATCTCTTGGTCATAGCCGGATCACTAGTGGGACTCTCTTATCCCCTGATGTTTCCTTCATGGATTTTGATGGAACTATGGATAATGAAACTTGTACTGGTAATGGTGGACATGGAGTGGAGCGGTGTGATGGAGCTGACACTAACTCTCTTTGTGCAGGAGCTCCCCTCATGTGATGGGTAGTACCAGTCAATAAAATACCGTCAGTTTGACCGATGCAGGTAGCTCACCGATCGAGAAAATCCATGAGGATGGAGGCAGCTGACTGTCTAGCATACCTTCACCTCTCCCTAGGGTAACATGCATATACATGCCTCCCCGCCCTCGATTGCTCTAAGCCCCGCCACTAGGAACTATCCCAAGGCCAAAGATAGACCTCCTCCTATCCCCGATAGGTGCCTCATAGTGAACCGCAGTGACATTGTAAAACCTCTAACATCTTCCCATCGATCCAGAGAGGATGAAACTTGTTATGTGTAATCAGAGGAGAAACTATCCTGGGTGACTCCTCTACTGAAACTTGAGAAACTGCCACAATCTCTTTGGCTATGCTCACATGATGCCGCTTGATCTTGCGGTATCAATTGCGGTACTGAGTCCTGTTGGGAGGAGCAGTACGGGAACTAGATCCTTATCTCAAAGGTAGAGGAGACTATTCCGAAAGAGGTAGCCTTCCTTGGAAGAAGGAGTGGGTATTAGATCTCGGCAAGAGAACAATGAACACCGAACGGTGCAAATTAACCGCTGTGGAACCAATCCTTCCTCTTGAAGGGAAAATTGATGGCGCTCAACATAGATGCTTGCCCTCCACCCTCCGCCGATAGTGGTTTCTCACAAGTGATCCTGGCCCCCTCAAATCCTCTACCAAACTAAATCAGATGGGCAAAGTTAGTTTATGGGAGACTGGCCTGATCCAAGGCCAAATCCATCCCAAATGGGAAACTGAAGACATACTTCTGGGCATCCATTAGTATTGAACTGAACTTGAGAAAAACTGACTAAAATTGAGCCAAAATTCTACAATTGTTGAAAACAAACTCAAATCAAATTTTTTGTCTTAATTTGCTTTAAGAATTTGAACCCACACTCAACAATTTGACTATGTTAAGTAGGGCTCTTTGATTTAGGAGAGATTTTTTGAATTTCGAATTGGAAGGAGATTTTTGGATTTAGAATCCATTTTCAACAAATTTGTGTATGTTGGAAATGGGTTCAAATATTTTGAAGAGATTTTTTATGCTACTATTGGTTCATATTTGAATTTCATTTTTATGTTTAGGGACCCTTTATTTAACAAATTTGAGTATGTTAAAATAAAGGATCAATTGATTTTGTTTGGGATTGCTCAATTAGCAAATTTGGAAATGCTAAATGAGTTGTTTGAAAATAATTTTCATCTTTTGCTTGTTTGTGAATCATGGGTGAATTATGTGTGAGTTTGAAAATTGAATCTTTACTTAAAGTCCAAATGATTGTTTTGTTTTGATTTTTGAAAAGAGAATCTTTACTTAGCAAATTTGTGTTTGCTAAATGAAAATCCAAATGTGTTTGATTTTTTTTTATTTTTGAAAAATGAAATCTTTACTTAGCAAATTTGGGTATGCTAAGTAAAGAATCCAAATATGTTTGATTTTTGTAATTTTGAAAAGAGGATCTTTACTTAGCAAATTTGGGTTTGCTAAACAATGAATCCAAATGTGTTTGCATTTTGTTTTTGAAAAGAGAATCTTTACATAGCAAATTTGGGTATGCCAAATGAAGAATCCAAATGAGCCTACTTTTTTTTTTTTTTTTGAGATTTAGATTTTGAGGATCTTTACTTATCAAATTTGGGTATGCTAAATAAAGGATCCAAATGTGTTTGATTTTTTATGATTTTGAAAAGAGGATCTTTACTTAGCAAATTTGGGTATGCTAAATAAATGATCGAAATGTGTTCTTGGTTTTGATATTTTGATTTTGAAAAGAGGGATCTTTACTTAGCAAATTTAGATATGATAAATAAGAGATCCAAATGTGTTTTTGGTTTTGATATTTTGATTTTGAAATGAGAACTTTTCTTAGCAAATTTGTGTATGCTAAATAAGGTTCAAATGTGTTTGATTTTGATGTTTTGATTTTGAAAAGAGGTATCTTTACTAAGCAAATTTGGGTATGCAAAATAAGAGATCCAAATTTATTTTGATTTTGATGTTTTAATTTTAAAAAGATGGATTTTTATTTAGCAAATTTAGGTATGCTAAATAAAATCCAAATGTATTTTTAGTTTTGATGTCTTGATTTTAAAAAGAGGATCTTTACTTGCAAATTTGGGTATCCTAAATAAAAGATCCAAATTTATTTTGAAAAATGAAACTCTCATTTTACAAATTTGGGTATGTCAAATGGGAGACAATTTTGTTTTATTTTTCAAAGATGAAATTTTTTCTATGTGATTATTGCTTTTTGAAAATAATGAAATTCTAACTTAACACATGTGGGATGTGTTGAAATGGAATTTCAATGTTATGATTTGATTCTATTTGGAAATGAATTCTTCATTCAATAAATTTAAGTATATTGAATGAGGGTGTTCATTTGTTCTTTTTGAAAGATGATTTTTGTTTTATTTCAAAATAAAATCTTCATTCAATAAATTGAATGAGGATATTCATTTGTGTTTTTTGAAAGATGATTGTTGATTTTGTTTTTGAAATGAAATCTTCATTCAATAAATTTGGGTATATTGAATGAGGATGTCCATTTGTGCTTTTTGAAAGATAATTTATTATTTTGTTTAGAAATGAAATCTTCCTTCAATAAATTTGGGTATATTGAATGAGGATGTTTATTTGTGCTTTTTGAAAAGATGATTTTGATTTTGTTTAGAAATGAAATCTTCATTCAATAAATTTGGATATATTGAATGAAGATATTCATATTTGCATTTTGAAAGATGATTTTTTTTAATTTTGAATTTTTGAAACAATCCTACATACAACAATCTTGAAGATTATTAGATGAGGTTCAGTTATGAAAAAATTTGTGTAAGTATTTTATTATGTGAATTTTTTGAAAAAGTGTTTTTTGGAAAGTGATGTTTTTATAAAGGATTTATTTTTTCTTTCTTTATTTTTGGAATGAACCTTTCCTTACCATAGAAATTGTGAGGAAGAAGGTCTTTAATAATCTCATTTTTTTATTAAATTTTTATTTTCACCTATTGGGGGACCCAACAGGGGTTTTAGGACCCACACGGAGTGAGGTCCTAAAACCTAAAGGATGTTGGCTAGCTTAGCTTAAGAATGAAATAAACTAAGTGACAATGAAAAAGATGGATAGTCTCAGACTCATATGAAATACAAATCCATTATCGATACTTGAAGACAATAATCATTTACTAAAGATGGAGAGAGGAACCATCCCCAACAGAGTTGCCAGAAAAATCGATGGTGTTTATTTCTCAAACTCTTTGGAGACTTTGAAAAATAAAATTTTTATGGTAGATATGTTAGGACACCATGTAGATCCACAAATGTACTTATTAGGGTGATCAGGTACGATATTGAGAAATGATGTACTATCTCGAGAGACAGAAGTCAGTATCTTACAATGGACCTAATCACCTAATAAGGAATCCTAAGGATAATGGATCTTCCAATGTACCAAAGATTCTTCTCCCACTTTACATAGAAAAGTAAAGTAGGGTTTATTTTAAATCGAGTTTGTTAAGTTCCCTATGGAGGCAATCCCCCATAATTAATTACGTCTTAAGGAATGAGATTCCTTAAGAATACTCTCGATTAAGGTAAATGATTATTATCTCCAAAGATTTCAAAGATAGGACTATTAACAAATTAGTTATTTTTGGAATATCATGTAGTATTGATCAAAAAGAGGGAGTTATTATCGAAACCAAAGGGAGATGAGTATGAGATGCTCACGATACTAGAAACCTAGTGAGCATCCCAAACTATCCTATGGTTACGCTTTATATTTTTAAAATTTAAGAGGAATTATGTGTTTGAGTTGACTTTTTTTATTAGAAATCTAGGGCTTACAATTCCATGACACAAGAGCATGGAAATGCCTAAGAGGTGAAGATTTATACTTGTAGCCCGAAAAGGGAAACATCAACCTCGGAACCTAAATCTAAGGAGCTTTGGTGAGGGCCAAGGCATGACCTAAATCTAAGACAAAAATAGGTATATGGTTTATCCTAATAAGAGAGAATAAACCACCCGACTGTTGGACTTACAACCGCCTAGGGGTGGCTGTCAACTAACTCCTCTTACGATTTTAAATACATGTAGGCAAGTCTTATGCTTTGCAAGACATCTAGGTTGTTATTTATTTAAAAAGAGACTAAGTCCTTAAACACACTTCCTAAGAGACTAGATCTTGAAGGGCATGAATAAATGACTTAATCTAATGCAAATTTTATTAAGTTTTATTTTTATTTTTGGACAGTTTATTTGACACGGGCAATGGGATTTGATATGCCTAATGCATGAGAAATTTGATTATGGGCTAAAATCAGCAAGAAGGAGATGTGTTTCCACCATGACTCTCAAAGGTCAAGCCATGTTCTCTAGCAAAGGTGGAAGCCCTCCATTAGCAAGAGTAAAGCAATATGATTTTTATGCATGATGTGAGATATAAAACATCCAGCTGAGGGGTTGCTAAATCTTTTATTATCTCGATTTATGTCCTAGGCTTTAGAAGAGGTTATGAGTTGTTAATTTTAAATTTGAGTTAATTAATTGAATAAAAATTTTATTTTTCCCTAAGAGCCTAATCACATCCAGCTCATTCATCAATCAATGAAGAAACTAGGAAAATCAAGATATTTTTAATGCACAAGCTAAACAAACATTAAATAATTTTATAAAGCTAACACAAAATAAATAGAGGCCGATGTGGTCGGGCTCAACTGCACAAACCTGAAAGAAAAGTGGGTATTTGAGCTCTACCCTTATACAACCTGAATTACACATGAATAATTGTAATTTAGAAAGAATTCATGTTATGGGGGTCTTCATTCTTCATTTCTTCATTTCTTCATTTCTTTCTTTCTTTCTTTCTTCTTTCTTCATTTGGACTTAGGATGTAGTTTCCTCCAAGGCTTCACATGGTACATAAGACATGGTCTTATAACTAATGTTCATCCTAATTCTCCCATAACATTCATTTCAAATTTTATTTGAAAAAATTACATTAAAACAGGAAAGATAAATCTAACTAAACCTGTAAAATAGAGATTAGCTAAATGTAACACACAACCCAAGCAGTTCTAGGAATAATTTGGACTTAGTGACCCACACATGGGTAACCATGTCCACCTATCCTAATTTGGATCATGCTTAGGGGTATAAGCAACCTGCATAGCAAAAGAATTTATATTTTTCTTGCAGCGCCCCTTAAGCACACTCCCCTACAGAGGACATGATTAGATTGAGATCATCCTATCATCCAGTCTACACACATGCACCCCAACATCCAGTCTAAAAATATTACATCACAAAATAAGATCAGGCATCAAACCACACACTGCCCTAACATAAAGCTAGAAATGGTGACTTAGCCTAATGTGTGTGTGTTATTTAAGGCTTGTGGGGCATGTCTTAGCTAAGCTTTAAAGTTGAAATTTTTTTAAGTGTAATAAGTTCAACTTAGAGGTGGTTTCATTTTAAGTGATTTAGTTGATTTATTGGTTTGATTTAGTTTGAATGAACCAACATTTAGTTACTAAATGTTATAAAGAAAAGAAAAGAGAAGAGAACTTCTCTTTCATCCCTTCCTTAAGTAATTTCTAAGGTAGATTCATTAATGATTTTTTCTTTAGTAAATGTTTTGTTATGTACTTTAATTAACCTTAATTTAGATTTGCTTTAAATAAACCTATTCAATAAGAAAGGCATCTTGGGATTAGTTAAGGTAAATTACTATCACATAACACACAACCATTTTATTTCTTTCCATCATGTTTATCATGCATATGAATAATCCTAAGCATATCTATACATGCAATGCAAATCTTAGCACACCTTAATTATGAATGCAAAGAGATATTGTTTAAGAAAATTTGGATACTCCATGAATGCATATTTTTATTAAGTAGAAAAGAGGGTCTCTTTTATCCATCAATCAAATGCACATTCACATGTATAAAAGATATAAGTGAGTATGGTGCCACTATTTTCTACACCAAGGGTGTAAGGTACAAGACCTATTTGGGGCTACTTAAAGCCTCGCAATCTTAGGATGTCCAGACTAATATACCACTTTTCTTAAATACATGCATGTGCAAAAAGAAGCAAATGGATGAAGAATCATGCAAAAGATTTTTATTTGATTTTGGTTGTATAATTACATGTGTAATGTGAGGATCCTTCTTAAGTCATAACATGAGAGTGCATAGGAATAGATTTAAGCAAGTGTTATATTCTTTTCAAATGAACTATACACTTTACAAATCTTATTCAAATCCATGTTAAGAGAAGAGAAGAAAATCACATAATACATATCTTATACTATAATCACATGCAAGCTTATAAGTATTTATAAGTAGCATCATCTCATTTATAATCTTTGATTTATAAGTTTTGAAAATAAATTTTTTTATTTGATAGTGATAATAGTCACTCATATTCTTATTTTAGCCAAAACATGCAATTTGACATAAAAAGACATACTTTATTTAATTGATTTTTCAAAAGATATGAATGCATGATTTTATATGGCATATAATATTTAGCATGCTTGGAAAGAAATGAAGTGATGAAAGCATATGACTTCATTCACCCTAATTAATTCCTAAGGACAATTCTACAAGATAAGATTATTCAAAGTGAATCAAAGTTCTTTAAAGAGATTTTTATTTTTAAATTTGATTTGACTTAGAAAATGTAAAGAGTTTGCTAGTCCTAACCCATTTCCCCCATTAGTGAATAGACTTAGTTTAATTTTATGACAATTAGATTGATTTTATGTTTTGTTTAGGTTAAGGTGTGAATTAAATCCATTAATTATCCCTTACCTATACCACTTTAACATAATTAAAAAACAATTATGAGCTAACATATGATATGCAACCACATGGAATTTAAAATAGCAATGCACCTAAAAATAAAGGGGTCTAATATAATTGGCTCATAATTATTGATTAATTAAGCTAAAGGGCATTAAGTACTTTCATAACCTTCCCACACATGTCAGTTGGATATGATTTCCTCAAACTTACCTTAGGCTTTTGAACACCTAAAGATCTACCCAACAATAGATTGATTAACTTCATATTAATTTTGAAGGTTTGATTAGACTAATTAAGTAGATCATTAGTAGATTAATCCTTAATTATATTTGGATTAAGGAAGAAATGGGGTTTTGGGAATAGCTTAGGAAAAATATCCCAAACTCATTCCATAAACCTCCTCCTTACTTAACTAATGTTTAATTATCTCAACTAAGGGATTAAACCACTGTTCATATGCTTAATTACTCTTAATTACATAAAAGGGGTGATTAGGAGTTTATTAATTAATTTTTCTAATTAACTTATTAATAAATCCCAAGAAAATTAAGGGAGGTAGAAGTCATCCCACTAAACATGTCTAAGAAATTTGGAATTAATTAATAAAGTAATTAGGGAGTAATTAAGGTAATTCAATTTTTAATTAAACCCTAATTAAGAAAATTCACTATTCAAAATCACTTAGAAATAATTTTATTGAATTCCCCTCTAAAATACTTTTAAAATGATCCCTCATTTATATTTTTTGTATTTTTCTACATTTAATTATGATTTTATGAAATTTTTGTGATTAATGGATAATTAAATAGCCTAATTAATTAACTAATCTCATCAGTGCCACGTGAATTGCTAATGATGTGTGCTTTCCGTGTGGCATAATGAGATTGGTTATTTAAGTTGTCATCGCACACCGCGTCAGCTGGCGGCATATGTGCTTTCCCCCGGGCCGTCTGATCAAGGATCGGATAGCTGGGTTAATCCCAGGGTTCTATAGGGTTTAAATTAGAGGATCTAATCGATTTAATCAGGGTCGTCCATCCAAAACACGCAGGATGGATGGCCCATGATTCATCCTTGCCTAAGTTGTGGGAGACGGAGGTTGTCCGTCCTCCATGGCATGATTCGAGCTTAGTTAAGCTCAGATTAGGCTGAGATTCACCCCACACCATCAAGAGGTATAGAGAAGAACATCCAATGGCAAGAATCTAATGGGATTACAATTTCCTTCACAAAGGACCAAGCATTTTTCAAATGAGGATCGGTTTTGAATAATTCCTCGCTGGAGGCTATCATCGGCGCTTTTAATGGAGGAGGTAGCTTCATCAAGTGGAGATGAAGCCTTGTTGAAGGTTTCAAGTCTTGATCTAAAGTGAGTTGCTCAATTGACCAAGCTCCCCTTCAATGGCTGGCAACTTTGATTGAAATCCCCCTTCCCATGGCTTGGAGGCTTGGGAAATCACTTGCTTGAGCTCAACTAGCTTCCTTTATAGTGCTTGCAAAGTGAATTCGGGGTTGGTGGAGAATTGACTAAATTGGAAAATTCCCTCACCTCCCTTATTTCGGCTTTAAAGAAAATCGAGAAGGAGAAATTTGGGATGCTTGGAAATGACCTTGGGATGCTTGTGGATGCTTGCTTTCGATCATTCTAGCTCAATCAAATGCAATGTCCATGGTTTGAGTTGGAATGAGTGGGAGTATATATCCCCCTCCTTGGATCAGACGGTTGAGAGCCATCTAGCCATTTTTCTTTCAATTGCTTGGATTGATTGGGTTGTTTAGGTTGTCAGGGGCTCCATGTGCTTCATTTTTGGTAGAGGAGTGGAGGAGAGGATGTGCACAAGTGCTAGGTGAGTGTATGGAGTGATCCAAGTGGAGAATTCTCATTGGAGGGGTCGATTTGGCCTTGGGTTGGGTCACGGCTGACCCAAACCCATTGGGTCATGTTCACCACCTCCCTTGTGTCCAAGTGGACCACATGGAAGATGCCAAGTGGCCATGCGAAAGAATTGGCCAAATTCCAAGTGAATTTGGCCATAGTCTACCCTTTGACCCAAGGGTGAAATGATTATTTAGCCTTGATTTTGATTTGGTAAGATTTAAAATGATTCAAAAATGGGTTGGGCCAATTTTTGAGTGATTTGAGTTCATTTAGTTTGAATTTGTTCAATTTGACCCATTTAGGTCAAAATGGGTCAATTTGGGTTAGGTTAACCAATTGGTCAAATTGGGTAAAATCATGTGTCAGGTCAAGTTCAAATAATCATTTGGAGCCTATAGGTATCATTGGTTTAATTTGATTTATATTTAGTTTTGGTTCATTTAGGTTCATTTAAGTCAAATGGGTCAAGTTGACCAATTTGACCCATTTGACCCACTTGGGTTAGGTCATGGGTTGGTTTAGGCTTGGTTGATCATTTGAAATGTATTTCAAGCTTTGGTTTCAATCAATTTTGATTTGGTTTGATTTCAAGTTTATTTAACCTTTTAAGTCAAGTTGGGTTTATGATCATTTGGGCTAGGTTGGGTTCAGTTGGCCAATTAAAGCTTTGGTCAAGTTCAACAAGTGATTTAGAATGAATTTGACCCATTGGTTGCGATCAATTTGGCTTAGATCAAGATTTGACCTATTTTGACTTTTAGGTCAACTTGGGTCAACTTAGGTCAAGTGACCAATTAGGCTAAGTTTGGCTCAAATGATGACTTGGACAAGTTCAATCATTGATTATGAATTAGTTTAGATCAATGGTTTCAATTAATTTTGCATATGGTATATTTTGGCTAGTTTGGGTTTCATTTGGGTTAAATGTTCACTTGTTCAAAGGCTAGGTTTGACTTGGTTTGACCTAATTTGAGTGATTCATCATCCTTGGATGATTGTTGCTCACAATGTGAGGCTTAGATGGGCTTAGTTCAATCCAATTTGGGTTGGATTAGAATTTGGCTCAAGAAGGTCCTTTGGAACACTTTGGGTCAAGTGAGCCTAAGTGTGTTGATTGACTTGATCAAGGCTTGATTCAAGTTTGGTTGAACTCACATATGGACTTATGATTGAAATATAAATCCAATTGGAAGTGATTTGGATTCAAATGAGTTTTGATTCATTTGGCAATTTCAAGTCAAAAGGGTTAACATGGGTTTGACTTGGGTTGGTTTGATTTTGGATTGATTAAGTTCAAGGATTTGACTTGGAAGAGCTAGGTTGGATTTGAGTTTTTGAATTTAGTTTTGGTTATTTGAATTTATATTTCATTTATATTTGTGAATATAAATGAGAATATAAATGGGTTATGAGAAAATCTTTCAAATTTGGAGTGATTTGGATTTGATTTGAGCTAAGTCCATTTGATGAAATCAAAGGCTTAGGAAAGATTTTGGATTTAGATTTGATCATGGATTTCAATCATTTGGAATTGATTCATGATTTGGATTTTGGATTTGATTTGAATTTGAGAAAATCAATTGAGTTGGAATTGATTTGAGTTTGAAGTTGATTTGAATTTGAAGTTGGTTTGAGTTTGAAGTTGATTTGAATTTGAAGTTTGACTTGAAAGAAGAAAGTAAGGATTTATTTTAAGCTATAGGGTAGGCAAGTTTTTCTAATACCCTTAAGGCATAACCTATTCCTACGACTAACTCTTCTAAGTCTCTAGGATTAGGTTAAGTATTCACCTAATCACTAGAAGTGTCTTAAGACTAAGGAACTCTTAATGTCTAAAGGAGTCCTATATCTAAGATGAAGAAGTTGAAAGCTCACTCCAAAAGTGAGGTCACCAACATCGTATATGTTTAGCTTACCTAGCAACTTTCTAAGGTGTGCTAAGACATTATAACCAACTCTGGTCTAGTCCTCCACAAGCATATCCATGGGTGGAGCATCTTGTGGAGGAGCTATCTGCTCATTGGAACCAATGACATATTTATCCTTATCTTGAGGTACTACCCTAGGAGGTAAAACTTTGCCACTTCGAAGGTTGACTTTCATGACTTCTTAGAATAATGAGTTTGTGGAAAGCTCTACCTGCTCATCGGGCATACCTACAGCTTCTCTAAAAGGATCCTCAAGGTTGGATGACTCCAAGTCAATCTCAAGAGGGGAACCTAAGCAATTCAAAAAAAGGAAAATCTATTTCTGAATCAGATAAGGAATAATTAGAATTATTTGAGTTACTATTTTGACTTGGAGAGCTTTCAATTAAAATATAATCAATAAAGTCATCAGAAGCAGAAAAGATATAAGTGGAATCAGCTTTCTTCATTGATTTCTTCAATTTGGGTGGAGGTACATAATAGAAATCAAGTAAAGTGAGGAGTGAAGGGGTTTGGTGCCCTCATCCACATATACAATGCTCATGCTGGAGGCGGAGGAGCTAGTATAAGTGGTAGTAGTAGCTATAGTAATGAGAGGAATGTTGGACTTGGTGCACCGGGCCTATCTGACTATTCTGCGCATGTAAAGGGCTTCCACCCTCTTTGAGTTGTCCTTTACAACTAGCAAATCTCCCTGGGTGTTGGAGGTTTGAGTTGCTTTAGGCACCTGTAAGGAAAGTTTCTTGATTTTAGAAATAATTTTCTTAAATGTTTGATATAAAGATATATCACAACCTTCTTTTGTCTTATGAGGATCAGATAAATCCCCAAAGATTACTTTAATAGAGCTAGAAGGTTATTCTGCTAATTATTCCTTATGGATAACTATAGCTCCTAACTTATAGCTATGCTCAAGCTAATCCTTGAAGGTGATGCAATCCTCTAAGACGTGGCCTAACATGAGATGATAGGGGCAATAGTTAGGATTGTCACTCCTGCCCACTTCCTCCGGCTTCTTAGGCTTGGGTAGCTGGGAATTAGGCTTCTTCAAAAGGTTCTTGAAGATCTTCTTGACTACCTCCCTCTTAAATAAGTATGGTTTGTTGAGTTTTTTAGCAATTGTAGGTAGAAAATAGCTACTTGGCGGTGGGTACTAGTACCGCGGCTGATAAGGCTTCTGTGGAGGAAGTGGCCATTATGGTAGCCATGGCGGTGGAAGATGAGGTGGTAATGGAGGTTGTTGAGCTCAAGGCCTCTCATACTGTGCCCTAACTAACTGTTTCCCTCTGTCCACTAACACAACTATCCCAGGCATCCCCTTATAGACCTTCTGAGGCTTGGGTTTAGATGACTAGTCTGGAAAGGATAACTATTTGACTTCCTCTTGTAGGCAAGCTGCCTTGTTGATTATCTTCTCAAATGTCTTAATGGTGAAGCCCTTAAGCATAAAAGCGACCGGGCCATAGATATTCTTGAATAAAATCTCAACGGCATGCTTCTCGGACAGTTGTGGTTTGTATTTTATACTCAGGTTATGCCATCTGAGAATATAATTAATAAGAGACTCATTGATGAGGTCACCTATAGTTACCCTTTGTTGAGCTCCTGTGAATCTATTGATGAAGAGATGCTCTAACTCTACAAAGGTTTTCATCTAACCATTGAACAGTTCAGCATACTAATCAAATGCTACTCCTCAGAGACTATTGACAAATAATTTGAAGAGAGGAACCTCACTGCCACCGGCATTGCAACAATTGGCCCTGAAGTGTGTTATATGTTGCCTTGTGTTCATACTATCATCAAAGATCTTGAAGGACGGTGGCAAAAAATCCTTGGGGTACTGAACTACATCAAATTCCTCTAGGTAGAGTCTACCATTTGGAATAGATGTGCTCCCCCGGGATTGCACCAACGCTTCCTTCACCTGCTGCTCAACCATCTACATTAAGTCATTCCATGCATGGAGGTGCTATCGGTGATCTTCCTATGCAGGCTACTAACATCATCCATGGGAGTGCCCTTGGGATGATCTAGGGCATGTACTAGCTCTTGCCGTTTGGCCTCCATAGGGCTAGGCTACGAGACTGGTGCTTGGTTATGCAATGCGAAAACTAATGCCATCGGTTCTTCTACACTTCTCTCCATCCTATCTATCTGATCATCCTTCTGCTTAATCTATTGGAGGAGGTGTTGAGTTGAGTGAGATGTGTTGCCTTACTAAACTACAACACCTTTTTGGTTAGGTTGTTCCCTATGTATGGATCATCGGGTATCTACCATGTGGACCTCTGATACATCATTTAACATGTCATCTTCATCAGGGTCAAAGTGTGCCATACCCTCATCCTGATCGGACTAATCATTCTCGACCATTACCGCAGATGATAGTCTTTGATGTCTTAGAGACATCTACTCTACCCGACTCTACTAGAATATAGTGACATGACCACCATCGGATTAAAATCTGTACAATATATGCACCAATACTCACGGAGCACCTTAACTAGCTCAATTATCACAGGGACCATCTCGGTGTCCCCTCTCTTCTCCTCTTCTAACTGTTATGGTGGTGGAGCGACTATGACACTCTTGGGTTGCCACTCCTTATTTTTCACCATTGGGATGGAAGGTCGAATAGGGGAGCTCGACCTCACCTCAACTAACAGAGTAGAGGGAGTGGGATTCTTGGTCCATAGCTGGATCACCAATGGAGAAGCTCTCTCTCCATATGCAAGTTTTTGCAGCTTAGTGTGTACTGTGGATGCTTCAAGCTGAAATAGCGAAGGTGGACAGTGAGTGGGGTGATGTAATGGTGGGGACACTAGCTGCCTCTCCTCTGGAGATCTCCTCCTACGACTGGTGATGTCGGTAAGGACAATGCGGTCAAAATGATTGTCTCTAATAGCTCACTGATCAGGGAAATCCATCAAAGCGGAGGTCATCGACTGTCTGGAAAACCTCCTCCTCTCTCTCTCTCTCTCTTGCCCGCTTAAGCAGTAATCCTGGCCTCAGTGGCTCTCTTTCTATGAATTTGATCCCAAACGATCCTAGGGATCATGCTCCCTAAATCATGCAAAGTACTAGACTCTGAGCATCTGTGGGCTCTCCTAACACTGCGAAGAACAAACTGTAGATCGGCATTGGGCTTCCTCTCTCCCTAGTCGGTGCCTCATTTTCTGCAGGTGGTGGGGGTAATCCAGCGATCCTCTTGTAATCCACCTCTCCCTTTGAAGCTAAGAGGGGGTGAAACCTACTACCACTCAGGAATGGAGAAGTCTCACGAGGAACCCTCCTCAACAATATGGAGTCTTCATCCACTTCATTAGCTGCATGCTCATACTACCTCTTGATCTTGTTATTCTTATCGCGGCATTGAGTCTTGCTGAGCGGGCAGAACGGGAGCTAGCACCAACCTCGAAGGTGAAATAAACTATCTCAGAGGCTAAGATAGTCTTCCCTTGAACAGGGAAACACAGATGGTGCTAGCTGCTAAAACTACAGGGCAGAGCACTAGCACCCAGACGGCACTGCACAAGCAAGGGAAACTCCTTTCAAAGATGAAAACTCAAAATCAGAATGTAGATCAAACTGAAGAAGTGGCTTCTTCCCTACCACCTCCTCTCTACTGATAGTGGTAAGAGTAGGCCCCTCGCATGTGACTTTGAAGTTCTCAATGCCAAGTATGAACTTAATGATGGGGGAAAAGGTGAGTATGGCCTCATCCATGGCTAGATCCATACCAGAGGCAAATGAGAAAATTAGCTTGCCGGAAGACATGATGAAAGCTGGCTGTAGGAAGGAAGAAAGAAGATGGGCTGGAACATCTACATTATTTCAAAGTGAAAGCTTGCATTAGACCCTTGCTTTGATGTTGACTTGAATTATTGATTTTGATTTTGACTTTGAAATGGAACCATCATTTAACAAAATTAAGTATGCTAAATGGGATTCACTTGGTGTTGGAGAGATTTTAAAAATCTTGGAGGAGAGACTTTGCCAAATTTGATTTGATTTTAAAGCCCACATTCAACAATTTTGGATATGTTGAGTGGGGTTTAATTATGTTGGAGAGACTTTGTAGATGTGTGTTGACCTCATTTTTAGAATGAGCTCTCAACCCGTCGACTGGATTTCCCACCCATTCTCGACTGCGCGCTTACCATGCCATACAGATCCAATCAATGTGGTGCCACGTGGTTTCTACATTGCCAGCGTTGACGCGGTATCGACCGCGTGTTAAGTAGAAAATTCAATTTTTTTCTGATTTAAAAAAATTATTTAAATCACCTGAAACTTCAAAAATTCATAGGAAATAAAATACTTATTGAAAAATTATAAATAAGGGCTCGTTGGATTCGCCTTTCTGAGAAAAATCCAACAAATCAAAATCACTAAATTTTATTGAGTATTTTGAGCTTAATTTAAGTTTTAGTAAAAAATCAAATTTCATTAATTAAACCAAAAATATATGTGAGATTAAGTTGAAATTTTCAGAGGTTAAAATTGAAGTTAAAATATAGATACCATAAACATTTCAAGTCAAAATGACCTTTGGAATAAAAGATATTAAATTTTGAGTGTCAAATGATTTATTTTAATAAAATAAATTAACATTATTCATAAAAATCACTTAAATCAATTAAAACTTCCTAAATTCAAAACTAGTTGTAGGAAAATCTAAAAAATACAAACTCATGTTCATATTAAAGATAATTCAAAGGAGAATCTAATAAAATTACTTCTAATTAAATTTGAATAGTATATTTTTCTTATTTATAATTTATTTAAAAACTTAATAATTCTAATTACTCTCTAATGACTCCATTAATTAATTCCAAACTTCTCAGGCATGTTTATTGGAATGACTTCTGCCTTCCCTAATTTTTTTAGAATTTGTTAATTAATTAATCAGGAAAACTAATTAATGAACCCTTAATCACTCTCATAATATAATTAAGATCAATTAAGCATGTGAATAGTGGTTTAATTCCTTTATTAAGTTAATTAAACTTTGTTTAAGTGATTAGGAGGTTTATGAAATTATTTTGGGATATTTTCTTTAAGCTATTCCCTAAACTCCCTTTCTTCCTTAATCTAAATCTAATTAAGGATTAATCCACTAATGATCTACTTAATTAACTAAATCAAATTCTCAAAACTAAAATTAATCTAGAAACTTAATCAATCCTTCTTGGATAGATGCTTTGATGTTTAATAATTTAAGTAACTTAAGGAAATCATACATAACCCATATGTGTGGGAAGGGTTATGAAAGTACTTAAATTAAACCCTTTAGCTTAATTAATCATTAATTGTGAGTCAATTGTATTAGGCCTTTTTTTCCTAGGATGCATTGTTGATTTAAATTCCTTGTGATTTTATGTCATACATTGGTTCATAATTATTTTATTAAATATGTTAGAGTGGTATAGTAAGGGGTAATTAATGAATTTAGTCTACACCTTAACCTAGCCAAAGCATAAAAATTAATCTAATCACTTAAAAATTAAAATAAAATAATACACATATGTGGGAATGGGTAAGGACCAGAAAACCTTTTCACGCTTTCCTAATTCAAATCAAACTCAAAATAAAATGAAAGTCTCTTTAAACAACTTTTGATTCTCTTTAAATGATCTTACTTCATAAGTTTGTCTTTAAGAATTAATTAAAGTGAATGAAATTATATGCTTACATCACTTTATTTCTTTCCTAGGATGCTAAAAGTGTATGTCATATGAAAATCATGCATTCATGTCTTTTAAAAATAAAATTAAAATAAAAAGTTTCCTTTATGTCAAATTGCATGTTTTGACTAAAGTAAGATATGAATGTCTATCATCACTACTAAATTCAAAATTATCTTCAAAACTTATAAACCAAACATTACAAATGAAAAGTTTGTTATCTATAAGTACTTAAGAGCTTGCATGTGAATAGTATAAAATTTGTTATGTGACTTTTTCTTTTCTTTCTTAACATAGGTTTATGTAGGATTTGCAAAGTGTATAGTCCATTTGAAAAGGATATGACACTTGTTTGAAACCTATTTCTATACACTCCTGTGTCATGGCTCAAGAAGGAATTCCACATCACACATATAAATTAAAAAACCAAAATCAAACAAACAAACATAAACTTTTTGCATGATTCTCTTTCCATGCATTTCTTTTTGTACATGCATATGTATTTAAGAAAAGTGGTATATTAGTCTAGACAACCATGAGGTTGTGAGGCTTTAAGTAGCCCTAAGCAGGTCTTGTACGTTACACCCCTAGTGCTAATAATGGCGCTGTACTCACTTATGTCTTTTAAACTTGCAAATGTGCATTTAAAAAATGGATAAAAGAATCACTCTCTTCTACTTAACAAAATCATGCATACATGAAACATTCTAAATTTCCTTAAACAACCTCTCTTAGCATTCTCTTTCCATGCATTTCTTTTTGTACATGCACATGTATTTAAGAAAAGTGGTATATTAGTTTGGACAACCCCAAGGTTACGAGGCTTTAAGTAACCCAAAGTAGGTCTTGTACCTTACACTCCTAGTGCTAACAGTGGCTCGTACTCACTTATGTCTTTTATACTTGTAAATGTGCATATGAAAAATGGATAAAAGAATCACCCTCCTCTGCTTAACAAAATCATGCATACATGAAACATTCTAAATTTCTTTAAGAAACCTCTCTTAGCATTCATTATTAAGGTGTGCTAAGTACTTGCATTGCATGTATAGATATGCTTAGGATTCATTCATGCGCATGATACACATGTGAGAAAGACATAAAATATTGTGTGTTTTGTGATAGTAATTCACTTTACTTAATCTTAAAATACCTTTTTTTTTAATAAGTTTGTTTAGAGAAAATCTAAACTTATTATTAATTAAAATACATAATAAAATATTCACTAAATAAAGATCATTAATGAATCTACCTTGAAAATCACTTAAGGTAAGGAGGAAAGAGAAGTTCTCTTCTCTTTTCCTCTCTTTACAACCTTTAGTAATTAAGTAGGTTCATTCAAATCAAATTAAACCACATCAACTAAACAACTTAAATGAGACCACCCTTCTAAGTTGAACATTTTCATACTTAGAAAATCCTAACCTTAAAGCCTAGCTAAGCATACCATACAAATCTTACATGGAACACACATTAGGCTAAGTCACCACTTCTAGTCCTATATTAGGGCAGTGTATGGTTTGATATTTACTTTTATTTTATGATGTGATATTTTAGTCTGAATATTAGGGTGTATGTGTGTAGAATGAATTATAGGACAATTTAATCTAATCATTATCATCTATAAGGGATTGTGCTTAAGGGGTGTTTTAATAAAAATATAATTGCTTTTGCTATGCAGGTTGCTTATACCCCTAAGCATAATCCAAAATAGGCCAGGTGGACTTGGTTACCCATGTGTGCGGTGCTAAGTCTAATTTATTTATATACATGCTTAGGAATGTGTGGTTTATTTAGCTAATCTTTATTTTACAGGTTTTAGTTAGATTTACTTTTTCTCTTTTCATGTACTTTTATAATTAGGATTTTGGAATAATTGTTATGGGGGATTAGGATGAGCATTGGTTATAAGATCACATCTTATGTACCATGTGAAGCCTTTAGAGTATCCACATTTCAACCATCCAAAAGAAGGAACTAAAGAAGAAAGAAGAAAAAAGAAAAAAAAGAAATGAAGAAATGAAGACCCATATAACATGAATTCCTTGCTTAATTATAATTAATTCATTTGTAATCTAGGTTGTATAAGGGTAGAGCTCAACTACCCAATTTATTTTTGAGTTTGTGTGATGGTGCCCGACCACACTTGGCCTTTTATTCTTTTATGTTAGCTTTATAAAATGTTTGATATTTTGTTTAGCTTGTGCATTAGAAATGACATATTTTTCTAGTTTCTTTCTTGCTTTGATGTATGGCCTAGATGATGATTAGGCTCTTAAGAAAAAATAAATCTTCTATCAAATTAAATAACTCAAATTTTAAAATAAATAACTCATAACCTCATCTAAAGCTTAGGCTATAAATCAAGATAAAAGAATTAGCAACCTCTTAGCTGGATGTTGTCTTTTTTTTTTCCTAACATCATGCATAGAAACATATTGATCACTCTTGATTTGGAGGGCTTCCACCCATGCCAGAGAACTTGGCTTGATTTATGAGAGCCATGGTGGAAACACACCTCCTTATCTCACTGATTTTGGCCCATAATCTTATTTCTCATGCATTAGGCATATGAAACCTATAGCCTGAGTCAAATGATTGTCCAAAAATAAAGATAAAACATGTGAAAATTTAGTATTAGATTTAAGTCATTTGAAGCATGTCCTTACATGATCTAGTCTCTTAGGAAGTGTGATTAAGGACTTAGTCTCTTTCTAAATAAACAACAGCCTAGCTATCTTGTATAAAGCATAAGACTTGCCTACATGTATTTAAAATCGTAGGAGGAGTTAGTTGGCAGCCACCCCCAAGTGGTTGTAAGTCCAAGCAATCGGGTGGTTTGTCCTATCTTATGGAGGCAAACCGAATACCCATTTTTTGCCTTAGATTTAGGTCATGCTTTTGGCCCTAGCCAAAGCTCCCTAGATTTAGATTCTGAGGTTACTTCTCTCTTCTATGTGCCATAAGCATAAATTCTCACCTCTTAGGCATTTTAATAACCTTGTATTGTGAAATTATAAGCCCTAAACTTCTAATAAAAATTCAACTCAAATAAGTAATTCAATTTCAAAAGTAAAGCCCAACCATAGGATAGTTTGGGATGTTTACTAGGCTTCCTAATATCTTAAACATCCCCGACTCACCTCCATTTAGCTTCGATAAGAACTCCCTCCTCTTGATCAATCCCACATGATTTTCCAAAAATAAACTAATCGATTGATAGTCCTACCTATTGAAATCTTTAAAGACAACAATCATTTACCTTAATCAAGAGTATTCCTAAGGAATCCCCCTCCTTAGAATGTAATTAACTCTAGGGACTTTCCCCTATAGGGAATTTAATGAACCCGGTTTAAAATAAACTCTACTTTACTTTTCTATGTAAAGTAGGGGAAGAATCTTTGGTGCATATGCAGACCCATTGTCCTTAGGAGTCCTTATTGAGATGATTAGGTCCATTATAAGGCGGTGACTTCTGTCTTTCGAGATAGTACACCTCTCCTCAATGTCGTACTCGATCACTCTAATAAGAATATCTGCGGATCTACGTGGTATCCCAACAAAAGGTGTATATTTTTATTTTCATTTATCCTCTTCAAAAGGATAGATGAAGGTGAAAATTTTTCACCACAATGTAATTATTATTTTATTTTGTTAGAGTTTGATTTTAGGACCTTTACTTAGCAAATTTGGGCATGCTAAATGGGGTTTAATTATATGTTTAAAATTTTTGAAAGCCTTCATTTTGCTTGATATTGATTGATTCAATTTTGGAAATAGAACTCACATTTAACAAATTTGGGTATGTTAAATGGGGTTCAATTGTATGTTTGATATTAATTGATGTTTGTTGATGTTTATTTTTATTTTGCAAATAGAACTCTTATTTAACAAGATTAGGTATGTTAAATGGAGTTCATATGTATGTTGTTTGTTAACTGTTGTGTGTTGATATGTGATTTTTTTTTTAAGAATGAGACTCTCATTTGAGCATGTTAAGTAGAGTTGATTAATTTTGTTTTGAAAAAGAAGTTTTGATATTTTTAAAGAAGTGATTTGTTGTTGTTGTTGTCTTTTAATTTTGGTTTTGAAAAATAAATCCTCATTTAATAAATTTGGGTATATTAAATGAGGTTCAATAATTTTGAAGAAATATTTGTGATTGTTGGAGTTTAATTTTTTATTTTGATTTTAAAAAGTTAACTCTCATTTAGTAGATTTGGTCTGGTTAAATGGATTTTTTTTTTGAAAATTTTCAAGATTTTGAAGAAGTGTTTTTTGTTTATGCTTGTTGTTGTTGGTTATTTGATTTTGATTTTAAATGAGAATCCTCATTTTAACAAAATTTATTATGTTAAATGGAGTTTAAAAGTTTTAAAGTTTTTGATAAGACTTTTCTTTGCTTTTACTTTGGATTTTATTGAAACTTGGTTGAATATCAGATGAGCTTTACCAAGTGGTAAGAGGTTCTTAAATTTGCTTAGCTTATGTTTTGGTTATTCTCCTTCTTTTAATTAATTTATCTTTTCTTTTACCTATTGGGAGACCCAATAGGGGTTTCAAAAACTACATGGAGCGAGGTTTTAAAACCTACAAGATGTCAGCCACCATTACTTAAGGATGAAATGCGTAAAGTGCCAATAAAAAGAAAGATTGTCTTGGACTTATATAAAAGTATAAGTCCACTATCAATGCTTAGAGACAATAATTATCTACTAGAGATGGAGAGAGAAAATCTCTCTAGTTAAGTCGCCAAAAAAATCTTTGTTGTTTTAATTTGGATGTGGGTGTGGACACCACGCAGATCTTAGAGGATACTTATTGAAGTAATTTGGTACGACATTAAGATATAATGTATTATCTTGAAAGATAAACACATCACTCTATAATGGACCTAATCACCTAATAAGGACTCCTAAGGCAAATTGATCTTTGAATATATTAGAGATATTTTCCCTACTTTACATAAAAAAGTAAAGCGGGATCTATTTTAAGCCAATTTTTTTAGTTCCCTATAGAGTCAAGTCTCCATAGTTAATTACATCCTAGGAAATGGGGTTTCTTAAGAAAACTCTTGATTAAAGTAGTCAATTATTGTCTCCAAAGATTTCAAGGCTAGACTATTAAAGAATTGATTATTTTAAAAAATCATGTGAAATACTTCAAGTGGAAGAACTTATTTTGGAATCCAAAGGAAGATAAGTAGGAAGCTCTCATGATACTAGGAAGCCTAGTAAGTGCTCCAATAAACCGTACAATTAGGCTTTAAATGTTTGAAAGAAAGAATTTATTTTTCTCTGAGTTAAAATTTTATTAGATAGCTAAGGCTTACAATCCATCATCAACACAAGATTATGAAAATGCCTAAGAGGTGAAGATTTATGCTCGTAGCCTGAGGAAAACATGAAACCTTGGATCCTAAGTCTAAGGAGCTTTAACACAAGTTAAAGCACGACCTAAATCTAAATGAAAGAGGGACATAAGGGATTATCTCCACAAGAAAGAATAAACCCATCTGACTTTTGGACTTACAACCGCCTAGAGTGGCCACCACCTAACACCTCCTACGATTCAAAAACCAGGTAGGCAAGCCTTATGAAATTGCAAGATGCCAAGGCTTATTATTTAATTAAAAAGAAGCTAAAGTCCTAAATCCACTCCCTAAGAGATTGGAGCATAAGTGGTATGAGCATATGACCTAGTCTAAATGCAAAATCTTTATAATTCTTATTTATTTTGACTCATGTATTTGGACAATGGCTTCAGGATTTTTATGCCTAAATGCATGATGAAATTTAATTATTGGCCAATTCAAAAGAGAAAGAGGGTGAAGCTCTATAAGGGGTTGCTCTCATAGGTCAAGCGGTCCCTAAAGTGCTGAAATGGAAGCCCTCATTTTTACAAAAGTGACACAATATGACATGCATAATGTGAGACATAAAACATACAACTAAGGGGTTGCTAAATCCTTTAATTATCCTGATTATGTTCTAGGCTTTAAGATGAAGTTGTCAGTTGTTTAATTTTAGTTATGAGTTATTAGTTGGGTAAAAAAATTATTTTATCCTAAGAGACTACTACATTGTTGACCTTACTTTTGGAGTGAGTTCTCAACCTCCTCTTCTTAGACCTAGAAACCTTATAGACACTAAGGTTTTCTTAGTCATAAGACACCTCTAGAGGTTAGATGAGCACTTAATCTAAACCTAGAGACTTAGAAAGGTTAGTCATAGGGGTAAGTTATACCTTAGGGATTTATGGAGACTTGCCCATCTTATGGCCTAAACCTAACCTATGTTCACCTTCTCACACTAAACCTCAAACTCGATTCAAATACTAAATCTAAATTCCAAATCAAATGATTGAAACTCACGATCAAATCTAAAATCAAAACCATTCATAAGCCCTATGATTTATCTTATGGACTTAGCCTTAGCCAAATCCAAATCAATCTAAATTCAATTGATTTTTTTCAAAGAATAATTCAATCCCTCAATCATTTATCAACTTCAAGTTCAAACTCAATTCCAAATGATTGAAACTTAAAATCAAATTTAAACTCCCAAATCCTCCTTAAATCTTATGATTGAATTACATGGACTTAGCCAAATCTCCACCCAAATCAATCTAAACTTGATTAATCTCTTCATGAGTCAATCATATCTTAATTTTTATTCACAAATATAAATGGAATATAAATTTAAATGATCAAAACTAAATCAAACTCAATCCAAACCCAACCAAATTCCCTTCTATGCCATATGGACCTACCTCCATGGCCTTAGCCAAATCCCATTCAAATCAACCCAATCTCAATTGATTTTCTTATAAATCAATTATTCCATCAATTATCTTCCCAAATATAAACAAAACCCACATTCCAATGATCAAAACTAAATCAAACTAAAAATTTCTTCTAAGCCCTTTTTCACCTACCTTCATGAGCTTAGTCAAATTTGCTTTCAAATCACTCCAAACTCAAGTGATTTTCTCATAAATCATTTATATCTTCATTTATATTCACAAATATAAATAAAATATAAATTCAAATAGCCAAAACCAAATCCAAAATCAAATCAAAATCTAATTCAAGCCCTTTAAGCTATTCCCTTGAACTTGGCCAAAACCCATCTAAATCAAGCCAAAATTAATAGATTTTCTCTTAAACCAATCATTCCTTCAATCATCTATCCAAATATAAATGAAACCTATAATCATCAAGCCAAATTGAAATCAACTCAAGTCAAGCCCAACTTAGCCCTTTTGACTTGAAAATTTCAAATGAACCAAAACTCATCATAGCCCAATTTGATTGTTATTAGATTTATATTCCAATCATGAGCTCATATATAAATTCAACTAAACCTTAATCAAATTAAAATCAAGTCAATTAACCCATTTAGGTCGACTAAACCCAAAGTGGCCTAAAGAACTCATTTGAGCCAAGTTCTAATCCAACCCAAATTAGATTGAATCAAGCCCGCCCAAACCTCATATCATGATCATTGATCATTCTAGGATGATCAAGTGCCTTAAATTGGGTCAAACAAAGTCAACTTGGCCATTTGACCAAGTCAACTTTTAGCCCATATGAAACCCATACTATCCAAAACTTATCCTACACCAAATCAATTGAAACCATTGATTCGCATCAACTCATAATCAATGATTGAACATGACTTGACTATCAATTGAGCCAAAATAAACCCAATTGGTCATTTGACCCAAGTTGACCCAAATTAACCTAAAAGGGCAAAATAGGTCAAATCATGCTCCAACCCAAATTGAACCCAATTTGACCAATTGATCAACCAAACTCAATGTAGCACAAATTAACCTAAAAGATTACATTGGCCAAAATCCAAATCAAATCTAAATTGAATCAAACCAAAGCCTGCAATCATTTTCAATTAACCAATTAAACTTGAACCAACACAAAACCCAAACCAAGTCATGACCCAAGCCAATTTAGTCAAATTGGTCAACTTAACCCATTTGACCTAAATGAGCTCAATTGAACCAAAATCAAATCTAAATCAAATTAAACCAAACCAAAGACACTAATACACTCCAAATAGTCATATGAACATGACCTAGCCTTTAGTTTGACCTAATTTGACCAATTTATCAACCTAACCCATTTTGACCCAGTTTGACTCAAATGGGTCAAATTGAGCCAAACCTAACCAAATGAACTTCAAATGACATAAAATTTGACCCAACTCACATTTGACACATTTCCAATCTGACTAAATCAAATCCAATGCTAAATGACCACTCTACCCTTGGGCCAAGGGTGTCACATAAGGCAAAACACCCATGCAAATGATCATTTCTCTTCCTTGACCACTTGACAGTCATCCATTGGTCCACTTAGGCTCCAAGGACATTGACCAACCTAACCCAAGTGGTGATTGGGCTAGCCATGACTCATGAGGAGGTGAATTCTCCTCACCTCCCCCATTAGAACACTTAGCATCAAGGACCTCCACTTCCCCTTGCTATGACACCCATTAATTCCTCTTGGCCAATAAAACTAAGCCACATATGATGATTTCCTGTCATTCCTAATCACCCCAAGCCATAGGACATCCACTAGGAGCCAAAAATCACAATGAAAGGTGATTTTCGACCACCTTTGTGCACAAGAGAAGAGAGATTGGAGAACTTCTCATTTTCACTCTCCAAGAGCTCCCTAAGCAATCAACATTCATTCCCCTACTTCCTTTGAGCTAAAGCCACCAAAAAATCAAGCGAATTCTGGTGAGGAAGCGATGATTCTTGGTGGATACATCATTCTCAAAGGGAAACGGAAGCTTAGGTCTATCCCAAAGCTTCTTCTTGCATCCAGGAGCATGCTTGGATCAACACCACCACCGAAAATCATCCCCGATGAAGTAATCTTCAAGAACCATAGCCAGCCTTAAGAGCTTTTGTTTGCTTCAATGTGTGCACAGTTTTAGAATTTTTCCCATTGATATCCCTTACACACTTCATTTTATGTGATCCCCATGTATTTTGGGGTGTTTTCCAGCAAAGATCACCAAAAAAATTGAGCCCAAAACCCCTTTTTCCAGTAGATTTTACTATATTTTTGAGCTCTGATTTGCTGATTTCAGAGAAGAAGAGGAGAAGCCATCCAATCCACTATTAATAGGGACGGACGACTATGATTTCATGTCAGATCTGCCTAGTTTTAGCCTCAAGATCGCATGGATCAATCTGGACCATCTGATCCGATTAGCACAAAAAGCAATTTCTCACTCATTTTGGACATGCAAAACTGTGGATCCAATTTGCAGTCGACATGTGGTGCCGTACACCTGTCAGCACTGCGAGGTGTTGACTGGGTTAAGCAGGAAAATTTGAATTTTCAGCTTTTAAAAATAAACAAATTCACCTGAGACTTCAAAAAAATTTTAAAAATAAAATACTCAATGAAAACTTACAAGTAAGGGCTTGTTGGATTCTTCTTTTCAAGAGGAATCCAAAAAATCCAAAATCCCCAAATGTTATTGGATATTTTGAGCTTAATTTTGAGTTTTAGTGAAATCAAATTTCATTAATTACTCTAAAAATATAAATTGAGTTGAGTTGAAATTTTTAGAGATTGAAATTGAGCTTAAAATCTACCTACCATAAAAATTTTAAGTCAAAAAGACTTTTGGATTGGGAGATATTAAATTTTAAAATTTAGAATGCCTATTTTAGTAAAATAAATTGAATAAAATTATAAAAATTATAAAAATTGATAAAGATGATTCTAGAACATCCCATTTAACATTAGAGAGCTAAAAAAAATGGGAACCATCCTTTAATCTTTTTCGTAAGACTAGTTCATTTGGATAATTAATTAATTAATTCAAGCAATTAATTGAATGATTAACTAATTAATGATTTTATTATTCTAATTAAAATTTGAAACACAACATATCATAATTACTTAATTGAGGGGTAGGTCTTTAGGTGTTTAATAACCTAAAGTCATTTAAGGAAATTATGGTAAGCCCACATGTGTGGGAAAATCATAAGCGCACTTAATTAAATCTCTTAATTTAACTAATTATTAATTATGAGCCAAATTGCATTAGGCCCTTTGATTTCTTAGGATTATTGCAATTTAATTTTATGCATTTCATATTGGCTCATAATTATTTGATTAGTTATGTTAAGCTGATACAGGTAAGGGTTAATTAATATACTTAAAGTATAAATATGACTTAATTAACTCATAAAATTCTCCTAATTACCTTTTTATTAAACTAAATTAAATCACAAACATGGGAATGAATTAGGATCAGCAAACTTTATCTTATTTCATTAAATCAAATCAAAACATAAAATGAAATATGGCATTAACTAGATTTGGTATTCTTTAAATGCTTTTATTTGATATGATTGTTCTTAGGAATTAGTTTGATTGAATGAAACATGTATTTTATGTCTTATTATTCCTTTCTAATCATAGTAAATGACGTGTGTCATGTGGTTTCATGCATTCATGTTTTCAAAATATTTAAATTTAAATGAATTTCCTTTATGTCAAGCTTGCATGTGTCTATGGCTTATAACATGTGATATGGAGTTCTCTTTCTTTAATTTATATGGATTTACATAAAGTTTGAATGTTAATAAGTGTATAGCCCATTTGAAAATGACACAACATTTATTTGAATTCATTCCTATGTATTTCTATGTTAGGATTTAGATAGAACTTTAGCTCACATGTTTAAATAATTTAATTGAAAGAAATATAGTTTTTGCATGATTTTTCATTCTTATAGTCACTTGTACATTCATGTGTATTCAAGAATAGTGGGTATATCTAGTCTGTACATTCCGGGGATGCGAGATTTTAAGTGGCCCTAAGAAGGTATTTACCTCACTCCCCTAGTTAACAATGGCGAAGTATCCACTTAAAACTTTTTATACACTTGTATGTGCATTTAGCTAATGAATGAAAATATCCTTTTCAACTTTAGCTCACATGTATAAATAATTTAATTGAAAGAAATACAACTTTTGTACAATTTTTCACTCTTGTAGCAATTTGTACATTCATGTGTATTCAAGAATAGTGGGTATATCTAGTTTGGACATTCTGGGGATGCGAGTCTTTAAGTAGCCGCAATGAGATCTTTACCTCACTCCCTTGGTTAACAATGGTGAAGTATCTGCTTAAAATTTTTATACACTTGTATGCGCATTTAGCTAATGAATGAAAATCTCATCTTTAGCTCACATGTATAAATAATTCAATTGAAATAAATACAACTTTTGCATGATTTTCCATTCTTGTAGTCATTTGTACATTCATGTGTATTCAAGAATAGTGGGCATATCTAGTCTGAACATTCCAAGGATGCGAGGCTTAAAGTATCCCCAATGAGGTCTTTACCTCACTCCTTGGTTAACAATGGTGAAATACTTGCTTAAAACTTTTATACACTTGAATGTGCATTTAGCTAATGAGTGAAAATCCCTTTTTCTACAAAATACACATATACATCTATTATTATAGTTATACTTAGGATTCAATCATATGCATGTTACATGTGATGGAAAGGAATAATGTGATGTATGTCATGTATTAGTAGTTCACTCAAATTAATCTTAAGAAGTCTTTCATGTTGAATGCAATCATTTAAGGTGAACATAAATTTAATTTAAAATGTGTACTAAGCCATTCACTAAAGAGAACTAAACCAAATTAACATGCTTTAGAAAGTGGCTTAGGGCAGGGATGAAAGAAGGCAACCTCTTTTCTTCCCTTTACAATATTTAGTTGTTAGGTGTAAGTTACATGAAATAAAAGAAAATATAAATTAAAACATTCAAATCAATTATAGCACTTGAAGCAAAACCACCCTTTAAATTGACTCTTTCTACACTTAGAAAATCTTAACTCTAATGCCTAGGTAAGCTACGCCACACAAGCCTTAACATACACTTTATAATTAAGTCACAACTTCTAGCTTTATGTTAGGACGGTGCATGGTGTGATGTATTTTTTATTTTATGATGTACTATTTTAGACTGGATGTTAGGATGTATGGTTCGTAAATTGGATGGTAGGCCGTGATTAGCCTAATCATATTCTTTTATAGGAGATTATGCTTAAGGGGTGCTTAAAAAAATATAAATGCTCTCTTTTGCATGTTGCTTGAACCCCCTTAGCATAATCCAAGCTATGACATGTGGGCTTGGTTACCCATGTGTAGAGTGGTAAGCTTAAATTATAAATATAACTGCTTAAGTTGTATGCATATTTAGCTAACACTTATTTTACAGGCATAGTTAGATTTACTTTTCCTATTCTTTTAATGTAATTTTGCATTAGGAATTAGGATTAGTGCTATGAGAGATTAAGATGAGGAGTGGCTAGAGTGCTTTGTCCTGGGAGGCTCTGTGATGTCTTTGAAGCGAGCTCACCAAATCAAAGAAAGGAAGATATTGAGAAATGAAGACCCCAAAGCATTCATTCATTATAATAATTATTATTATTTTATTTTCTGTGTTGTATAAGGGCAAATGGGTGAGTAGCGAGCCCACCACAACACTTTACATTGACTGGTGTATTTAGAATTCGCCCAAATCAGGCGAATTCCAAATACACACAAACTGACCCATCTCGTGTATTTGGATTACATTATATTACACTGAAATTTTTTACTTTACTTAAACCAGCGCGAAATGTTCAAAAAATATGCAACCAAACAAACCTCTAATCGATTCCTTTACACTGCATTTCAAACGAGCCAAAATAAACTTAGTATAGGTGAAAACATTCATTAGAGGTTATAACTCTACTTTGCGATCTACCTGAAACTAATAAATGGCTGGGGCCTTTTGATTTTTCATATACCATAGGGCTAAATGTAATAATACAAGATATGAAGGACATATTGATAACTTTAATCTTATAAGGATCTGTGCTTGAATGTACATCCAGTTCAATATATATTGATATAAAGATCTCATTCTTGAGTTTGTTCATAGTTCATTTGAAAGTTTAACAGTTTTTGAGAGCAAAGAATAGTTAAAAATAATGTGATATTATATCTATATTTCATGAAAAAGAATTTTTAATCTAGGGTCAAGAAAGAAGGTAAAGACGTATGATATATACGTTGCAATTCAAAAAATATTTATGGAGCTTGCGAGCTATACTATTGACAAACTCAAATATGTTTGAGATCATGAGGTATGAGACGAACTTCCGTACTCGGTTTTCGCTTTCCTCTCTCGTTTCCGATTCCGTACTCGGTTTTCGCTTTCCTTCGTGCTCGTGTGACCCCCCTCTCTCTCGGTTCGTCCGCCTCTCTCGTGCTCGTGTGACCCCCCTCTCTCTCTCGGTTCGTCCGCCTCTCTCGTGTGCTCATTCTCCGTCCGCTCTTTCTCTGTAGCCGAGCGGCACGCACGGAAACTTCCATCCGAGTGACCCTAGCCCGAACCCTAGTTGGCCAAATCTCTCTTCCTCCCTCCTCTCTTGCAATCAAATGGCTCCAGGTTATCTCTATCCAAGTATATTTTTACGCTTTTGGCTTCCTTTGGATGATATGGTTTTCTAGATTCTTCTTTTACATGCTTAAAGCAATGTTGAGATATGAATCTAAAGCTTGGGATGATTTATGGCCCAATGCTTCGTTTTGATTGCGATTGTTTGTGTATTTTCATGTCTTTTGGCTTCTTTATGATGGCATGGTCTTATAAATCCCTCTTTTATATGTTTAAAAAGCGATTTGAGGGTTTTATTTGAAGCTTGGGATGAGGTATTGCCCAAGCTTCTTGTTGCATGCAAGTATTTGTGTACTTTTTATGCCGTGGGTTTCTCTTGAATAATATGGTTTAATGATCCTCTCTTTTATGTGCTATGTGAGTGGATTAGAGATGAGAATGAGGAACCCTGTGTATTACATGACTCAAATTTTGCTTTCTTATCAAGTATCCATTCATGCTATGCTGTTTTCTTTTTGTCTAAATTATGGAATAAAGTTAAAATAGAAACCAGCAAGACGATTTGTTCCTTTGCATTACTTAGCCATGTTTAGCTTGATTCTTACTTGAATCTTGATGTCATGTGAGCAATTACTTGGTTAAATTCAGAGTTTCAGATCTATGTATGGATGCTTGACCCATATGTAGCCATGCTCTATTTACTTGTTTTGTGAATAGAAAGGGAAAAGGAGAAAATGGATTCAGGTTTTGATTTTAAGCTTTTTTTTTACTCTGCTTACTTTCAAATTGATGCCTCTTGAAGTGGAAATGATATATGAGATTGTATGTGTGTGGAAACAAAGATTTTTTGGTTTGGTTTGCAAATTTCTAATGAGTTTTCAAGGGTTGAAAGTTACTGTTTTTGTTACTTCAAGCTAAAATTGGGATAGACTTTGCATTAAGCATGTTATAATAATGTTACTAAGTAATTCCCTAAGGCTTGAATCAATTTAAAATGAAAGGGGAGTATGACAGAAAACCCACATAAGTTCAATTTCACATTCTCTCATTAATGGTTAGCATTGACATAGAGTTTCATATTGTGTTTGTTTTATGTATTGCCTCTAAATGATTATCATATTATATGAAATGAGATTTGATTTATTATTTTGTGAAAGTTGAAGTTTCATTACATCATGATAGTTGGTTTTGAAATCATATCAAATGATGAATTCATCATTATGTTAAAGTAAATTTGATAGTGATAGGATTCATAAAATATTGAAAATATTACCTTTGATTCTTTGATTAGAAGTGAGGCAACAAAATTTGAATCATTTGTGATTTGGCAGGTTATTTTTGTTGTTCTATACGAAATAGTTCAAGTCTCATTCGGATTTCTTCTTCTTTTATTAAGTTAAGTTCTTCTTTATTTGACATGACAGGTTTCAAGAAAAAAAAAAAAAAAGGGAATCTAACTTTGTATTTCTCCTTTTGTTCGGAATTGAAATTTATTTGTGTTTGACCATCAAATCATATCATTTACCAAGTCTTGAGAAGGGTGTTGTCATTTGTTATGTAAACTTGCTATATGATGTTCTTATTCAATCAAATCTTGCCTAAATGTTATGCTAATCATGACATCTCAATAAATTCAGCAAATACATGAGGTTTGACATTGATCTTGAACACTCATTTCTATGTGAATTTCTTGTTTCTCTTATCTTGTGGTTTCATTAGCTAAATCACTTTCTTAACTTATCCCCATCATGATATCAATTGAAGTTAAGGATCAAGTCCAAAATGATTCTTTGATTTGAGAATTTTGTTGTAATTGATGAGACTACATTCAAATTTACACTCTCAACATCTCCTTTTGTTGATCAAGTCAAAATAAAAGAGTGATGAATGTGATTCAAAGGTTTATAAATTTTGGGAGCTCTCATTTTGCTGTCAACAAACAATCAAAGGATAAAATTACCTAAGTCTTATTATTGGATGTCCGTTCTCCTTTCTTTTATGTTATCATAAGATGGACTAGCAATAAAATCCTAGATTATATGACATACAAACATTATTATACTCTAATGTTTAACATGATATTAAATTTGCCACTTCATTTGTCCAATTTAGAAGAAAGTGAAAGAGAAGGCAAAGTGTTCCATAAAACCTCTTTACTCTTCTTTTGTCGTCTCTTTCATATCTTTGAATGAAGTGAAGTTTGCTTATATGCTATTATCAATTGTTTCATTTCATTTATTGAATTTGAGATAACTAAAAGAAAGTGAAAATTCAGTTTTACTCTATTTAAGCATAACTCTTACTTATTGTCTTACTCTAATGTTTCCATGAGCTAATGTGAGTGGAGAAAGAGATAAAATTTCAGATTTGTAAGATCCCTGCCTTTGTAGAGTGTAATTTTTTTTTCTTTTTGTAATGAGAAGTTGAAAGTTAGCTATATTTGTAAGATCCCTGCCTTTGTAGAGTGTAAATTTATTTTTTTTTTTTTGTAATGAGAAGTTGAAAGTTAGCTATATTTGATCATTAAACCCTCATTTCATTTACTGATTTTTAAGAAGGTGTTGCCACATGCTATACAAAATTATTATTAAATATTTTTTATTCAATCAAATCTTTCCCAAATACAATTGTTGGTGATAATTGAAGGATATATGTAAAGTAAAATGTCACCTTTATTTACTTGATAGCAAAGAATGAAACACATGCTTATGATTTGATATATGAATGTCATCTTATTTATCAAATATGAGAAAAGTATTTTATTCCTTATACTAAAAAAGAGAAGAAGAGAGGAGAAATGAAATAAAAAAAGAAGAGAGGTCTATTACATCCATATGCAATTGAAAGCTTTTGTAGTGACTTATTATTTGTGATGTTTTAAATGCCATGCTTAATTGAAGTGATGAACATCATATGTCATGCACATGTATATGCACATGCAAATGCAAGCTTGTAAATATATTTTTGTAAGATAAGTACCCGTTTATATTGTTTTAATGCATCGGGGAAATTTGTGATATAAATACTTGCTCACGTTGTTCCAACGTGGCAAGGAAATATGCTTTATGATAAGTATTCGTTCACATTGTTCCAATGCAGCGGAAAAATTTGTGATTTAAGTACTTGCTTACGTTGTTCCAACGTGACAATGAAATATGCTTTGTGATAATTATTTGTTCACATAATTCTAATGTAGCAGAAAAATTTGTGATATAAGTACTGCTTCTCGCGTTGTTAATCGTGAAAATGACATCTTATACGCAAACTCATGTCTTTCTTGGCGCGGTCGACAAATAAAATTTTCTAGTGGTGTTTTCTTCTATGCGCACTTGGCATGGTGGGAAGACTTAGTCTCCCAAAACAGCCCCCTATGGGGAGATGACGCCAGGAGGTTGCCTAAATTTTTGGTAAAAAAAAAAAGAGAAATCATGCAAGGACTAGAAAAAGAAAGAAGACATTTTAAAATCAACATGGCTTGAGCCAAATACTTGAATTTTAAACATCATGATTTTGAAAGATTTAGCAATTGCTTGTAATAGCAATTCAATTTGATTTGTTGATAAGTATGTATAGGTCTTCTCTTTCGTTTTCTCTTCTCTTATGAATATTTAAAATATCATGCATAGTTCATTAAGTAAGAGAGAGGGATCTAAAAGTACCTCTATAAAGAAAAAAAAATTCAAATGAGGCAATATTAACACAAAAAAAAGAGAAATATCAAGTCAATCATAACTCACAAGATGATAAAGATGAAGGTGAGATTTGATTCCAAGTGCATGTAAGAATTCCTTGATACTTCTAAGTCCACAACACCTTTTAAGAGTGTGAAAGAGGATGAGAATAGAAGAGAGCAAATTCTCATGAAAATGAAGTGTTGTTCTATTTATAATAAATTTTAGCTTGATCCCAAGCCTTCTTTCTAAGTAAAATGCCATCCAAGCCCCTTTGTATGAAGTAAAAAATATTTAATATCATGGATGACAAAATACATAAATGGGATTTATGTCATCCCATTAATGTCTTATGACTTTTTGCATGATATAATTTCTCCTCCTCTCCTTTCTCTTCACTATATCATGCCATGCAATATATATATATATATATATATATACATGTGTAAATGCATGATAAAAAGAGGGAGAGAAATTCTATAATTCTCTTTAATTTTTTTTGTCATTTCCTTTTTAAAACTACCCATGAAATGGGCATGATTTTAAGAGATAAAAAGGGAAAAGAAAGAGAAGAAGAAAAGAAAAGAAGAAAAAGGTGTTCTCTTTTTTCTTCACGGGATTGTCATATAAAAAAGAAGAAAGAAGAGGGAAAGTAATAAATGAAAAGAAGAAAAGGAGAAGAAAAAAAGGGAAATGAGTAGAGTGAGGGAGAAAGTCATTGAAACGTGAATTTATACCTTTCTTTTTTATAATTTACCCATAAATGGGCAATAAATAAAAAAGGGAGGAGAAAAAGAAAAGCCTTCCTCATTTTTATGAATTTGTGTCGACAAAAAAAAGAGAGAGGGAGAAATGCATGCCAAATAAAAAATAATAATATTATAAAAAAATGGATAATAATGTTATGATATCTTTCTTTCATGCTTGGCCCATCTTGAATTGTTTATGTAGGCTTATAAAAAAATAGTTAGCCTACTTGAAATTATTAAGCCCGTGTTCTTTTTATTTCAATAAGCCCATTAAGCCCAAGTCTATAAATGGACTCATAAAGGCCCAAATCTATAAATGAGTTTATAAAAAGAGAGAACCTATCTTATGAAATCTCTAAATCCATAATTTCTTTTAAATTTAAAAGCCCATTTGGCTCAAATCTATAAATGGATTTGTGAAAAGAGAGAACCCATCTCATGAAACGTTTAAGCTCATAATTTTCTCTCACCATTAGGCCCAAATCTATAAATGAGCTTATAAAAAAGAAAACCCCTTTCATGAACTCTCAAGTCCATAATTTTCTTTCAAATTTAAAAGCCATTGGGCTCAAGTCCATATGTGAGTTTACAATTGAACTAATCCTTATACTTTCAAATTGTAATATGTATGAAGGGATTTAAATGTGACTAGCTCTCATGTGTATATTATAACATTTCATTGTTCTCTTGATTTTGATATGTGACATATGCTATGGAGAAAATCATATATACTTGGTTCCATGTGTGGATATGTGAATACAACAAGCTTGCACATGTTTTATGGCATAGTATTTCATCACATATATCCATACTTGATCTATGACATGGCTCCAAATTTTTATGGGAACTTTAATAAGAAGGATACTACACTTGATACTTAGCAAGTGTTTAAAAGAATTGAATGTTTGCCTTGCAAGGATAGATGCATTTGATTTATGACAAGCTCAGAAAGGTTTAAACTTGTATCATTCAGAATAGATCTAGACTTGATTTGCAAACAAATATTTTGTATCCTTAGTACAGATACATGCTCGATCATTTAGAAAAGATGCTCACTTAGTTTGCAACAAGTATTTGAGGAAATTAAACTCATTTTTTTACCATAATAGATCTTCAATTGATTTATAACAAGTGTTTAAATGAATCAAAATTCTCATATTTCATAAGACAGAGCTATACTTGAGTTATAATCTTTAGGTATCAAAACTTATACTTGCAATATGACAAATATGTCATATCAAATATAACTACTTCAACTTTGACATTTTAATGTCCATACATCATTTTTAAAAGAAAGATTAGATACTTATATGTATATGTTGAAGTACCCACTAAGTTAAACACTTAGTAAAATATGTAAGTCATATATAAAATGAATGAACAGATACATACATATCTGGTTTGGTCTTAGGATCGGGTCCAGATTAACAAAACCTAAAATCTAATGATAATATTATAAGAATTTCAATTTAGTAAAATCTGATAAGCTAATTCTGTCATATAATTGCAAAAGATAAACCTAAACTTATTGACATGGCTTCTCAAGTTCAAGTTATCAAGTCAAAAGTCTCAAACTCGATTCTCTATGCTCAAGTTAGAGTTGATAAGGTTTAGAGGATTATAAATTTTTAGAATTTAGACTCGATCTTCTGTAGAAAAGAGACAGAGTTGACATGGTCTATTAGCCAACAATAGTCATATGTTCAAAAAGCTATCACTACTAAGATTTAAATGGTCAATCTTTATATATTCAAATGTAAATCAATTATAAAATGATCAAATATTGAAATAAAAATAACAAATTAAATGAAATTAATTATTTAAATTTAAAGTAAAATCCATCCACCTATCCGCAATCGTTTATCGAGGATGATAAATTAAGAAAATTTTTGCTCATAAAGAGCCAATGTCAAATCAAATACATAACTATTTTCACACTTAAAATAATCTTAAGCCGTAGGACGCTGCTGTCTTTTATCTCGTGATTTTGCGAAAATGACACCACATACACATTTACCGAGCCTCCGACCGGGTGGTTTGTCTCCAAATGACACTCAAATAATCTTAAGCTCGTAAGGACGTGACCTGTGTCCTCTGTTCGTGTGGTTTTGCCGCAAAATGACACCACATAATTGGCAGTTACGACCAGAGCCCTCTGACCAGATGATTTGTCGTCAAATGACACTAGTAAATTATGGTCATGACCGCAACCCTTATGTTCCCCAACAATTTTGCTCTTTGAGTTGTGAACTATATAAGGTATTTTGATTGGACAAAAAATCCTATGTTAGCTAAGGTTAACTTGTATTTGTCCTCTTAGACAAACTCCATCTCAACTCTATAAGGTGACATCTTGACGAACCCATGATTGTGACAGGATTTTCTACGTTAGACTACCTCCTCTCGACTAAGTGGACGCGATGATGATGGAACCATGGGGATCTTGATTGGGCGCGTCATCGTTCCCCCAAACATAAGCTTTAAATTAAAATGATAAATTTCATAATTTTCAAACTCCACTTACTGCTATTATATGCGCGCAATTTAGCAATTCATCGACTAGCCTTAATCGAAAGTGCTCTCTCAGTATTGGGAGGGTTAAGTAACTATAGGTCTTTGCGTCTATAGAAAACTTGAACAGATCTAAAGTCCCCTCAAAAATGAGGGCGAAATCTCTCGGTAGTGTCTTATCTACTATTCATATGCCTTCTGAAAATTACATCGACATATAATTCACTCTCCTCACACAGGGAGGTCGGTGGCGAATTTTTGGAGCCCACACTAATTAAAAGAAGAGGAATGTGATTTCAAAGCTATCCACATTGAGCAAATGAATTAAAATTGAAGATTAAAAAAAATTAGAATTTTAAATTCCAACTTTAATCATTATTATAATTTTTTTAATTTTTATATCAACTCTCTTTATGCATGGTTGATGATGATCTTTTAGCCCTTGATTCTTTCTGAAGCCGTTGATCTTGATTTTGTGATGGAGCCATCATGATAATCCGCATGATATTCTATATTTGAATTACAATGTGAGATGACTCAAACTATATTCAAACAAGCAACCGTCAACTTGAAAATGTATTGTCAGGAGGAGCTAGAAGTTGACTAGATTTGAGCTGATTTTTCGCCATTTCAGGTTTCATTATTTCTAGCATCAGTTTGAATTATGCTCCTGAAGTCTTCTAAACAGCTGAATATTATAACTTAATAATCAGATTTTTTTTTTTAAATTAGTTTTTGGCAAAAACATGATTTACTGCTTGTTTGCTTTATGTAGTTATGTTAATTCATAAAGTATTTCCTGGGCCTTTTCATAGCTTATTATCAGTCATCTTTACCTAATACAGATGGATTTCTTGCAAATGGAACTTCAGAAGATGCTGCAATTCCTATCCACATTGTTACTCATGCTTCTCAACTTCCTTCGGAATTTCTGAACCCTTCAGCCGACAATCAGCTGGTTGTTGGCTTTGATTGTGAGGGTATTGATCTTTGTCGTCATGGAGGCCTTTGCCTAATGCAGGTAAAATATTCTGTTTTTAATTTTAATTCATTACAAGGAATATATAGCTCTATCACCTACTTTAACAATGAACTTAAAACAATTGCAAACATCTTTGCATTTTACCTTATAATACGTCACATTTATCTTAGTGGGTTTTGATGATAGGTGCAATACATTACAAAACAACTGGTACTATAGGGATCAAATGAGGGATTTTGTCAATATTGAGTTAGCCATAAACTACTTATGGTGCTTGAAATTTTCTTTTGGCCATTCAAAGATCATCCTTTGAGTGGTCTTATGCAACTATTTGGGGCCATCTTTATTAATCCTTACTATCCATTCGTCTGTGACTTCCTGTTGAGCGGTGCATAGGGTTGAACCTATTGCAAACAAATCTTGTTGTACAACTTCCATTCATCTTACTATCAATTCATTCCTACCAAGTGCTTCTTGAGATTCTAAGGGGTTGTTTGGGATTAATTTTTTTTTTCTATTTTTGATTTTTATTTTTATGTTATTTTTGAAAACATATTTATTTAGAGTGTTTTTTATGTGATTTTATTTTTTTATTTATAAAAACAAATAAAGTTGTTTTTAAAAACACTCAAAGTATTTTTAAAAATAACAAATACAATCAAATAAATTTTATTTTTAAGCAAAACAAAACAAAACAAAATAAAAATGCAAAATAAAAAATAAAAGTTAAAAGTGATCCCAAACGGCCCCTAAACCTATTGGGAACAAACTTTTCATACAATTTCTATCCATGTTACTTTTAGTCTACATCTTATATTACCTACCAAATGGTGATTAATTTTATTTACCCATCTTATATGTTGAACTTTTTTGCTACGTTGTAAGTGCCCAAACTACTAGTTTTTATTTTTTTTGCATTATTTTCAATAGATACTAGTTTCACTTGTCTTTTTAATATAATCATTCTTTGATTTATTCCTCCTAATTTTGTCATACATTCATTTTAATACTTTTATTTTTTGCTTGCTTAACTTTGATATTAATGATCTTTTGGTTTCTTAAAACTCATATCCTATCAACATAGACAATTTTAGGGCTACAAATGAACCAAGCGTTCAACAAGCTACTCGTAACTCGGCTCGATTAGAGCTTGTTCTTGATCATTTGATTAAATAGCCAAACGAGTTTGAATACTTTTGGAAATACTCGATTGCTAAATGAATGAACTCGAACAACTTATTGTTTAGTTCATTTATGTTCATGAACATTATCATTTAAAGCTCGTGAACAAGCTCTTTAAGAAGCTCAATTAAGGCTCGATTATGACTTGCATAAACAGTATCATTTTAAGTTTTATTTTTTAGGTTTAATAATCTTTAATTGATACAGCTTGCATATATTTTTAAACAAGTTGTTCTCAAATAAGTTTGATTAAAGCTCGTTTATTCATTAATTGAGTTATTTGTTAACGTGCTCGATAAGCCCAATCTAAACTGAACTCATGAACAATTTTTAAATGAGTTCAAGCTTGAACACCATTCTAAAAACTCAAATTGAGCACAACTCGAGCTTGAGCTCATTAATAGTAAACGATCTTGAACTTCAACAAACACATAATTGGCTTGGCTCGGTTTGTTTGCAGTCCTAGACAATTTAAGTGTAGTCACTTAAATTTACCACTAATTGTTTGTGATATTGTCTATCGCATAATATTCCTAGGGTACTTCTTTGTTTTAATTACTCAATTTGAACTTTAAAAAATTTACCACTAAAGTTTTCATGATGTTTTCATATCACAAAATAATGATGAGTAACTTTCTATTTTAATCACCCAATTTGTACTCTGTAAGATATATCTTCCCCTATCCACATTCTTTTGCATAAATGATCCAAAATAAGTAAACCTATCACACCTAGTTTTCATTTATCTTTTGGTACAATTTGCTGATAAGTGCAAATATCTCACTATTAAGATTGCATATTATATATTTGATTTTTATTTAAGTAATTATAAACCATTTATCTTTGAATATTTTCACCTTTCTTATAAATTTTCATTTATTTTAGACTTAAAATCTACTATGGGTGGCCACAATAGTCACAGTTTTGGTGTATTAAAAACTCAATTAAAAATGAATTATAACATGAATTTGAAGTTCTCTGGAATTTTATATTGCATTCCAAATTCTCCAAACAAAATACCAAAATTCTTAAAATCCCTTTTTTCCAAATATTTTACACTCCTTTTTATTAAACCAAACAACCTCTATATGAGATGACACATGCTGTCTTTCCTAGCATAAGACTTTTAAGAGTAATCATAGAGATGTGTGATATGATATTAGTTTTTTGTGAGTTTATTTTATTTTAAATTTATTACCTTTGATAATTATTATGAACTACGAAAGATGGATGAGCTGTTGCTCTTAGCTTAGGGTGATCATTTGTTGAATAAGCATTTCTAAAATTTATGTTTTTATTTTATTTTTAGATTTTAGTAGGTTTTAAGTCTAAAATAATTTGCTTTGGACTTTGAGAGCATTTTTGATGATAAGATCTAATCCGATTAAGATTTCATATCAATACGGTCATCAGGATTGTTTGAAATATTTTTATTTGTAATGTGAGAGCTTTATTTTGAGAATGAATGCTTCTAGTTATTATGTATAAAAGTCATGCCCATCATATTTTGCTTGAACTTGATTGTTTGGAACCTATTTAACTTTGCCTATCTGCACATAGAGAATCAAGTTCATAAATGATATATCATCTAAGTTCATTTAAATATTTGATATATTATTGCTTTTTTCAACTTTACGCTGGCCTCATATGAGGAGGATTGGTCTATTTAAGAGTTTAACTTATGGCTTGTTTTCCAAGAGTTTTCATTTTGAAATTGAATTTTCCCCATGAAAGGTTAAAGTCTTATTGCAAACGAATGACAATATCTTTGGGAGATTTGTGATTATTTGATTCCAATGTGCTTAATTAATTGCGAGTGGAAATTTAAAATCTTTCTTTAATAATGATGATTCCAAGATTGTTGCATAGATATTTATCTTAAGGTTCAAGCCATGTCGACTCTAGTCATTAGGACATGGAGGATCAAACTTGAAATATGTGACTTAGGACCATGCCCATAGGTAAGGTGGCCCGCTCAAGAGCTTGGATATATGTTGTTTTTGAATTTGAATTTTAAGGACTTTGAATTTTCAAAATAGTTGAAGTCTTTCAAAATATTTGCATGCTTTTGACGGCAGGGAAAATTTGAGTTCATCTTATTTTCTTAGTTCACGTAACATTTTCTGATTTTAGATTTAAGCATTCAATTCATTTATTATAGTATTTATGCATATTTAATTTAGGCAATTTGATGTGTATTTTAGAGGATGTGCACATCTTTTAGTGTGTTTGCTTGATTTTCGAAGCATTATATTATAGTTTAAATTTACCCTATGATGCATGAAAAAGACTTGTGATTTTTCTGATTTAATTATTTACACGAATAATTTGTCATTGGTCTGATTTTTCTGATTTAATTATTTACACGAATAATTTGTCATTGGAATGCACACAATTTTTTATTTTAGGAGCATTACTAGGTGCAAGTGCTTAGTTGTGGATCTGATTGTGATTATTGTGAGTTAGAGCTGATTGCATGTTTCAAAGGAACTTAATTTGTTTGTATGGTTTGTTTTTTTTTTTCACACGAGTCTCGCATGGGTTCTTTACTGCTTACAAATAAAGAGGCATGCTTAGTTTATTTTTGTAATAAAGTTTTGTTCATTGAGTGTGTTATTGAGAGTATTGGGTGTTTCATGAAAGTTCTTGAGGTGGTTAGATGTCCATTCTTTGGTTATGAGCTAGCATTCAAGTCCATTTTTTGCACTTGAATTTTCATTTTTGTTCAAAATGTGCATTTATATTTTCATTGGTTGCATTAGATAGTTATATATATATATATATATATATATATATATATATATATATATATAGTTCCTTTCAAGTCATATTTGTGAAAATTTTGAGAACATTCCAACATTCCTCTTATCTAAGGAGCATTTCAGGGCGCGCTAGACCTGCACACCACAATAAGAAAGACATACAAGATTTGTGTTCTAAGAAATCATTACCACTTTTAAAGAAGTGTGTATAGGTTTTGGTGTATTTGCATGAAAACAAATATAACACATGAGGAGATAATTTTAAGACTAGGATTTGTCGTTGTAGCGATATGACACTAGGAGTACTTAATGTTGGGGTGCGATTGATTTCTTTGCATTATAACTTGCGTGCGAGGGATGAATTCGACAATAATGAAATTGAAGTTTTAGTGAGATGATGAGGTGAGGTCAACTACATGATATTTCTTTTATCGCTTTTTTCTTCTTTTTTTTAATTTTATTTCTTATTTAATGATATATATATATATATATATATATATATATATATATATATATATATATATATATATATATATATATATATATATATATATTAAAGAGTGAGATAATAAGAGATAGAGAAAACTAGAAAAGTGGGTGGAACAGATAGAGAATGAGGGAGAGCCAGAGAGTGAAAGGCAAAAAGAAAGAGATGATGAGAGAAAGTTCACCAATGAGCGAGGATCGGCAAGGTGGCAAGTTTGTTATCATAGATCATCGTTGTGTGGAGAGAGCTTACCTAAGGTTGGCAAGATTGTGGTTGGAGGATTCATCGTTGATGAGTTTGAAAGGTGGACTTGTTGGTGACCTCATGCCTATTGGAGAGAGAACTGATAATAGGAGGAGGAAGTGTTGTTGCTAGTGCATATTTAGAGTAGCAAAAGGAGAGGGACGTTGACATAGAGTGGTGATCACCGATGAGGGAAAGCTGCATCAATGGTAGGGTGATCGACAATTTTGTGAGATTGGGTATGAGATAGAGAAACGATCTAAGGCGTCAACCATTGGCATAAGCAATGCAAGTGCCGAGTGGGTTAGCTTGTAAGTGTTTGAATTGGGGTGAGAGTTTTGTGAGGATCGAGAGTTGTGGGATTGTCGATGAGGGACAAGATGAGTTCATGTGAAAGTGATAAGAGGAAGGAGGTGAGGCTGATGTCATATGATGGTTAAGTGATGGAGAGAGGGTCATGTTTTTTTTTTTTAATTTTATTTTTAAAATAATGAGTGAGGGGGATAGATGCGAGATATACTCAATTTGTTCGGTATTTTCAGGAGATTCTAATATGGATTTAAAAATTTGTTATTTGTAGTCAAATAATAGTTATATATAATTATTATAATAACATATTTATAAAATAATTTTGAAAATTATTATTATTACTTTTATTAAATTTTTTTTTTTTGACCTTCTCTTCGTGGATTCTAGTCTCTTGTGCATGAGAATTTTTGTGTTGTCACCTCACAAATTATTGTCATTTGCATGTCTTATTTTCTATTTTAGTATTAGGCTTGTAGATGACAAATTTATGAATTTTTTTCACGTAATGACCCTTGCAATATGGTCATCCTTTTTGGATAATTTGGAAGTTTCAAACGCGTCAGTATGATCAATTTTCAAATTGAGTGAAATTTGATCTATTTTTGATGCGATTGAGGCATTTTCGACTAGACATATCCTATATCATGTTGTTTGCCAGTTTCATTTAATTTGAATGATTTGATTATATGATGTACTTAGAGGTCAACAAATGCTCCCTATTAAATATAGTGCACTCTTAGAGTAGATCATTTTTATTACAAGCTAGGTGACCTTATACTTCTCCAAAAGATGGATGTCATATTAAGGGTTTCTCTTTGCAGATATCTGTGAATACTTGTAAATTTTGATGTAAAGAGTGAAGTTGAACTTTGGCAAGTTATTATTATTATATATATTTATCTTTGATTGATAATGCATTTTAGCTTGGAGATTTTGTTGAAAGTTTGGGATTGCCTTTGAGTAATGATGAATGGCCCTAGGTATTTGATTGGATTTCTTTGGCTCACCTGCAATAACTTGTTAAACTAGTCGAGGTTGTCATCGATCTGAACTTTGTACTTGATAGACTTGATGATGATGATTTCATGTTGACATTTTTGAGATTTGGGGTTTCTTCTTTCTTGTGCTTTGTATTTTAGTAGAGTTCATGAAGAAGTTGACTTGATGCATTTTTATATACTTGTCAAGACAAGAACATTCCCTTTTTGTCCATTGTTTTTATTTTGGCAAGATTTGTTGATTCGATGCTTAAAGTTTTAATGGTTATGCTCTTCTATTTTATTGAAAAAATATTAAAAATTATAAAATTATAATCTAAAGTAAAATCTAATATCATCCTAACATCTTCATTAATCACTCTAAACTCAGCCACAAGAATGCTTTTAAAATTTTCTATCATTCTACCAACATCTCTATTTAATGAAAAAATCACTTTAATTTAGCCTCAAGCTTTGAAGGAACTTTGGGATCACTTCTTTCAATCCTATGCTTCATATTTTGTTGGATTCGCTGAGGAAGGAGATTTATTTGGTCTTTGTTTTTGCTCATCAAATTTTTAGAAAAAAAAATTCTAATTTTTTGAAAAAAAATTCCAAATTTTTTTGTAATGATATTAGACTCGACTTGTTGCTTTTTTGAGGGAGGATCATTTTTTGGATTTTATTTATATTAGGGTCACTTGAGCTTGTCAAGACGAATAAGCTTACAACTTAATATCTTTTATCATTAGATCTATGAAATGGGGGCTTTCTCGCTACAGTTGTCTTTGTAAAACTTGATAAGTAAGAAGAGTTGTTGGTGGCTCAATCATATTTGAGCATATTGAGTTTGACTTTTAAACTCACATCTTAGACTAGAGCTATGAGGATTTTGTGGTTTTCCAATTTGATTTGTTAAGGTTAGCAGGCTTAGAAATCTTTTTGCTTGGTTTCATTATTTTGAAGCTTGCATATTAAATGTCTTTATTTGGTCGTACAAATGCACTCTAAAGTGATAGTTATCTCTTAGACTTTGTCTTGACCTTCTAACCAATTAAGAAAACCATCTTCATCTGGGTGACTTAAAACTTTTAAGACAAAGATTTGGATCTTGACAGCTATTGTCATCAAATTTATAAAGTGGGGATTCTAGCTCTCTTATTGTGGTTGTTCTTATGGTGTGGTTGAGTAAGAAGAGCTATTAATGACTCAAATATATTTAAGCTTGTTGACTTTAGCTTTTAGAAAAGCTCGAGTTTTAACCTTGAGTTATGAGAAACGTGTTTTTTCAAATTGATTAGTTGAAGTTAATTTTCAAGGTCTTGGTGAGCCAATAAGACAAATTTTTAGCTTTTTATAAGAGAATTGATAAGAGATTTTTTTGGCTCATACTATCAAATGAAATTTAATACTAATGAATTTTAATATTTATTTGAGGATTTTGGCATGAAGTATAATGTGAGCCCAATTAAATATAAAAAATGCATCTTTTATGATAGGGAGAATTTTAGCATGATTTGGATAAAAAATTTAGAAATGTATAATGTCTTACATGGAGACTTCCTAGATAATCTAGAAATATTGTCTAGTATTGCAAGAGAGGTTTATGAAAATTTAACGTATATCTTATATATCTATTAGCGCCTCTTCCAACATGCTCCCATCTCTGCATCTTCTAGTGAGCTCCCTGTCTTTGCGTTCTCTAATGAGTTCTAGTTGTTTTCGTCTAACAAGTTCCTGTCATTGTGTCTGTGAGCTCCCATTGATGTGTTCTCTAATGAGCTCCCATGGCTATTTTCTCCATTGAGCTCCCATGACTATCTTTTGAAGTGGTCACCTGTTGATGGCTTTGAAAACTTTGGTAGGTGTTGTGAAGCAATGGGTTAGCATTATGCGTGTTTTTCTTAACATTGCAAAGATGAATATTTTATGTTGCAAAATTTCTTATGCAAGTGTACATATATGTTTTTCTTGGCGTGATGGGTTTTGAAGACCTGGATTGCGGTGTTATACCAATCATTCACACCATTTTTAGCTTAGCAAACCCAGTATTCTCCTAGGTATCCCTTATGATGGGGTGATGTTGAAATGTTATTGAAATTTGGATTGAACAAACAATAATTGCAAACACTTATGAACTCAAATTCAATATGAAATTAAAGATAAAGGAGCATAAAATGAGATATAATGAATGTTCCAAATGTAATAATTGTGATCTAATAAGAATAAAATTGAAGAGGACATACATGAGACTTAATAGCTCATCTACTAGTATGGACAAAACTTCTCTATTGCACTCAAAACTCTTTTGAACACTCAATTCTGAAAGAAATATTTAGTGAGCTGAAATATATTATTAACTGAACTACAATGGCCCTCTATTTATAGATGAACATGAGTTTTTATAGGGCCTATTGAGATAAAATACAAGTCAACAAATAAGAATATGATACTTTGGAATACATAATAGGTTCCAACTCATAAAAGAGCTCTTAATGAAAGTTTGCATGCATCTTAATGATAAAATATTCATAAGTCAATTAAATTCAAATAATTTTAAGTCATCTGCAAACATTATAAGGTAATTTTCAATTTAAATACATTTTCAAAAATTATACAAACGCATCATAAGTAGATTCATCTATGTACATTGATAAATTGCTGAACCTAAGATCAGAATGCTTCACAGACTAAAAGCTAGACGAAAACAAATTTCAAAATTATGCTTGACAAGTGAGCTATTATTTTTGAAAATTTACAAACTTTCTTTAAAGTATAAATTAAGATTTTTTAATGTCGTTCTATGTTCTCTAGTGCGTAGTCATGTTTATAGGGAAGTGTCAAAAGTCCCCCTTCTTAAAGTTTGATCCTTCATGTTGGGAAGATTGGAGTTGGCAAAACATTTTTTTTAATAGATTATCTTGAATCAAATTAAAAAAGGATTTTCTAGTTTTAATCTTTGACATAATCAAGCAAGTTTGCAATTAAATGCTCGATCATGGACCTCCCAAAATTATTTTGCTAAAAGCTTTCAACAAAGAAAATTCATTTTAAAAATGCAAGCTCTTGGTGTTGTACCCATAAGATATAATCATAAATCTTAACCTATAAATTTGATCCTTTGCCTATGAGGCTAGAGTTGACAGGATTTATAATGTAATGATCATTCTAACAGACTCAATCCATATGCAAATTAGGAACCCAATCATAAGCGAGTAGTAAGATTTGATAAGGTTCAAAATTATCAAGTTCATGCACGTACCTCTTTGATGGACATGGCCATTACATATCATAATCGAAGGGGTCCGTTTTAAAAATTAAACTCTCAACTTCAAATACAAATATTGCAAACAACTTTTCTCATTAATAGTTATATTGATAGAAAATCTCAACATGAGGAGATTTTATCATCAAAATATACTCAAATTTCAAAATCAAATCTTCAAATCTCAATAAAATTTAAAAACCAAAATAATAATTATAAAATAGAAAATGTTAAAATGAAATTTACTGCTTAAATGCCATAGCAATTAGCCATCCATCTTTCATATTAGCATGTATTGAGGGTTATAAATTTAAAATAGTTTAATCTCACAAAGTGCCAATGTCATATTAAGCATATTTTTATAGTTACTCTCAAAGATCTCACACTAATAAAGATGTGACATGTTTCTTTTGATCAGGTTGTTTTGTCGTAAAATGACACCACAAAGGTATGGTTACAATTAAGGCCCTTTAACTAGATGGTTTGTTGCAAAATGATGCCATTTAGGAAATGAAACATGATCTGTTATAACGTGGGATGATATAGTAAAGAGACGTTGATTGAATTTGTCATCATTTCTCTCACTATCAACTTTAACCTATAGGTGGTAAATTTTTTCTATCAAAAAATCATATCACTACTATGAACTAATTATTTATCGCTTATCGATTAGTCTTAATCACAAGTTCTTTTTCGCAGTTGCGAGGGGTAATTAACCATTTGGTTTTCTGCTAGTAGGAAACTTTGGAATGATTCTTAAAGTTCTTGCAAAATGTAGGTGACATCTCTTTGTAGTGTTTTATAGGCAAGCTAATCCATCCTAAAAAAATAAAGTCAGATCCTCAAGTGCCCAACACAAAATTTTGAAACCCACAAGGTTGTATGTTCAACTATAGTTAATAATATATAAATTTATTGGGTTATTGATCCAAATTAGCCAGTACATAGTTATGTAAAATTGAAAGTTTGGCAATTAATTCAATGCTTGTTGTTGATTATCTTATATTTGGGTCAAAATGTTTGATTTGGGATTGGGGTTTGTTTAAACTCAATCCATTAATAAGACACAATATTTTTTGAAACATATATTCTTTGGATAAAGATCTAACTCTGAATTCTATTTCTCTAATACACTATGATTGATTTCCCCCTTCACTTTTTGATTTATGTTTTTTACATAGAAAATCGATGTTAAGATTTAATCCTGTTCCTGTTGTGGGCTTGATGCGGTTTGTTGCCTTGCCTTCAGAAATAGAATAAGATCTATTCTGCTAGGGTTCTCCAAGACGTCAGATGTAGCACTGAAGTTTTTTTGCATCATCTTCTTTTATCTCAAAATAATTGCAGTTCCCTATCTCATTTCTAATTTTTTTTATCTTTCTTTTCATCTATTCTATCTATCTTATAATTAATAGGATTTTGTTGAACAGGCACACACAATAAGTTAGATAGATAAGCATTATGTTTTTAGGATATCAGATTTTGTGAAACAATGTGAATAAAAGTTGAACGTTCAATTGTTTTAATATTATTTAGATAAATAGCTTATAAGGGTATTTTTGGTTTACTGTTTCTTTATTTTCTAGATAGCATTTACAGATGCCATATACTTGGTTGATACCATTGAAGGTGGAGATGCACTTGTTCGAGCTTGTAAAACTGCACTTGAGTCTAGTTGCATTACAAAAGTCATCCATGACTGCAAAAGGGACAGTGAGGTTTTGATTGAATCTAGTTCTTTTGTCTCCAATTGTTCCTTTGTGATGCCTATGTGTTAAAAGTTCATTATATTTTCACTTACCTCTTCTAATTCTATTGTGCAGGCCTTATATTTTCAGTATGATATCAAATTGCACAACGTGGTAGATACCCAGGTAATAACGGCTTTGCTTTTCATTTGTTGATATTTGTTTAGCCTTTGTAATAATATTAATCGGAGTATGAAAAATACATAAGAATTATGCTTGTTCTGATCTATTCAAAATTCAATGTTCTTTGCTCTGCCTTTAAAATATATAGGAATGGAGATTGATATCTCTTTGGATTGTTCATTATATGTTTGTGAAATGTAATTCTATTTTCACATATTCCATGGTCATTCTGGTTTTCTCAACTCTTCATTCCACTCACTCCCTCAAAACCAAAAAGGCGTGACAGTTCATGTCTGTCTTATTTATTACGTGAATAACACCTGAAAAGTGACTTGCGAGAGAAGTGCTTTAATATCATATTTAAATTGCATTTTGTACTCATCTTCCATAAGGTAAAAATGAGAAAAACAGTTCTAATACCTGCCTCAGACCGTATGCATGTGTCATAGAACCTGCCTCTTTTCCCTTCTGTTATTTTTTTTTCTCACCCTCTCTTGCTCTCTGCAGATTAGCTTGCTTCCCTTTCTTTCTCTCATTGATTCTTCTTCTCTCCTTTTTTTTTTCTCTACGTCCACATCCTCTTCAATTCTTCTCTTGACACAGGGATTAATGTTAATTTAAAGGCTTTTCATCTTAATGGATTTGCTTTAGATACTTGGTGAGAGATAGTTTTGATACTCGTCTCCCTTCTTAGGTTATCATTTTCTCTGGTTTCCTATCTTGTATTTCTGTAATAATATGATTTAATCTTCTTCCACGTGTTCTATTCTTTCTATCTTCTTGTGTTCTCCATTCTCTTCCCTACTTTCTTTGTCATCGCTTCTTTATTTTGGCTTATTTTGGTTCCAGCTTTTTAACTGCATTTTGGTGGGACAAGCATTCTTTCAAAAATTTGGAGCTTGGTTGGGCGAAAGAGTTGGATAATTTTTCTCTGATTTTCCCACAATTTTGGACAGCAAAAGAAAAGCTGTGGCCTACGAAACAACTTATATAAAGTTTTGAACAAGAAAATAGAAAAGCATAAGCCAAACCAAGCAAAGCTCTAACCTCTTTATTTTTGGGTATCTTCTTCAAACGTATGTGCTAGCCTTCTTCTGCCTTATCTTATTCTTATGGGACAACTGTACGCTTATCTGATTCTTTTGAGACAACTCCCCATGCACACACGTGTGCTCTTTTTTTGTCTTATTTTTCATTTATTTATGTAGCCTTTCACTTACTCATTTGTCCAGATCAGAACTCTGATCGATAGATGAGCTCTACCTACAAGTGAAGTGGGTGCATGGGCATTCAGTTAAGTTTTGTCAGGATTTGGCCTACAACTTCATTTATATTGGTTATTGGTAGTTGAGCAGCAGTTTAAATTTTAATGGTAAAGTTGATGTGAACCTAATTTGGCCATCTAATTGAACCTGATGGCCTATATGTCAATGCTTTCGGGGAAGAATGTTATTTAGTTTTCATGTCAGTGATATCGATGTGATTCTGAGTGGCAGTTATATGATGTTTTATTGGTCCTATAAGTTGCATGGGGTGGTTGTAATACTCTTGTTGTAACAACAAGGAACGGGCCTGTTAAAGATAATTCCTTAGGATGGAAAGTACTTGGTTCCTTTTGTAAGGTTCTTCGTGAATTTGGTGGCTACTTGTGTCGAGCTTTATGAATTGGTTTATAGATGTATCATTTTGCACTTATCAATCATTTCTCGGCTTGTGATTCTTATCAATTAATGTAATTTTAAGCTATATATATATATGTTCTTGAAAAGTTTGTTTAATTTATCCTAAAAAGTGGAATAATCTTGTTTTTATCTCATATTAAGTACTGAATGAAGTTCTTGAATGAGGACATTACACTGAGCTGATTGCTTATGCAGATTGCCTATTCTTTGATAGAGGAACAAGAAGGAAAGAAACGGACTCCTGATGATTATATATCTTTTGTCAGCCTACTTGCCGACCCTCGCTATTGTGGTAATGTATATCTTGCAATGAGTTCTACATGCATGCTTGCATGGATGAACCTGCTTATGTTTCCCTACCGGCACACGTGTGCGCATACATAACTTTTAAGAAGGATAGATTACATTCATGTGGAACATAAGAAAGCTACTTTAAATTGAAGCTATTTAAATATTTTTTGTGGAGGGTGTAAGATGTGCAAGATGAACGAACTCTATCATTCTAAAATAATAATGATCTAGCTCAAATATATATTTATGTATATTTACTTTTCTCTCCTGATTTAAATTTTGATGTTAAGCCATTTGAATATAAACTCAAAATCTTCCATTCTCTTTAACATCCTTTAAACTAGTGGGATGCGATATTTAAGAACATTTGATTATTAGTTGGATGCATCAAATTTATCTCAATGGATAATTTTGATGACATGAAAAGATAATCATAATTTTTCATGTGTGTAGATTGTTGAGCCTTTAACATGACAACGAATTAAAATGTATGAGTTAGAAAGGATTTTTAAACAATACTTGACCATTTTTATTTGTGATACACATCAATGAAACTAGACTTTGGAGTTAGCTTATTTATGTTGTCCTATCATCATTATTTTTTTCGCATGCATGTAAGTGATTAAATTATTATAAAGTTAATTAAATTTGATCTATAAGTAATTTCTATGTTGTAAATGAAAATTAATGACATGATGTTGAAAAACTATAGGTATAAAAATAAACGGGTAAGAATACTTGTTTTTCCTTATAGCCCCCTCACATTTTTTTTCTACTAATTAGATTTCAATCATAAACCTTTTAAAATGAAAATCACACTTTCAATCATGCCAAATAGTCAAAAGCAAAAATTTAAGAATTTTATTTATTTATTTAGTAATCAACCATAAGAAAAAAAGAAGGAAGATTTACATACTTACCATACAATTCTGATATATTTACATATCTAACACTTAAAATTAGATATTTATTTATCTAATATTTTCTTATGTTTAAAAGGTGTATTTCACTTTTAAAAAGTGATAGATAATGGTATTTTTGATATGATATTGAAGATTGGGGTGTTATATATGTAAAATTTGAAATTTAGGTGTTAGATATGTAAATATATAAGGATTGTGTGGTATGTATGTAAATCCCCCAAAATAGAATTGTTCACATTTAATGATACAGAAATACTATTATTTTGAATTTTTTTTTTAAAAAAAAAATCAAGTTATGGACCCAAAAAAATTGATAGGCGCATATAAAGTTTCATTTAATCTGAATAACTTATTTGTTTACAAACAAGGAAACTGTAATACATAATATAGACCCTCCATTAGTTAGGATAATCTATATGCTTGATAAAACAATTAAATATTTTTGTCTACCTAGTTTTATATGGAGATGAAGATCAACAATTTGATTTTGATTTAGTCCTTATTGATGAAAATATTGAAATTTAAAATTCTGTAGGAGAACGGGTTCTTGCCTTTCATAGGACCATATATGTATGTTCATTTATGCTTTTTAACTTGAAATAATTTCTCTTTAACATAAAAATAGCATGAGAAGTTGGCCATGTAATCAATTATCTCAGAAGTTCCAAATGTTTTATTCTTTAGAACTTGATTTGTCTAAACATTAGCCTCATTGCATCACCTATAAGAAAGATGGATGGTTTTATGTCGTTTCATCATTTAAGTTTTTTGTAAAACAAAAGAACAGTTTTTTTTCTTTTTGTCAGTGTTCTTTGTATAAGGCATTGCTTATGCATCTTCAATTGTGTCTAAGTTGTCCATATCAACGAAATTTATTTTAGCTGCCTTTTCTGAGTGAATTTAATTTCAGCAGATCAATGTTGATAAAGGATTAAATAATCATTTGAATTTTCATGTAGGTGTGACTTATATTGAAAAGGAAGAAGTCCGTGGTCTTCTAAGAAAGGTCAGTCCACTGTCCTTGCTCTTAAATAAAGGTGCTTAGCAACTGTAAGCTTATTATCGAATTCGTGCTTGGCTTATGAGGCCTTGTGGCAACATTTAGTTAATTGCTAGTTTTCATCCTTATTATGACTGACTTGTCAGAACTGTGATGGTTGATTGATAGCTTTCTTCCCTAAACTACTACCAGTTGAACAATTGTCAGTGGAAAAATCAATTCCATGATAAATTGAATGATTTTGATGCGGGCTTTGAAATTTTGCACTTGACTTCTTATTGAAGAGAGAGTTTTGATTTAGTACCCAGACAAAAGTATATGAGCTTGCAGATAAGACACCATTCAGAGATTTCACCCTCATTTCATAAGAACTTTAGATTTGATTCCAATTTTCTCATAGGCACAATCCCCTATGATTAATTACCCTTCTCACCGATAAGGGAACTTTTGATTAAGACTATTCATTAGATCACTGAAAGCTCAACTTATAACAAAATTAGGTTTGATTTAGAAATTCCCTACTCTTAAAGCAGATGGTGTGAGAAATGATCACAAGCTCGATCAATATCTTATGATTCTGTCATCCCAGGTTGTCATGGTCTCTGGTTTAGTTAATTAAAAAAGGTAGTTGGTCTAACCTGATTGAAGTATTCTTGTCAATAGCTATGAGTTGTTTCGTCTAAATAAACTTTAAATGAATATTCATCTAAGGGGATAATATAAGTCAACCTTTTTTAACAGAGTGTTTTATGTCCTATTAGGTGCATTCTATGATTCACAATTTTAGAAACAAAGTCATTAGGGAACTTATAGGATACAATAATGACTGCCATGTAATGATGTCATTTGATAATAAACCATTCTGTTAAAGAGCTATGGTAATAATCGCAATTTTATGTGGTGTCATTTGAGAGCAAAGTCACCGACATAAGACATGGGTCACATCTTTACTAATATGAGATTACATTTAATTTAACATTGGCTCTTTTATGAGTTATAATTTTTATAAATTATCACCCTCAATAAATGGTTGTGGAGGGTGGATGGATTTGCTTTAAGTTTGGGCGATTAATTTCACTTCATTAATTTTACATTTTATTTTTCTTTTAATTGTTCATAGTTTATCAAATTTTGAGTCCAACATGATTCGCATAAAGATCTAAACATTTTGATGATAATATCTTCTTCGATTGAAATCTTCATTCAATATAATCATTATGTGATATATGACATATCAACTCTGCTTACCGAATCAGATCTATGATTTATGTGGTTTAAAATTTACTTGAAGGATTGTCACCTTTAATATCTTGTCAACTCTAGCTTGAGTATAAATGATTGAGTATGTAGTTAAAACTTATGATTATATTTTTTGAGGTTGAAATCGGAAGTTTATATTTTAAAATGTAAAACTTTCTCATTAAGTCATTTGATGGTCATATAAATGTAAAATAAAATATTTTTTTCGATGATTGAACACTTGATTTCTAATTAGTGTTAACTTTTATCTTTACTAGGAGGATGATCAAACTAGTTAAGTGAGACTTTTAACTCTGCTCTATAAGCGAAGTAGCCCATTCGAGAATGTACATATGCATCAATTGTTAATATTTAATTTTTCAAATTAATACACATATCTTTAAAATAATTATCATTTTGTCAAGTTAGTTGCATGTTTCTCTAAGCAAAAATAGCTTAAGTTAATTTTATCTTCAATTCATACTTCATCCTCAAACACTATGTTCAAGTATTCAAGCTATGTGTTGTGATATATACGGGTAAATTTTCAATTTTAATTTTCAAGGCAAGAATAGCTTAAGTTGATTGTCACGTTTAGCCTGTGCATCATACTCGTACATTATATTTACACAATTTACACACATGCGGGGAACAACCAGACGAGTTTTCACTTTCAATGATTTTTGTGCAGTTTTTTGAGGTATTTGAGGCTAAGCTTTGAAAATTTCTCATAAAGCATGTGAATCATACAAAATGTTTGCATGTTTTTCGAAGGATTATATTTTAGCTACAGTTTATGTATGCATACATATAATTTATCTCATTATTCATGTCGATTCCAATGCATCAATCTCAAGCATATATTTGGCTTATAATGTGTGTACAGTTGAATTTATTTAATAACTTTTGACCAATTACATGCATTTCGATGTATTGAATTTTTTTAGTTCGTTTACACACATTTTGATGTGATGGTTCTATATAGTTAATGAGAAATAACTATTAATGTATTCTATCTACTTGTCAATTAGGGTTGCATATTCAATGACATGGATTCTCTCTTAGTTATTTTTTTTAATGAGATTACCATTCGTGATATTGACATCCTTAAAAAGTTAATGAGAAATAATTTTAGAGCCAGTCAGTTGAGTCTTATTGCAAGCGTTCAACTCATTTTGGAAAAAAAAATTGTTTGAATTTAATTTTCATATCTTTTGATATTTTTGGCTAAAGAATTGATCAATCTTTATATTTATGTGGTATGCTTTTAAAATTTAAAAGGCTTGATTAAACCATTGACCTTTAAAAAATTATCATTTCTTTTATTTAAAGTAATTTAGAGTTTTTCAAATTTAAGGAGATATTCTTTTATTTGTTCTTGTTCAAACACAAGGAGGATTGACCAAACATTTTTCTATTTCGATTGGATTACATCAAAGATTGGCTTTAAGACCGTATCTTTTTTCTTTAGTTATAAATGTTCTTACTAGACATTTATAGGAGGATGTGCCTTCATGTATTCTTTTTGTTGATAAGATTAGAGAGGGAGTTCAAGAGAAATTAAAATTATGGAGCTTAACTAGAGAATCTATTTAAGTAGATTTGAAACCAAATATATAAGTGCAATCATCGTTGTAGAAGATCTAGTAGTAAGGCTGTGACATTGGGGGATCAAGTCATTAAAAAGAGGAATATTTTAGATATCTTAGATCTATTATTCAAAATGATGGTGAAATGGATGGGGATTTTATTAATAGAATTCAAGTTGGATAGTTGAAGTGAAGGAATGCATCTGGCATGTTGTATGATAGAGAAGTACCACTTGGACTTATAGAAAATTTTTATAAAATAGTAGTAAGACCAACAATGATTTATGGCGTAGAATTTTGGCCAATAAAAGAAAAATATATAATTAAGTGTTTTAGAGATGAGGATGCTCAATGGATGAGTGGCTTTACACTTAGACATAAAATGAGAAATAAATATATGCATGAAAAGGTTATAGTTGTTCTGGTGGCAAATAAGATTAAAGAGAGTCATCTTAGATGGTTTGGTCAATAATACTTATTAATGGTGAATGACGTACCATAATGCAAAAGTCTCCTTAGAGCCATAGAACATGGCGCATGGCAATGCATGCAATTTTGAATATGGCACAAAGCATTGAGAAATCATGAATAAAAATGTTTATAAATATAAAAGAATCATTAAATTAAAAGATAACAATCATGATAGAAAAAGTGCAAAACACAAATAAAAATGTAAAGTAAGTTCAAGTGGTCAATCACATCAAATTAAAAATATCATATTATTATTTAAAATCAAATAGTTCGTTAAAAATAAATTAATCTTCTTGAATATCAGTATCATCATCATCATGAAGCAAAAAAGCCTCATCTCTTTCATCAATTTGATCGTCTTTTAAATCATAATTTTTTTCATCGACATCAATGTCCTCAAAATCAGTTGCAATAATGTTAACTTTAGAAGATGAAATATCTTTCTCTATGCCTTTAGCGTTCTTGAATAGTATAACTTTTTTCATAAGCACTAATAGCTCGTATAATAATACTCCATGTTAAATCTTTATCACCTATAACTAATTCATTATTTTCATCTGACTCATCATTCATTTTTTCTGTTATTCAGAGAGATAGGATCAATAACAACATGATGAGCGAATTTTTTTTTTTGGAATACCACGTAGATCTTGAGAGTTTTTATTTAAATGATCAAACAAGTTGTTAAGGGAATAATATATCATCTCAAAGAGATGAAAATATCATCATATAATGGATCACTTAATAAGGACTCATATAACTAATGGGTCTTTATATATAGCGGATATTTTTTCTTTGAACTGTATAGAAAAGTAGGGTTATTTGATATATGATTTTTAGTTCCCTATAAGGGTAAGTCCTTATAGTTAATTAAATATTAAGAAAGAGAAGCTCTCTTAAGAAGACTCTCGATTAAAGAAATTGATATATATCTTTATGAATTTCAAAGTTATTTCAAAGGATTGTTAAATATGAAAGTCAAAAGAGATTGATTTAAGAGGAAAGAGTTCTTTTCAAAGCTAAACGGGAATAAGTAGGAAATGCTTCAAAAATTAGGAAGCTTAATAAACATTTTAACATATTCTACTACTGGGCTCTATAGTTTTAAAAGTGAAATTATTTAAGTTCGAGTTGACATTTTATTAGAAATTTAGGGCGTAGATTATGTCGATATAATATTGTAGAAATACCTAAGAAGTGAAGGCTTAGTTCTATAACAAAAGAAAAATTGAATGTTTTAGACCCTAAGTCTAAAAGTACTTTTGACATAAATCAAATGCTCGACCTGGTCTAACAAGAAGGATTAGAGATATATAAGTTATATCTCTCCTGAGTTTATAACTTGCCTCGACTCTTCTAGACTTATAATTGGTTGTAAACTAACAACTTCTACGCTTTGAATTCATGAGTTCAGTTTTATAAATACAAAATAGTTTTGTTGTTCTTAATCAGGAATGGTGACTTAACAGTCTAAATTCACTCTATAAACTTAGGATCATAGCTTGTATGTTATGTTTCTAACTAATATCGTAAGATTCCAATTTTAAAACAACATCATTTAATTTTAAGGCTTATGTATCCAGATATGCTTACATGCATGTGAGATCAAGTGATGAGTCAATCAGCTAGAAGGTATTCTTCACTCAAGGGTGGCCACCCATAATGGTCAGGCTCTTCCCCTTATTGTGTAATGAATGAAGATCCTTATTCAAGGAAAGAGATTCAATATGTTTTATGGTTAACATCATAGACTTATGATGTATAAAACTTTTATTGATTATACCTACGCTTTAGGAAATGTTATGAGTTATAATTATTTTAGTTTAAGTTTATTTAATTTATGTTTGATAAAAAAATTAATTTTTTCCTAAGAGCTTAACGTAATTGAAGCTTTTATAACATCATAACACATTAATCACAGAGAAAAAACCTGTGAAAAATATGTAGTTTTAATGCATAAATAAACACACCAAATATGAAATTAATTAATTAATTAATAAAAAAGCCAATATGATTAGGTACCATTATACACCATGGAAGAAAAAGAAAAATGGGTTGTTGAGCTCTGCTTTTACACAGTCTAGTATAGTATTAATTTTGATCTGCGGGGGGTCTTTATATTGCTTCGTAGTTCTTTCCTTTTGGATTGTCAGTTTCTTTAGGGACCTTCTTAGGTTTCACAGGGGACCACTAACTAATGTAGTTAGTTCCTGTTAATCTTAAATCCCATAGATTCTAATCTAATTTTAAGACCAAATTATATTTTTAAGTTCTAAAAGAAAATTCTAAATCCTATAAAACAGAGATTAGCTTAAAGCAAATATACACACAATGTAATTTATATCGCAAACATACAGGCTTGGTATCAATGATTACCAATCCTACCTATTCAATGATCTATGCTTAGGGACTTAAGCAAAATAATATTTATTTATTTTTATTATAGTACTCGCTTCATTAAGTACAACCCCTCATAAAAAATATTATTAATCTAATAAAAAGTGCTCTAACATTAGACTAACGAGCAGACATTCCTAGTCATTTAGATTAAAACATTACATCACAAAATAAGAAAACACTACATCGCAGAAAAATTACTGCCCTAATTTAATTCTAGAGTTGGTGACCTAGCATTCTAGTTTATGAAAAAAGACTAGTGTGGTAAAGCTGCACTAAACTTTTAAGGTTTAAGTGGTGATTTAATATTAGAGTTTAATTTGATTTACCATTAGATAGCTTTAACTCATTTATTTCAAACGAGTTTTAAGCTTTAATTAATTTTGTGATTTTAAAGAGTGAAGAATAAAATGAGTTTTGCTTGAGGCAGAATTCATTTCAATCAACATTTTAATTTTAATAGGTAATCTTTTCATCAAATGATGAAAAGTTATCCTAAAATTTAAGTCTTCTAAACTTAGTGAATTTTAATTAAGTTTTGATTAAATTTAATTTGATGTATTTTATTTAGTTTACTTTTCATAGTTTTACTTTTATAGGTACGTGTCATTGTAACGAGACCTCTTTTAGAGCAGTAGCTCTGCATCCTTAAGTGTATATCTTGTGATTGCTTATTATGAAAAATTTTAATTTTAATTTAAGTTAAAGTTTATTTTAATTAATGAGTTCAAATTATTTTTTTTTAATTCAAACTGAAAATTTAGGTTAATCTTTTATATACTCAAGTTTAATTACATTTGTGTTGATTTATTTATTTTAATTCAATGTTTATATTAATTGATGTTTTAGTTAATATTTAACTGGTTTCATTTACAATTTGATTATTAATTATTAATTTAATCAAGATTTGATTAATGATTTTCAAATGTTTATGTTTAATTTCATCCATTGTTATAATTAAAGTTTCATTAATGATTGGTTTAATTTGTTTTATTTTATTTAAGTAACTTAATTAAATTCGATTAAATATTTAATTGATTTTTCTTAAGATTTAATTTGAAATCATTATTATTTAACTTGATTAAATGATTCATTTCTTAATTAAGGACTAATTAATGACCAATCAAGTTAATTATAATTAAACTTTAGTTAATGATTAACATTAATTAAAGTTTAATTAATAATTAACTGAGTTCACTGTAACTAACTTAACTAAGTGTAAACTTAATTAAGAATTAATTTAAGTGACTTATTTAATTAAATCCACACTAATTAGATTAGAGTTTTAGTTAAGGATTAATTTTAATCAATTTAACTAGGATTTGATTGGTATTATCTTGATTAAATTAGGTAAGACTTGATTAGTGGGTTATTACACATTAAAATGATTTAGATTGATTAATTAATTTTTAATTGAAACTCAATTAATGTTTAATTTAATTTCTCATTATTAATTTAATTAAGTTTAAATTGATAGTTAATTGTTTTATTAAGATTAATTGGTTTAAGTTATTAATCAATTTAAATTTATTTAATTTAATTTAGGGTTTAATTAATGCGGTTTTAAATTTAATATTTAATTTTATGAAATTAATTAATAATTAATTTAGGTTAATTAAGAGTCAGGTTTCATAATTTGTGTTTTAATTTAGTTAGAGGGTTTAATTATTTAGTTTAAGTATCTTTTTATTTAACAAAATATTTTAAATTAAGTAATATTATTGTTTTGTTTTTTATAATAATTATTATATTATTACTTATTTGATTTACTTGTCTTAAGAAGCTTAAAAATCTATAACCTTTAATATAATGACCTAAATGTTATGAAAAAATTATGAGAAATGGACTTTAATGTGATAAACATACCATAAAAATTTCAAATTAATTAAGCATGTTTTTAGGAATAATTGAGAAATTATCATTTTCAATAATTTCTAAATTAGCCCAAAAATATTTGATGAAGTTCAGAGTTTTTTAATTTTGTTAAATTCTTCTCTGGATTTTGCATTCATAGAGTGGTCACTCATAATTATACCTAAATGGTTAATTTCTTATGAATTTTTGTAATTTTGCTTCAATTAAACTAATTAATAAATATTTATCTTTTATTAAATTCAAAATTAAGTGATTATGAGATCTAATCAAATCCAAAGAGTGTTATTAATGTGCTTAAAATCTCTAATGTTATAATGTTTCGAACCATTTTAGTGTATTTTCATAATTTTCTTAATTTTATATTAATTATTTTATTTTGCTTTTAAAAAATCATAACTTTAAATCTAGAGATCTAATTGGCTTAGAAATTTTTATGGTAAATAGGTCTTAGCTTTATATTTTAATCCTAAAAATTTCAATCTAATCAAGTTAGTATTTTGGGAGAAATTAAGAAATTATTATTTTCAATATTTTAAAAATTAAATTTAAAATATTTAGTGAAATTTAAAGTTTTTAATTTTGTTAAATTCATCTTTGAGTTATGCATTCATTGAGGGGTCATTTGTATTTTTTAGATTAATGGTTGATTCATTATATTTTATTTTGAAGTTCCGACCTATTTAATTTAATTAATTGAATTTTTAAATCATATTAAGCTCTATTTAAGTGATTTTTGTCATTTAATAAATTCTGAGGGTCTAATTAAATTTTGAAGTTCCGACCTAATTAATTTAATTAATTGAATTTTTTTAAGTTCCGACCTAATAGGTCCTTGATGTCAGTGAAGGCATTTTGAATTATTTTAATAATTTTTATAATTTAAATTAATTATTATGTCTAAATTATTTCACATGATTCAAAAAATTCATAACTTTCAATCTAAGGCTACGATTGATTTGAATTTTTTATGATAAGTGAACATATATACTAGATTCATTCTACAAAAATTTCAGTTTAATTGGATTTATATTTTATGAGTAATTAAGAAATTATCTTTTTCAATAATTTTCAAATTACACTCAAATACTTGATATCATTCAAAGGTTTTAATTTTATTGAATTCCTCTCTGAAATGTGAATACATATAGGGTTCATTTATATATATTTTTTATTATTTGATTTATTGTATATTTTTGAAGTTTAGTCCAATTAAATTAATTAATATTTAATTAAGTCTTAAACTAATGATTTTGAATTTTTAATTAATTTAGAGAGTTTATTAAAATATTTTAAATCATTTTTGTGGGATTTTTTTTTTATAATTTTCATAATTTTAAATTAATTTTTTATTCAAAATTGTTCAAGAGACTTAAAAAATCAATAATTTTTTTATCTAGTTATCATTTTTGACTTGCAATTTTAACTCATTTTGTTTATGATTTTAAAATTAGTTATAGAAATTTGATATTTAATCAAACTTAAATTACTTCAAAAACAACTTATAAAATTAGATTCCTCCAAAAAAAAGATTAATCCAACAAGGGCTTATTTGAAATTTTTCGTTGAATATTTTAATTTTTTTTTTTAAAGTTTTGGATGATTTGTAGCATTTTTAAAATTTAGAAAATCCCTGAATTTCGTACTTAAAGTAGTTAGCACTAATTAGGCGCTGCTTTAGGTGTGTTTGAATCTAATTGGTCCACATGGTTTCAACAAGCTTTTAAGTGGGAAATGATTTGATCTGGACCGCCCGATCTTTTGAATCGGACAATTCGGATTAAATCCAATCCTAATATAATTTAAATTATAAATTATATTCGTGGTCGTCCATCCCAATCATGTGGGATGGACGGTCATCAGCTTGTTACCCAGTTGGGCGGCGAACTAGGAGCGACATAGCGCACGAACTTTGCCCCAAATCTGCCCAAACATGTGATTTTCAGGCGATCTTCACAGAACTCCTCATCTATGATTTAGAAAAATTATCTCGTCGGAGCTTATGTCTGATGCTTCTGTTAGTTCGAGAGTGTTTCTGATCGTGGGATGAAGCTTCAGGGTGAATACGTCCACTTTTCTCCTCACCGATTGCTGGCGATGCTAAGCTCTATCACCTTTTGTTGGAATTTGCTCATTCTTGATGATTTGGTGGTTAGAAAAAGCAGAAGATTTTTTTCTTCTCCTTATATGCTCAAGAGTGTTCCTAATGCAAGTCTTTTGGGGTGCTCTTTGTGATTTGGTGGAGTCAGATTTTATTTCTAAGTCTTTTCCTTCGCTCCAATCGAGCTCGGTGGTGATCTCGTTGGGGGATCGCGGAGGGGCAACGCGCCCCCTCCTTGGGGGTTTGAGGGCAGTGCCCCTAAAAAATTTTTTTTGGTTGTAGCATTTAGGTGCCAGAACAAGAAATTTTGGCTTCAAAGATAGAGAAGGCAGCACATTGGTGCTAAAAGAACATGCTGCTAGATTTACATCAAGGAGACAGAGAAAACATTGCCTCGACATTATAGGAGTTGTGCCACGATGCTAGAACCTAGGGCATTAGAGATTCAAGAAAGAGAGGTTCAGCTTCTCGACGTTGCAGAGCGACAAAACTTGCTTCGTGTAGAAAAGTCCGGAGGACATGCGTCGGCACTAGTTAAAAGCGTCATGAAGTTATGAGTCGGGAGACTTCGTATTTAAATAGTTTTTCTGCAGTTTTTAGTATATTTTCAAAAATTCTCTTGTAGTGAGAGTGAAGTCCTAGAGTGGCTAAATTGTGGAGAGACTTCAGATAAGTATAATTTGTATTATTCTCAAATTTTCTTTCAGAGTGGATTTCTTGATAGCGTGGTTTTGTGATTTTTTCTCGTTCTTGAATTTTTTTTTCACTTCAAATCTAGTGTTTTTCTATGTGATTGCTTTTATTTTGATTTCATTTATTTCATGTATGCCCTGAATTGCTCGAATTAGTTTTTTGCGTGTACTCTTTAATCCCTCAACACTCTTTTCTTCTATTCTTATGCTTGTCCAAAAATCCTATTCATGGATATAAGGGTGATGTTGGCCACAGGAATACAAGCCTTTGAGTGTAACTAGAAGAGATGGTTAATTGATTGAGTCCTCAAGTCGATTAAATGAAGAAATAGATAAGGGATGGGGGAGAATGGATTGATATCCATTTGGATTTTTCTTTTTTTTGTGTGTTTTCACTTTATTTGTTTCTCTTTCCTTGATTTTAATTTCATTCTCATTTGGACTGAGATTCCAATCATGATTGGTTGTTTAATATTTGATTTAGGCTTCATTTGGGTCAAATTAGATTAAACTCAAATTGGCTTAATTTAGACCAATTGAGTTGCATGATTGTTTTGATGGATTTAAGTTTAAATTTTGTTTATTTAGTTGTTTAGAATAATTGGGGTTGATTGATTTCATTTAGTTTTAAGTTTAATTTTGTGTTTAAACCAATTTGACCCACGTTGACTTAAATGGGTTAAGTTTGGTTCATTTGAGTCAAGTAACTAATTTGAATAATTTTATATTTTGATTAAACTTCAATTGTCTTTTATGAAGTATTTGGAATAATTTAGATTGATTGATTTCAATTAATTTGAGTATAATTTTGAATTTGGCCTATGTTGAACCAAAATGGGTTTAAATGAATCAAATTAGCTTCACTTGGGCTTAGTGATCAAATTGGTCAAATTAGACTCAAGGAGGGGTTGAATTATGTTCAATTATGATTTTGAAGTATTATTGAATTAATTTTAATTTAATTTGAGTTTGGGCTCAATAGGGTTTATTTGGGTCTATTTGGGTCAAGTGAATCAATTAACTCAATTAGTTCATTGAGTTTCGATGTATTTAGTTTTGTGTTTGATTATATTTATTTGATGATTTTGAGACTTTGGGATGGCTCAATTTGATCAAATTTTAGTTTGATTGGTTTTTTACTTGGTGGGGCTCACATGAACCAATTTAGATCAAATGATCTTGTTAGTCACTTTGGAGTCATTTGAATTAAGTTTTGTGTTTATTTATGTTTGTACAATGATTCTGTGCTTTTAGTTTGATTTGATTTTAATTTAATTTGATTTTTTTTAGACTTAGATGAGATTGAGCTTATATGGGTCAATCAACCCAATTGTCTCAATTAAGGCTCAATTGGATATAGATTTTAATTTAGATTTGTTTAATTTTGTTTTCTATTGAATTTTATTAAATTTGAATTTGATTGTGTTCACCTAGTCCAATTGGGTTAGGTCAAATCCTAATGGAGTCCACTAGGTTGACCTAAGCTTTACCTAAGATGTTGATTTTTAATTTAGTTTTGATTTCAATTTTAGATTCAAATTTTAGTTTTGATTTAGTTTGTTATTTGTTATCTTGGTCATAAATCTAGTCCCTAAGTGTCTATTTAGGAAATTGTTAATCTAGGATTATGAATCCTAATTATTAAAATTATGATGGCTATCAATTTTATCCAAAAATGAGGTTAACATGATGATTGTATCTGGGAATTAATGCTCTGTTATATTTCACATAAGCTAAATACTTTAGACAAGTATGATCCATTATGTTTCTTTTGCTATGAAGCTGTAATGAAAAATTATTAAAATAATTAAATTTTAAAATTTCTTAATAAAAACAAATACTATAAATCATTACATACTTACATGTTCAAATATACTGTAATTGCATTCAAAATTAGATGAATTATAAGTTAGGCTAAAGACTTTAATTACAAAATTTTATAAATGCGGAGCTCTTTGGCCATATGCGGAGCACTAATAAGATGAAAATAACAAAGTATTAGTAAATTTTGTAGTTACTCAGAAATTCAAAAATACTACTTAGTAATCAATCTTAATTATAGTTATTGAAATCATTGTACCTAGTGCTCTACTGATTTTTTGTCTTATCATTGGAAGAATACAAAAAGGCCTTCACCTCTGATATATACACTCAATTAATTACTAATTTTGTCCTCTTCATCAGCATCTTTAGATAATCTTTCAATATATGCATATAATCCATCAGCTACTTATTTGTCTTTTACAATTTATGGATTATTGAAAAAGTACTTTGGATTTAAGAAATATGCAATTACTTGCAAAGGATGATATAATTGCACATCTCATCTTCTATCAATAATCTTAAATATTTGTTCATGTTTTTCAATGTTACTAAAATTTGTAGCAATTGATTTTTTGGCTTTATACATTACTTCTTGTAAATAACCCCATTGGGGGCCTTTTCTATTCATGAACCAATCTATGAAACTTCAATAAAAGGTTGCATACTTTGAGTGCATACACAATGATATTCCAAAAACATTGCTTCAAGATAATTTATTGTGTCTGTTTTGCTTTTGGTTTTTTTTTCAGAGTCCTAATACAAATTTACGCATGTGAATGTTTTTTTTAAATGCATTCGTTGTTGGAAACGTTGTAAATTTAAGAAAAAATAGTCGCAAATCTAGTCATAGGAGGTTTGATTAGTGATCTTTGTTATGTACATCTCATTAAATCAAATAATCGAGATCTTGAATAAATAAGGTTATGCACCACCACTGTCTTTTTAAATAATTTTTTTTAGTTTTTGAATCTTAAAAATATCTTCCATCATTAAGTCTAAATAATGCGCAACACATGGAGTCCAATACAAATGTGGATCTTTCTCCAATAGTAATTTTCTTGTAATAACTTGAACATATATTATAAATTAGTTAACAAAAACTTACAAAAAAGATATAATGCATTACTAATGTTATTATCTAAAGCATTATTAGTGACTACTTAGACAACACATTGTGTTCTAATTTTTTCAATATATTTACTCCAAAATTTAAATATTTTAACTATATTTTTTGAGTAAGAGTTGGTATCAACTAACTCTATGAATGTAGTTCCTCTTATACAATTAACAAAAAAATTCACTAAAATTTTACCATTTTGAGATGTCCTACTATTAGCTATAATAGAGCAACTATATTTAAGACAATCTTCTCTACATCGTTACAAGAGTTGACAAGAGTTGTTGCATGTGCTATGCCTCTTTTTCAAAAATGGCACCCAAACTTCATAATAATTAAGTGGTTTCATTTCACATCCAAATTGTCTAAAAGCCTTTTCCATCTATAAAACATGCACTGCTCTTTATCTCATCTCATTCCTAGCAACATTGATTTCTCTTCGCATTATACATTTCTTTTGTTTCCTTCGATAGGTTTTGGTGCAAAAAGCATATCTAATGGATCTTTAGTCTTGGGCTCTTTAAATGTAGATGATATAGAAGATGAGGAATTTTGGCTAGATGTCCATATACTAATTGCATGAAAACATTTTGATTTTTCAAGTCCATATCCATTACTCAGAATATCATCATATAACATAAAATTAAAATCATCATCTTTACCCATATCAACATGTGATATTTCATCAATTTTATGTTTCAATTCCTTCTTATTTATTGATGCTTGAATTTCTTTTTTCATATGCTAAGGGCATTTTATGCTACAGCATTTCTAAAACCCCAACTAAATATTATTTGTAACAAGTGATTCCACCTTTTTGTCACTTTACCACAAAATACATAGATTATAGAATTAGTATCACTGGTATTAGCCAAGAATTTATATTTGCATGTTTAATACTTCATTTGCAGTTTGAGTCAAATCCATATAATTTTAGAATTAATGATAAAACAAATGATTACAAATATAATAACTTGATTTACAATTGTGCCAAAATATAATATAAAATGTTCTGATTCAATATGAATACATACTATAGATAGTTAGAAAAATATCTATAACTCAATTTAAAAACATGTCAATTATTAAATAAATTAAATGCCGAATTTTCTTGAAAGAAAAACTATAAAGCATGAGCAGGGTTGGCTGCCTAAGTAGTGGTCAGGCGATAGCCCGATGGGGTCCGAGGTCAATAGACAGTCGCTAGTTGCCATTATTTTTCTTATACAATACCTATCATGACTAGACCCAGAAGCTTAGAATATTAAGATAAGAATGGACAGTCGAATGAAAAATACTTTAATTAAACATTTAATAAATAATTATAAGCACAAAAGTCATCCAAATTCATAAAAAGTTAACTACATATCCAAAACATGTCTGAAATTACATATATCTAAGTTTGAATTTACGTAAAACATAAAATTTATTAATTACCTATTTCTAAGTTTAGTGATTATCTTCATCCAAAATGGATGTAAAAGTGAAGGGTTGCAGTAATCGACAAATCATGAAAACTTGTCTAAATAATCATGATGAATCCTTTAAAACATTGTGTTAAGAAAGAGGCGTCTGAAGAGAATTATGAAAGATAAAAGCGTGCGTCGATCTTGATTAAATAAGTAAGAGTTCCAATATTATGGACGGATGCAGGCAAAGAAGTTAGTCCATGAAACTGGAATTATGTTAGAAACTTGATTATAGGTACTCTCACAGATAAACTAATGGAATTAATAGATATTATGGTTCATAGGAAGATAAATATTTTATGTGTTCAAGAAACTAAATGGGTTGAGAAGAAAGCCAAGGAGATTGATAGTTTAGGTTTTAAACTTTGATATTCAGGTAGAAGTCGAATTAGAAATGACGTAGGTATGATTATAGATAAAAGGTTGAAGACAATGTTATAAATATTAATAGATGAAAAGATAGAATTATAGCTTTAAAGATTATGATATTAAGATTATCAATGTTATAAGTGTTTATGCTCCTCAAGTAGGTTTGAATGTAGCGAAAGAAAAAATTTTGGAATGAATTAGAGGATTAATACAAAGATATCTCTTGAAGAAAAAATATTTATTGGAGGAGATGTAATGGTTGGTAGAGTGGAAGATTTTAAAAGTATTCACGATAGTTATAGATTTGAATTAAGAAGGTAGGATTATATTAGATTTGCTTTTAAATTTACGATTAGTTCTACTTTATTTAAGAAAAGAGATGAAAGATATTACTTATAAAATGGATCTAAGAAAACACGATTGATTATTTTCGATAAGAAAAATAGATCGACAGATTAGAAACATCAGGTCATTCAAAGTGAAAGTTTAAATACAACATCGATTATTTTAGATTTTAGATTTTAAAAGAAAGATGAAAAATAAATCAAATTATCAGAGATTAGATGACTTAAAGAATCTTAATAAAAGTATTTTTAAGAGCAAGCTACATGAGCTTAGAATTTGGGATATTCATAAGGAAGCTAATGTTATGTGGGAACAAGTAGCAAGTGAAATTAAACAAGTTAAAAATATGCTTAGAGAATCAAAAGGAAAAGTTTTTTTTTAATAAAAAAAGTTGGTGGCGGAGTCAGAAAGTGCAAGAAAAGATTAAAAATAAAAAGTATTGTTATAAAACTTGTGTAAAACTGGAGAGAGAAAAATATAAAGTGGCGTATGAGATTCTAAGAAAGAATATATGACACAAAATTTAGTTTTAGTGATTTATATAATAGATTAGATACCAAAGGTGAAAGATGATAGATGTAACCAAAGAGATAAGAGAAGTAGAGATTTAGCTCAAATGAGGTATATTAAGGATGAAAATCATGAAGTATTTTTTTTTAGAAATGAATATTAAAAATAGGTGGATGAGGTATTTTGATAAATTTTTCAATGAAGAATCTAAAAATACAATTGATTTTAACAACTTTAATACTCTAAACAAAAATAGAGAATTTTATTTTTATCGTCGTATTAGTAAATCTGAAGTTAGAGAAGCTTTAAAGAAAATGAAATGTGAAAAAACAGTAGGACCTGAGTGGAGAAGTGTGGAAATGTTTAGGAGATCAAGGAATTTTTTGGCTTACAAATCTTTTCAATGTTATTTTTTAAAGATGATGGATGTAGAAAAGAGTTTGTTGGTTCTTATATTTAAGAATAAAGGTGATGCACAAAAATTATAGAGGAATTAAGTTAATATGTCATACATTAAAATTATCAGAGAGAGTAATTGAGCATAGGTTATGATGTGATACAAAAATTTCTCATAATCAGTTTGGTTTCATGCCAGGTAGATTTACTATGAATGCTATACATTTGTTAAGAGGTTTGATGGAGAAGTAAAGAGAAAGCAAGGTGGATCTACATATGATATTTATTGATTTAGAGAAAGCTTATGATAAAGTTTCAAGAGATGTTCTTTGGAGAGTTCTAGAAAGAAAGGAGTTAATATTGATTATATTTAAGTGATTAAGGATATGTATATTAGAGCTGTTACTTGTGTCCAAACACAAGGAGGGTTGACAAAATATTTTTCTATTTCAGTTGGATTACATCAAGGATTTTAGCTTTAAGCCCTTATCTTTTTGCTTTAGTTATGGATGTTCTTACTAGGAATTTACAGGAAGATGTACCTTGGTGTATGTTTTTTTGCTAATGACATTCTTCTTGTTGATAAGACTAGAGAGGGAGTCCAAGAGAAACTTGAATTATGGAGGTCAACCTTAGAGTCTAAAGGTTTTCGTTTAAGTAGATCTAAAATTGAATATATGGAGTGTAATTTTAGTTGTAGAAGTTATAGTAGTGTGACATTAAGTGAACAAATCATTAAAAGAGTGGCGATTGATATTTAAGCTCATTGTTCAAAATGATGGTGAAATAGATGGAGATGTTATTAGTAGAATTCAAGTTGGATGAAGTGGAGGAATGCATTTGGCTGTATGATAAAAAGTACCGCTTATAAGATGGTGGTAAGACTGCAACGATGATTTATGACAAGCCAATAAAAGAGAAGCATGAGACTAAGTGTTGCAGAGATGATGATGCTTAGGTGGTTGAGTGGTTTTACTCTAGAGATAAAATGCAAAATGTGTATGTTCAGGAAAAAGTTGTAGCTTCAGATAAGATTAGAGAGTCGCCGTAGGTTTGGCCACATAAAGCGTCCGATGAACAAGTTAGGAGAGTAGATGTATTAGATTTGCTTTAGAAGAGAAAGGTAGACCTAAAAAGACATGGTTAAGATGTATAAAAATTGATCTTAGTATACTTGAATTAAATGAGAATTTGACATATAATAGGTCACAATGGAGACAAAGGATTCATGTAGCCGACCCCACTTAGTAGGATAAAGACTTGTTGTTGTTGTTGTTATTGTTTCCAGAAGTTTCTCGGTGACTGTAAACAAAGTCCTTTCTATTATCCATTTAATTTATTGAAGGATCATCTATAAATTTGCAACAACTAATATATAAATTAACATCATATTAAATCATATTTTATTTATTTTCATTAATATTTACATTATACACTTATGAGACAATCATGTAAGTCAAGATATTTAAATGATATATTGATTTGATAAATATGTGAAATTAAATACATGAATGACGTTTATAAATATCTATTCAATATGAAGATGTATAATAAAGCATAAAGAAGCTATCATAAAAAGACTATTTCATTCATGTCTATTTACAAATTAAATGCATTTGTCTAGAAAAAAAATTTAATCACTATAATCAAGAAACATAGTTACTCACTTTATGATGATCAAATATCTTTTTTTTTAATTGTTGCTTGCTTCCTTCTGTAAGATACCTCATGTAATTATCGTACACATGACTAATGTTTAATAATTAATTAAGTTATTAACTTTATGACTTTCTTAGTGTTTTGATTTTAGCTTAATACTTTAAATTTATCAATATCTTATGTTCCTCTTTGTTGTCCATCGTATAATATTCAATTTCTACTTAAAGATCCACAAAATTTATCTTTTATATTATTATGTTGGCATTTAATGTAATATAGTTGTGCTATGTTAGCTGTACTTCATAATATATATAAAGTATATATATATATATATATATATATATATATATATATATATATATATATATATATATATATATATAAAATAAGGATGAAATTATTCTATCTATTAATTAAAATTTAATCGCATTCTTGCTATATCTAATTAATAAATAAATTCAAGTTACTTGATCTTAATGATTTCCTACTTAATTTTCACTTGCGGTTGCAATTTAATATTGGGATTTTGTTCTTGCCATAATAATTCATAAATTTAGAAGGTAAAAGTGCATTGTATCTTACCTGATTTCAAAGATCCAATTCTTCACTGATTTCAATATTTCTTGCAATAACTCTATCAATTTAAAAATTCTCTTAACTTAAAATTAGTATTTGAAATTAATCTAATAGTATTCATCAATTGAGAAAATAAAGGTATCAAAATCTTACCTAGAGGCAAGAAAATCTTAGGTTCCTTGATGATTTAACCTGCTTTACAAAATCCCTAATTAAAGATTTTTTTTAGAGTGGTGTTAGGATTTCGTATTTTATTAACCACAATTTAAATTCTAAAATTGTTCAGCACGCTCGCACCACCTTGCCTCGCCCTCTCAATCTCTTTCTTGTTTTCAATAAAGTCTAAAAACCTCTTCTCCCATGTCCCTTCACGCGATAGAATTGTGCCGTCGAGTCTAAATTGACAACACGATTCAGCAAAATAATTTTTTATCCGTGGTTATTACAATGCCCATATTTAATTTTTATTAAGCCAAGAGTATTTCACTGCTTACATCAACAATTTTTTTATTTGCAGTTGATGCCTTGATTCCTAGCATAACTTCAGCTTTAGATGAGAATGAAGTTGGATACACTGACCTAATCTAAGTTTTAAACTGTTCTATGCATGAAATCAATAATGATGTTTTCTTGGTTGGTCATAAGTCGGATGATATAGATTTTATTTTCATCTAATGTGTAAAAAATTGCTTACCAAGTAAGTCTCACAAGACACTACGCACGAGCAGCCTCATTTGTGGTCTCGAGCAATGCAAACCCAAGTGACGTGACTGCGTGAGCAACAATGGGATTGCTGCGTGATTATGGGAGCGAGCGGCAGGAAGACTGAGGCGTGACTCGTGAGCAAGCATCAGGACTAGGGCATGAGCGAGTGATGAGTGGTGCACGGACTTTACTTAACTGGAATTTTTTTTGCTGCTTGAGCAACGGATGGTTTTTTTTTTTTTTTTACTTAAGTGGAAAAAAACATTCTTGCAGCTCATGACTTCTCCCTTTCCTGAAATGTTTTTTTCTTTGGTTGTATTAACGGAGTTCTGAGTTGGAGGATAGGTTTAATTGTTCTCTCATAGAGGTGAGGCTGTAAAGTTTCTGCTTAGTCAAGCATGCAACGTTGTGTTGTATAGCGTATCTGGATGAATTTTTCTGTAGTAATTTTCAATATCCTTCCCTATTTCAGGATCCTAATTTCTGGACATACAGACCAATGTCTGACCAGATGATCCGCACAGCTGCCGATGATGTCCGCTTTCTGCTGCATATTTATCACAAAATGATGGATAAGTTGAACCGAAAATCCTTGTGGGATCTTGCTGTTCGTGGATGTCTGTACTGCAGATGTTTTTGCATTAATGACAATAGTTTTGCTGATTGGACACCTCCTCCACCTCTTCCCGGTATTATTTTTTTGGGCTGATAATGCATATTTCATTTGCTATGTTAAAGTAGATTGTTCCTTGTCACATTATCATTCTGCATCATAGTATTTGGTTATATAAGTATAGAAACCAGGTGTTAGCTTGGTTTATATTTCTGAATTATCAATATTTTTCGAGTCCATCACGTTTTAGGAGGATTTTGTATTTAACATGTGGCATAAGACATTTCTATTGGTTGTTTAATGACTTTCCAGATAGCCTTGTTGCTGAAGGTTACACTCCACGTGAAGAAATTCTTTCAGTGTTGGATGTTCCTCCCGGAAAAATGGGACTGGTTATTGGTAAAAAAGGTGCATCTATTCTATCAATAAAAGAATCTTGCAAGTGAGTTGTTTCTGTATTTGTTCAAGATGCTCAATTGTTAATCCTTGGTATCTTTTACTCAGCTAGTCTGTTCTATATTTTTCAGTGCAGAAATTTTTATTGGTGGATCCAAGGGTCCTCCCGATAAAGTAAGTCTGAACTTAACTCATTGATTAAAATAAACTTGCTTTATAGCAATAAAAAGATCTGAAAAGCTCATAAAAAATCTTTATATATTTTTCAAACATTGCCAAAATCCCAATTACCGTGTAATTTCAGCTTTGTTCACATGTAAAATGACTTTAATGATATCTATTAGCATTTATGAACACTCCCTTTTTGCTAAATTTCATTTTTTTTTTTTGCCCATAGGTTTTCATCATTGGACCAGTGAAGGAGGTGAGGAAAGCAGAAGCCATTATCCGAGGCCGGTTTGTGACCTTGTAGCTTCTATCGAGGTATTCTCAACTAAGAGAGATAGTAAAAACCCATCCAACTAAATTTCTCTCACGGTTGAGGTATCGAATTATATGATATTTGTTCATAATCATATTATATACTATTTACGATAGATATGTTCAAAACTTCTCACTGTTACTGCTTATACCTGACCAGTGGATCAGTTTCTTTTTCACTTTCACTATTTCTTATTTGAAATGCAGAATATTCACAATATTCATGAATTCTAGAGGGTTATTTATATTCAGCTTGTTTATAAATCAATCTTGAAAAAAATCTGTTTTTTTAGTTGAACAATTCGAACATCAGTTACTTTATGAGCCGAACACGAGCTGTTCTCGAATATCGAGATTTTTTTTTTTTTTTTTCATTTTGTTTGACAGCCCTAGTTTGAACCCATCCCGTATAAGTCACAAAGACAGTTTTGTAATTTTGTGAAAGGATAAGAACAGTTTATTTATCCGAGAGAATCCAACTGATTAACTGTTTCCAATCAAACTGGAATTCAGACAGACTAACACAGTCCTTGAGTTTAATCCATATAAATAATGAATTACCATCCCAAGTAGCCTCTCTACTTGGAGAAACTTGACAAAATTTTCCATTCTTTCCATGAATGCTGGGGCCGCTTGAACCCTAAGCTGGCAGGAATATATGTGTAGGGTGGGTCCATTTGGGGGCATGTGAATCCTTTGTGCTGATTATAATACTGTAAGTGGAAAGCTCCGAGATCTTGAATTCTTGCCTAAAAAGGGAAAGCCAAGTAGAGAAAATTTGATAGAATGTTAGATTGATTTCAATTTTTCAGAGAGGCAGAGCCTTGAGTCAAGTACTTGATTTATATCTTAAATTTGCGTTTAAGTCAACATCACATGTTTTAAGTTATACAAATAATTGCATGTTCATAAAGCTTTTTAGTTTAGCTGATTGTGTAACGAATGAGTTTGGTTGGTAGTTGTCCAACAATAGGTGAGAATTTTGGGTGAATTCTTGATTGTGGCCGACTCTTGATGAGCAAGAACCTTTTTGTCAGCAAATGAGTGCTTTGGATGAGCAGTTGAGTTTTGTGGTCCTTTGTGCGAGTTTAGTAACTTAGTATTGAAAGTAAGTAAAACCTATCTTATAGGTGACTCAGTGAGTCTCAGGCTTCGTTTGGGTAAGCTTTTACTTTTAAAAAAGTTTGTTTTGAAGTAGGTTTTAGAAACGCTACTTTAAAGCGTCAGATATAAACAACTTTTATAAAGAGAAAATGACGTTTGTAAAAGTAGAGAAAATTCAAACGGGTTTTAAAATTTATAAGCCGTTTTAAAACATAACGCGTAAAATAAAAACAAACGTCTTGAGCGATTAGAAGCTATGAGCAACTCAAGTTTGGCAGGTTTCAGGCTATATGTGACTTGTGCAAGTTCTAGATGAAAGATTTGTTGGGCCCAGTTCAAGCTCTTTTGATAACTTCATCAACATAACTCGGGCGAATATACAATCTCTCTTCTTTTATTCCATTCCAATCAAGTCATTGAGAAATATAATTCATAGCTTTTTTACATATTTCATTTCTATTTGTGGATGTCAATTAGTCTAGTTGATAAGAACTTTAATAATTATTGTCAAAATTTTAAATTTGAATCTTATCTACATCATAATAAAATCCAACCAACCTTTGAGACTATGGTGGGCGAAAAAAAAAGGAAAAAAAATTTCTTCTCTGCTCCATTTTGGTTATCTCAATCATAAGATCTAGGGTTCATGGCTCGACATAAGCACGTGTGCTTGTGCTTGTGCTTGTTCTTTCACACTCAAATTTCCAAAGAGAGAAGACAACCGGGTCCTTTTCAGAACCTTTAATAGCGCGAGAAAATATCCATTTCCATCGACGTTCGTTTTGCCCAATCATCCTTCTGTGAAAGAGAGCTTCTTATCGGTTGGTGTGGCGTGCATTGAAAGAGGGAGGTGGGGATGACCGAAAGCCACGGAACGCGACGCAAGTCGCTCGCGGCAGCGTGGGGGCGTACGATGGCAACTGCACGACTCTGCTTTCTTATCCTTAGAAATTGGCGCATATTTAGTAAACCTGCAGTATTACTGGGTGCTATTTCATCACAAATTATTATATCAGATTTAACGGTTACGAGATTGCTGCTGAGGCTTTGATAGTATGCAGAGATATTCCTCTTTCGAACAAGAATTTTAAAATTAGGTCTGATAAGGTGGGTGGTTCGAGGGATCGGATTGTGCTGTGCTTTAATTAGTTTTATTTTAGTGAAAAAAATTGGGCTGTTTGGTTCTGTGATTTGAATGCGAGAAAAGGAATCATATAAAGGATTACTTTATAGTTATTTGGTTGAGCTTTTACAAATTCGATTTTATTTTTTTGTTTGGTTGACAAAAATATAATGTAATCAAGGTTTGATATCGATGGCTACGTAATCATGGACGGCTAAAGTGAGTGGCGATGCGCCACCTACCAATCGAGATCACTTTATGATTGGAAATTCACCCAAATCTGGCAAATACACATAAACTAATATTTGGTATATTTGAAATATGAAATTTTACTTACTAAACCAAACGAAATGTTCAAAAATGTGTATTTGGAATGCAGTGTATTTGGAATGCAGTGCATTCCAAATGTAGGCAACCAAACAGCCCCTAAGTACTAGTGAAAATTGCAGGTATGGCTCAAAATTAAGTTTAAATATGCTCACAGTAGTTGTAATCTCATTCTTTTAGGACAAGTTATAGCTTTTTTTTTTCTTGCAACTAAGATTCTTTAAAGAAAGGGTAAAAAGTGATCTTTTCAAGAGAGACATCTATAGTATTCTGAGTATTTGTATTATGAAGAGTAATGCAATCCATCTTAGCTCCTTGGTTGAGGGTGTAGGCCTCTGATCAAGAGGTTTTAGGTTCAAGATTTTGCATATGTTATGTGTATGAATTTACAATTAATTAGCAGAAATGTCCTAAAAAAGTATTTTGAGGAATAAATGTTCTTTCTCTCAATATATATATATATATATTTATCTTCTTTCCGTTCTCTAGGATCATTTGATATCTCGTGAGTCATGCTAGTAGGATTTGACCACAAACAAATTTGAATCTAACAGTTACGAGATGTCAATATAAGTTAACTGATCGAGTTCGGGTTTAATTCAAAATTGACTTGACATGAATACAATCAACTTGAATTCAATCCATTATAAAATGCTCAAAAGTCTAAACCTAAATTTGACCTAATCAAATCCAAGCACATAAAACAATTGACATGAAAAGTATTTAAATTGTTAAGAGTTAGTGTTAATTCAATTTAAAATGAAAATATTGCTCGATTTAGATATAAAAACTCAATAAAAATAATAATAAATTGTCATTTATTATAGTTTTTTTATTGAAAAATAGGATTACATAAATAAATCATTATTTTTGAATTTGTCTTGAACATTATACAGGTTTACTCATTCAAATTTTTTGTGTGTGTTGGTAACTACTTATCTATTTGTGTGTGGTGCTTTCATGCATTATTAATATAATATTTTATCATACAATAGTCTATCATCATTCATGGGAATTATTAGTGTCATAATTTTTGCTTCTTTGTACATTAGCCTAATAGCTAATATGTATACATCTCATAATAATAAAGCATGTCACTCAATCTCACATCACTCTAGAAACTACACCTTTAATTGAGCATAAGAAGCCTTTGCCATTTTCCTTCCTATTGGATGTAATAGTGTTGGTGACACATTCATAGAGGGCCATATTTGTAGGACAGAAAAGTTTTAACATGAGATCCTTTGGTTCCTATGTGAAACTCTTTAGCTAACACCTACTATGCTAAAGTCTGTCACACACCTGAACATCACCCCTTTACCACTAAGGTGTAGTTCTTCATCCTCCATGACTTGAAATTGAAGTTAACCTCATCGCCATTGACTATATCAATCATCTAAAAAAATTTCAAAAGTGTACGCATCGAAGGGTACTTGGTGTTGGACTCTTAGTAAATTTTTATGTGGATAAGTGGAGTAACAAAGTCTTCACTCATCTAAAAAATTCTTTAAAAATATAAGCTTGAAAAGATATATAGTATTAGATAGGGTTCTTGCTCAAAATTTTCATGAGAGAAAGTGGATGAAAAGTTCTTTTACTCATATAAGAAATCATAAGCCTTGAAGGTATTTAGTCTTAAATCTAATCTTTAGTAAAGTTCTTAGGAGGGCTTCATAATTTATGGATCTTAAAATAAAAAATGGTAGATATTGTCTTCACTTCTCTAAAAAATTTTAAATGATATACTATTTTGGAAGCTCCAAAGGTCACCTTGCATTGGATAGGGTTCTCACAAAAATTCTCATTGAAAGATTTTATAGTTTATGAACTTGAGGAAAAGAAGTGATAGATAGGGGTCTCCAATTTCCCTAAAATACCCTAATAGGGCACAATGATCTCATCTAAAAGACCTTAAGAGGACATGATGATGGATGAAATTTTCTTATCTAAAAGTTCCTAAGAGGCTATAATGATGGATAATTTTATTTTATCTAAAGAGCTCAAAAGGCACAACATAGAAAAATATCTCATCATTCAAAAGTTCATAAAAAGACATGACAACAAACAAACATCTCTTTATTTAAAAGTGTTAGAAAGTTATTACAATTGATGAAAATCTTTATTATTTTATTGCCCTTAAGAGGGCCAACATTGCATAGAACTCAAAAGGGTACAACTATTGAGAAGTGGTAAATGGAGTCTTGATTTATCTAAAAGATCTCAAAAGCCGTGTTGAGTTATAAACCTTGTAAGGCTTCAAATTTTTGAATGAAGTACTCATTATAGACTCTTTTCTAAGATTTAGTGTCATATGATGCATGGAATTTGCACAAACTAGTAAGTTGAAGTGATGACTAGCAACCCCATAAAACAAGAATTGAATATGCTACATTCTATCTTAGATCAACATCTTTTCAAGACTAGCTTATTAAGGAACAAGCTCTTATGCCATTCTTAAAGTTATCCTAGGGGTATAGTCTCTTTTGGGGGCCATGTCTTCAAAAATCCTAGTCACTCCTATATTAGGTTTAGGGCCACAAACATTCACTCAACACTTACTCTAATTAGCTTTCGACAAAGCCTTCCTTGCAAAGCTCGAGAGACATTCCATAAACACGAAGATTTGCATACTCTCTCTTTAAAATTGTGACAATAACATATGGAGTGTCCAAAATGAAAGAATGATGGATCCATCTCTTCATAAATTTCTTTTTGGGGACACCAAGAATGCTAAAAAGCTCTCTTCAAATGAAAATTTCTATGAAGATGACATAATATAATATTTGCTAGCCAACATGCACTCAATTTTTTAAAGAAAAATCCTTTTAAAAAATTCAAAAATATTTTTAAGGGGGTTTCTACCTACACATGATGATAAACATTCACAAACAAAAGTTATGGCCAACTTCAATAAACATACAAATTACAATAAACTCAAGGATTCTAAAAGAAGCGAAAGGAGGTGTTTGAGAAGATCATGATTTAAATTTCTCTATGAAATAAAGGTATTTTAATATGAAAAATTAATGAAGGAAGCCTATGTTGTGATGAAAATATATAATTTCTTATAATTTTGAAGCTCCAAATTTAGTTGCAAAAATACATCTATCCCTAAAACATCACATTTTAAACATTAAAAAAAATCATAAAATAAATATTATTTCAAGCTTCTCATCAAAGATTTTTGCAAGAAGTAAAGATATGTTGAAGATCCTAAAAAAATAAAAAATAAATCAATCAAAGCAACATATGAAATTTGTAACCAAAATTACAAAAATATACGTTTTCATATTTTTAACGCTTTTTTAAAATTAAACTAAAAAACTAATTTGAAAATTAAAAGAAAAAAAAAGAAAAAAATTATTCAAAATGACGTCCGAAGGCAGCATTTGCACGTGTGTGGTAATCCTTCAACTTGTGGGTCTTGAAACCCATTTTTTGGCATAAACTTTTTTTATTTTTTTATTTTTTTATTTGCATTTATTTATTTATTATTATTATTTTTTTTTTTTTTGACATTTTAGGGCCTTATGAAGTTTATTTTTTAATATTCAAATCTCATGATTTACAATTTTGGACCCAAATTGATTTTGATATGTCCCAAAAAATTACATTATGAGATTGATTTAAATTTAATGGAAAGTCTTTTTTGGTCAAAATAATCAAATGACCCTTCTAAAAATCTATAAATATCCATAATATGGGAGAGGGGGTGGATGGATCATAGAACTCTCTTGATCTAGGCTTAAATAATTATAGAACTCTCGTCATCATTGGGAACTTTGTTCAATTATTTGTGAAAAATCTCTTATTCTAGACTTCTTTTATGTCTCTCTTATTCGCCCAACATTTCCTCCGATTAAAGGACGCCAAAAATCTTCTAGCAGTTGACTTCTAGCACCAATATTTGTCACCATGAATAATTTGCAGCGATACTATCATCACTTATTTGTCGTCGATGATTGTATGTTACTATCGCACATCTATTGTCATTGCCTATGCGTTGCCGTTGCTATTGACTACCACTGCTAACCAGTGGCGGAACCAACCACCTTTTTGAGGGTGGACAAATAGATAAGATGGATTAAAGCTTGGATGCTTTGAGTATTTTGTTCGAAATGAAGTTAATGAGAGTGGACAAAATTATCATAAGCCTATAGAGTATTAAAAAAAAATAATTTTCTGGGTGGGCAATTGCCCGCCCTGAATAAAGCCTCGGTCCGCCCCTGCTGCTAACTATCATCTGGAAATACAACTAGGTTAGTATAAATTATTTATGTATCAAAAAACCCTAAAAAAAATGAAACATATCCTAGCTAAAGTATGTAGTAATAGTAGTAATATTTAAATATAAGTGCATAAACAATTTTATATGATATAGAGATTTGATCGATTCCAAATGTGCAAAAATAATGCCTTATTATAGTGAGATTGATATGATCCCAAATCCTCTAATTGCAAAATTATAACATACAACAAAAAGAATTACAATAATAATGACTCGATGGAAGGAAGACGACAACCAAAGGATTAAACCGTTTAATATACGAGAGCATAACAAAATAACTTCTGACCAACAATACAGATGGCCAAATGAGAGAGATTCTTTTGATTTAAATACTACAATAATATCGAGATAAGCCATGCAAATACTAACAAAGAACATTACATCTCCATGAGCCGATCTACAAGAAACAAGCGGGAATAACAGGAGTAAAGCAACCAAAGCAAAGCCATATCGAGCACTGAAAGTTAAGTCCAAAGCGAAATAAGCCAAAAGAGAAGAAGATGCTTGATATCGAAATCGAAGATCCGGTTATAAATAAGCAATTTAGAATCGAAATCAAGAAATCATGATATAAAATAACAAAATAACGACTTTTTATTTTGTAATAGAATGGATGAAACAACAAGCTCATCGAAACCAAGAAGCTCGACAACTAAACCAACTAATATTCCAGAGTGACAGAAGTAAGCAATAGGGAATAAACGATCCATTGTAACAGAAAGTAACAACTTGTAACAAAAAGTAGTTAGGCTTGCATATATAGCTCAGATCCAAGCTAAGGAAAGTAAAACATATAGTATAAATAGAGATCAGAAGCCAAACAGAGGGGTAATCAAGAATTTCAGAAAGAAATTTATCTTCTTCAGTCTCCCACTTCGTCTCTTTCTCCTGCTCACTCTTCTTCCTGGTTTCTCTCACCGGAAACCACCGTCTTCCATCGGAGAACCCTAGTTTTCTCCTCTGATCCCAGCCGCAACCCTATTTCCTCTCTGGAGTGCTTCGACGACTCGAACAGTCGAAAGAAACAAAACAAGGTTTAAAGCGAGGTTTTCTCAAAGCTTCATCCCACGGCCAAGAAGCAGCCGCGCAAGCCACAAGCAAAGGCTCAGATCAAATCCAAGAATCAAGCCGCGCAAAACCAGCACGTGTAATCCACTAATTCCTATAAGAGTCAAGAACCGCTTGATCAAAGATCAAATCCAAGGGCAGATAAGAAACCAACTCAATCCGACGGTTCAAAAATCAGCTCAAGAGAAACTCAATCCGCGTGATTAGATCCAATGGCTAAGCTCAAAGGCGCTAATCCAATGGTCCAGAAAGCATCCGATAACCCTTCCCCAATTATCGAACCACCGTTCGACTACCCGCGAGTCAACTCACGTAAACCCCACTCAAGCCAAGTCGAAAATTGACAATGCAACGTAACCATTCTCACCGACCCAACCAATACCAGAAATTAGTACATATTAGAGATGTTAAGGGAGTCCTTTGGTGGCCTCGCAACTATTATAAGAGGCAATGATGGCTCTTTATTGCAGGGAGCAAAGCTACTTCTTTGATAGCTTTGATTGGTCAGTTTAATTCAATTTGTTTTAATATCTGTTGATTTGAACAAAAATATAAAAAAGAGATTTTAGTACATATCACACAATTTTTATATGTTATATATTAATACCTAAATTTTTAATATTTACGTCTATAATACTTAAATTTTTAATATCACATTAAAAATATGACTATTATTTATCAATAATGAAATATACATTTGCATGCGAAGAAAAATGTTATATATGTAAATATAAAACTTTTAAATATTAAATATGTAAATAATTAGGAAATATGTGATTTGTATATAAATGTTCCAAAAGAAAACTACTATCTTTTAAATATTGATTTAAGAAATTGAATTTAACTAAGGGTTGAACAATAATGCTATAAAAATATTAAAATTATTTAATTATTATTTTAGTGATATATTAATAAAATAAATATATGAAAAAAGAGAATTATTGCATAAAATATTTTATATAATTTTTGAATTTAAACACTTATATGCAAATAAATTAATCTAAAAATCTTATGTTTCTTTGCATTAGAAAATTAATGACTTAAAAATAAATTTAGGAATAGAGAAAATTAATATATGCTAAGAAGATATGTAAAAAATAGGTCAAAATAAAATAGTGCTTGGTACCCAATTAAATAAAGAAGTAACTATGTTACAAGATATTTATATATTAATTTAGACATTGTTGATATTTAGAATATTTAAATTTTTATCTTTTTTTTGCTTTTTAAAGATTTTATAATAATAATAATAATAATAATAATAATAACAAATAATAATAATATTATTATTATTAAATGAATCATAATATATAAAAATAGTAATTATAAAGAAAAATATAAATAAATAGTAAAATAATACCATCAAATTTATAAGAGAAAAATACAAATATATTAGAATGTGAATATTTATGAAAATTAAGAAGACAAAGGGTTAAGTTAAGCATTTTTTTGTGAGAATTGGCCAAAACTATAATTGATTGAGATAGAAATTTTAAGGGTGGATGAGTTCTTTCTTGATGTGACAATTTATGAAATTTAGCTTAAAATTTTAAGAATTTTAAGAACAATAATGCATGTTGATATTCATCAAATAATTTTCTAAAGCTTTATTGAACTATTTAAATAGTTGCATCTAAAATGTATAAACATATTAAAAAAAAAACTAAAATAGTAGTGAGAAGCTTCTTTACCTTCAACTATTTCTCTGAAGAATGAGGAGTGAGAAGGGAATTATTTGTGACTAACAAACATAAGGCTTGACACAAGTGAAATGAGAAGATAATTTTATTTTATTTTTTTAAAAATTATTTCTTAAGGAAGGACAAAGCTATTAAATTACCCAATTATTTAAAAAATATATATATTTTTTGTGATGCCCGATTTAAGAGGTATGATCAAACACACAAATCTTCTTAAGCTACATTATCATTTATGAGATAACATTACTTGACAACTTACACTTGCCCAATCCATCAAGATTGTGAAAATTATCATTATTTATATTGTCACATTGTATGTATTTTAATATTAGGCCATTATAATTATTATTTATTGGTTATTTTTTTTAATAGAATAGGGCCTATTAAAAGATCATTTAATAAGCTCGTTATTGATATAGATGATTTTAGTGGATTATTAGTAGTGTCAGGTGATAATAATAAGGTCATCATGAAGTATCTTACCATGAAGAAAAGTGGTGATATAATCCATCCATGAAGACATCATGTCCTTTATCAAAGAATTTAACACTCATAGACCTTATATGGTATGAACGTGCATGCCTTCAATGTGCTCTTTGCATAATAGTCACTACTTCTTAAAGAGATAAACCTTGAAAAGGCATTAACTCATGCATTCTAAAGATGTGAATGACTTGATAGGTATCAATTTGAGTTAAAAATGACTTCATCAAGTTGAAGTGTTGCCTAAGATATTGATTGTGTTCATTAAAGACACTCTCCACTTGTGAATCGATGAGATGAAAATTAATATGCATTTTTATATTTTGAACTCCAAAATTAATAGATGTCATAAGGCGTACCACGATAGGCTCATATTTTTTAAAAAATTATTTTATGTCTATCTAAGATATAAAGTGAATGTTAAGTTGAGATAATTAGGAATGATAATAATTTATTTTTTAATTAATATAATATTAGCATAAAATTAGATCAAACATACATCTAGTTTATCTAAATTATCCAAAAAAATATTTAAGCTTATATTTTTGGATACAAAAACTTAGCTCAGTCTTATTTGGATTGGTGTAAGTTTGATCAATGCAGAAAATTAATTTAATATGAATATTTGATCTTATAGATAAAATCTTAGCAAGATAGACTATAAATGAGGTGGAATAAAACATGTTATTCAATTGTGAACTAATGATCATCAATTTTCTAGAAATTAGTATAACAAATATATATATATGGGTCTTCAGAAGGGGAGGCACTTATTTATAGATCTAGTAAAAAAAGGTTGGATAAAGTTGCCACCTATTAATTCAATTATTGAATATCTTTAATATTATAGAGATAGGTTATATCATGAATTACTTTTATCTTTTCTTAATTTACCTTTAATCCTGAATGAGTAATCAGACATTGTGGCGAAAATATTTTCGCCTTCATCTATCCTTTTAGAAGAGGATAAATGAAAACAGAAATATACGCCTTTAGTTGGGACACCACGTAGATCCGCAGATATTCTTATTAGGGTGATCGAATACGCCATTGAGGAGAGGTGTATTATCTCGAAAGGTAGAAGTCACCACCCTACAATGGACCTAATCACCTGGATAAGGACTCCTATGGACTATGGGTCTTCGTATGTATTAGAGGTTCTTCCTCTACTTTACATGAAAAAGTAAAGTAAAGTTTATTTTAAACCGAGTTCGTTAAGTTCTCTATGGAGGCAAGCCCCCATAGTTAATTACATCTTAAGGAATGAGATTCCTTAAAAATACTCTCGATTAAGGTAAATGACTATTATCTTCAAATATTTTGAAGGTTAGACTATCAATAAGTTGGTTTATTTTGGAAGATCAAATGAGACTGATCAAAGGGAGAGAGCTATTATTGAAGCCAAATGAAAATAAGTAAGAGATGTTCATGACACTAGAAAGTTTAGCGAGCATCTCAAACTATCCTATGGTTGGGCTTTACATTTTTTAAATTTGAAAGAGATTTATTTATTTGAGATGGATTTTTATTAAAAATTTAGGGCTTATAATTCCACAATATAAGGTTATGGAAATGCCTAAGAAGTGATGATTTATGCTTATGACCCATAGAAGGGAGAAGCAACCTCAGAACCTAAATCTAGGGAGTTTTGATGAGGATCAAAAGCATGACATAAATCTAACGTGAAAAATGAGTATTCGATTTGCCTCTATAAGAGAGGACAAACCACCCGACTACTTGGACTTACAACCATCTGGGGGTGGCCGCCAACTAACTCCTCCTATAATTTTAAATTCATGTAGACATGTCATATGTTTATACAAGATGGCTAGGCTGCTATTTATTTTAGAAAGAGATTAAGTCCTTAAACTCACTCTCTAAGAGACTAGATCATGTAAGAGCATGAAAAATGACCTAGATCTAATGCAAAATATATTACATTTTACTTTCATTTTTGGACAATCATTTGACTCAGGCTTATAGGATTTTTATACCTAATGCATGAGAAATTAGATTATGGACCAAAATTAGTAAGATGTGAGGTGTATTTCTACTATGGCTCTCAAAGGTCAAGCCAAGTTCTCTAGCACGGGTAGAAGCCCTCTAATTCAAGTGTGAATCAATATACTTTTTATGCATGATGTGAGAAAGAAAAGGCAACATTTAGCTAAGGGATTGCTAATTCTTTTATCTTGATTTATAGCCTAAGCTTTAGGTGAGGTTATGAGTTATTTATTTTAAATTTTGAGTTGTTTAATTTAGTAGAAGATTTATTTTTCCCTAAGAGCCTAATCGTCATCTAGACCATACATCAAGCAAGGAAGAAACTAGGAAAACATGTCATTTCTAATGACAAGCTAAACAAAACATCAAACATTTTATAAAGCTAACACAAAAGAATAAAATGCTAAGTGTGATCGGGCACCACTGCACAAACCCAAAAATAAATTGGGTAACCGAGCTCTACCCTTATACAACCTAGATTACAAATGAAATAATTACAATTAAGAAAGGAATTCATGTTATGGGAGTCTTCATTCTTCATTTCTTCATTCTTCTTTTCTTCTTTCTTCTTTTGGTTCATTCTTTTGGATGGTTGGAATGTGGATACTCCAAAGGCTTCACATGGTACATAAGATGTGATTTTATAACCAATACTCATCCTAATCCCCCATAGCAATCATTCTAAAATCCTAATTACAAAAGTACATGAAAGGGGAAAAAAAGTAAATTAAACTAAAACCTGTAAAATAGAGATTAACTAGACAAACCATGCATTCCCAAATATGTAAATAAACAAATTGGACTTAGCACCACACACAATCGGTAACCAAGTCCATCTAGCATATTTTGGATTATGCTTAGGGGTATAAGCAACCTACACAGCAAAAATAATTATATTTTTATTACAATGCCCCTTAAGCATAATCTCCTGCAGAAGATAATGATTATACTAAATCATCCTACCATTCATTCAACGCACATACACCCAAACATCCAGACTAAAACATCATCTCACAAAATAAAAGTAAACATCAAACAATGCACCGCCCTAACATAGGACTAGAAGTGGTGACTTAACCTAATGTGTGTACCATGTAAGGTTTGTGTGGTATGCTTAGCTAGGCTTTAAGGTTAGGATTTTCTAAGTATGAAAAGGTTCAACTTAGAAGGGTGGTCTCATTTAAGTTGTTTAGTTGATATGGGTTAATTTTATTTGATGATTTGATTTTTAATTAATCTTAAGTTTAAATTTTCTCTAAACAAACATATTCAAAAAGAAAGACATCTTAAGATTAAGTAAAGTGAATTACTATCACAAAACACACAATATTTTATTTCTTTCTCACATGTGTATCATGCACATGAATGAATCCTAAGCATATCTATACATGCAATGCAAGTATTTAGCACATCTTAATAATGGATGCTAAGAGAGGTTGCTTAAGGAAATTTGGAATGATTTATGTTTGCATAATTTTGTTAAGTAGAAGAGAGTGATTCTTTTATCCATTTTTCATATGCACATTTATAAGTGTAAAAGACATAAGTGAGTACGATGCCATTGTTAGCAATAGAGGTGTAAGGTACAAGACCTACTTAGGGCTACTTAAAGCCTCGCAACCCTGGGGTTGTCCAGATTAATATACCACTTTTCTTAAATACATGTGCATGTATAAAAAGAAATGCATGGAAAGAGAATCATGCAAAAAGTTTATGTTTGTTTATTAAGTAGAAGAGGGTGACTCTTTTATCCATTTTTCATATGCATATTTACAAGTATAAAAGACATAAGTGAGTACGACGCCATTGTTAGCACCAAGAGTGTAAGGTACAAGACCTACTTAGGGCTACTTAAAGCCTCACAACCCCAGAGTTGTCCAGACTAATATATTACTTTTCTTAAATACATGTGCATGTACAAAAAAGAAATGCATGGATAGAGAATGCTAAAATGTTTATGTTTGTTTGCTTGATTTGGTTGTTTATTTTATATATGTGATGTGGAATTCCTTCTTGAGTCATGACATATGAGTGTAAAGGAATGGATTTCAAACAAGTGTTATGTCCTTTTAAAATGGACTATACACTTAGCAAATCTTATGCAATCCTATGTTAAGAAAGACAGGGAAAATCACATAACATATTTTATAATATTCACATGCAAGCTCATAAGTACTTATAGATAGCATACTTTTCATTTGTAATGTTTGGTTTATAAGTTTTGAAAATAGTTTTGGATTTAGTAGTGATAATAGCTATTCATATTCTTACTTTAGCCAAAACATGTAATTTGACATAAAGGAAACATATCATTTTTTTTTAAATACATGAATGCATGATTTTCATATGACATACACATTTAGTATGCTAGGAAAGAAATAAAGTGATGTAAACATGTAACTTCAGTCACCCTAATTAATTCATAAAGATAATCTTATGAAGTAAGATCATTTAAAGAGAATCAAAAGTTGTTTGAAGAGACTTTCATTTTTATTTTTGAGTTTGATTTAAATTAGGAAAGTGTGAAAATGTTTGCTCGTCCTTACCCATTCCCACATGTGTGTATTATTTTAGTTTAATTTTTAGGTGATTAGATCAATTTTATGCTTTAGTTAAGTTAAGGTGTAGATTAAGTTCATTAATTACCTCTTACCTATGCCACTTTAATATATTTAATCAAATAATTATGAGCTAATGTATGACAAAACCACAAGAAATTTAAATCAGCAATACATCCTAGGAAAGAAAGGCACCTAATGCAATCAGCTCACAATTAATGATTAATTAAGCTAAAGGGTTTAATTTAAGTACTTTCGTAACCCTTCCCACACATGTGGGTTAGGTATGATTTCCTTAAGTTACTTACGTTATTGAACACTTAAGCATCTATCCTAGAAGGATTGATTAAATTTATGGATTAATTTTGGTTTTAAAAATTTAATTTGATTAATTAAGTAGATCATTAGTGGATTAACCCTTAATTAGATTTGGATTTAAGGAAGAAAGGGGGTTTAGGGAATAGCTTAAGGAAAAGATCCCAAAATTATTCCATAAACTTCCTAATCACTTAAAATAAAGTTTAGTTATATTAATCAAGAAATTAAACCACTATTCACATGCTTAATTAATCTTAATTACATTAAGAGAGTGATTAGGGGTCATTAATTTATTTCCATAATTAACTCATTAATAAATTTCAAGAAAATTAGGGGAAGCAGAAGTCACTAGAGAGTAATTAAGAAGGGAAGAGGCCTTAGAATGAGCTTGGATCCTCGCCTTCACGTAGAAATGAAGTTTCCTCCGGTGATCATCATTTCTTTGCCAGAATCCACTTAGTTTTGAAGTATTTCTCTCCAAAATGAAGTGGGTGTGGGTTTGGGAGCTCTAGGAGAGGGAGAATGAGAGGAATGGGTGAATGCTTCAGCCCCTAAAGCCTTAGAATCAAAAGTGAATGAAAATGAATCTTCTTGTTTAAAATTTTGGCTCCAAACTCATGTCATTTGGCTTGGGGTGGTTGGGAATGGAAGAGAATCGTCCTATGTGGCTTCCTATAGTTGGCTAAGGCATGTAAAGTGGCTATCATGAAGGACAAATAGGTGTCCTAGCTAAGGGGAGGAGAGAGTCCTTCATGCCAAGTGTTCCAATGAGAGAGGTGAAGTGATTTCACCTCCCCATGAGTCATGACTGCCCCAACCACTCATTGGGTCAGAAAATCAGTGTCCTTGGTGCCCATGTGGACCAATGGATGAGTTCTAAGTGGCCAAAGAAGAGAAATGACCACTTAGGAAAGTGTCTTTTCTCATGGGATGCCCTTGACCCAAAGGCAAAGTGGTCATTTGACATTAGATTTGATTTGGGCGGATTTGAAATGAGTCAAAAGTAAGTTAGACCAAATTTCATATCATTTGAAGTTCATTTGGTTTAATTTGGGTTAATTTGACTCATTTTGGTCAAATCGGGTCAAAACTGGTTAGGTTGAACAATTGGCCAAATTGGGTCAAATTAAGAGTTGGGTCAGGTTCAAATGATCATTTTGATTACACTGGTTCAATTGGTTTCAATTAATTTGGTTTAATTTAGATTTAATTTAGATTTTGGCCAATTTGTTCCTTTCAATCAATTTGGGCTAAGTTGACCAATTTGACCCAATTGATCAAATTGGCTTGAATCATGGCTTAGTTTGGGTTTGGTTGATCATTTGGAATATATTGCAAGCTTTGGTTTTAATCAATTTTAGTTTGATTTGATTTTGGCTTGATTTAACCTTTTAGGTCAAGTTGGGTTCATGATCAATTGGGCTAGGTTGGGTCTAGTTGTCCAATTATCAAATTGGGTTTAATTGACACTTTGGTCAAGTTCAATAATCAATTTGGAGTGAACTTGAACCATTGGTTGCAATCAATTTGGTTTAGGTTGTAATTTGGCTAGTTTGGGTTCATATGGGTTAAAGGGTTGACTTGGTCAACAGGCTAGATTGGCTTGGTTTGACCCAATTCATAACAATTGATTAACCTATGATGATCAACAAACATGACATAAAGTTTGGATTGGCTTAATTCACTTTGATTTGGATTGAATTGGATTTTAGTTCATGTAGGTCAAATTGGCCACTTTGGGTCGAGTGAGCCAATTGAATTTAGTTGGCTTGATCAAGGCTTGATTCAAGTTTGGTTGAACTCACATATGGATTTGTGATTGAAATATAAATCCATTTGCAAGTGATTTGGAGTCAAATGGGTTTTGATTCATTTGACAATTTCAAGTTCAAAATGGTGATCATGAATTTAATTTGGGTTTGGTTTTTGAATTTAGTTTTGGTTTGATGATTGAAGTTTGTGTTTATATTTGGATTTATGATTGAAGTTTTGATTGAATCATGAATAAAAAAATCAAGGGTTTGGCTTGATTTGAGGTTGATTTGGCTAAGTTCAAGAATTTGACTTGAAAGGCTTAGGTTAAATTTTGGTTAAATTTGAGTTTGAGTTTTGAATTTGGTTTTGGATATTTGAATTTATATTTGTGAATATAAATGATAATATAAATGGTTTATGAGAAAATTTCTTGAATTTGAATTGATTTGGATTTGATTTAAGCTAAGTCCATAAGATAGAATCAAAGGGGTTTGGAAAGATTTTTGGAATTTGGATTTGGTTATGGATTTCAATCATGGGTTTCAATTATTTGGAATTGATTCACGATTTGAGAAAATCCATTGAAATTGGCTCAAAGTTTGATTCGAAGTTGTAGTTGATATGAGTTTGGAGTCAATTAACCAAGTTTGAATTGATTTGAGTTTGGAGTTTTGACTTCGATGAAGGAAGTGAGTAATTTGGTCCAAGCTATAGGGTAGGCAAGTTTTCCTAACACCACACCCCTAAGGCATGACCTATTCCTATGGCTAACTCTTCTAAGTCTTCTACGGTTAGGTTGAGTGTTCACCTAATCACTAGAAGTGTCTTAAGACTAATGAGCTCTTAGTGTCTAAGAGAAATCCTATATCTGAGATGGAGAGGTTGAGAGCTCATTTTAAAAATGAGGTCAACATTTCATAAGATAGAATCAAAGGGCTTAGGAAAGATTTTTGGAATTTGAATTTGAATTTCAATCATGGGTTTCAATTATTTGGAATTGATTCATGATTTGAGAAAATCCATTGAAATTGGTTCAAGTTTTGATTCGGAGTTGAAGTTGATATGAGTTTGGAGTTTGTCTTGAAAGAAGGAAGTGAGGATTTGGTTCTAGTTATAGGATAGACAAATTTTTCTAACACCCCTAAGGCATGACCTACTCCTATGGCTAACTCTTCTAAGTCTCTAGGGTTTGGTTAAGTGTTCACCTAATCCTTAGAAGTGTCTTAAGACTAAGGAACTCTTAATGTCTAGAGGAGTCCTATGTTTAAGATGGAGGAGTTGAGAGCTCGTTCTAAAAATGAGGTCAACAAAGGGCGCCCAAATAAGTGTGGTGTGACTGACAAGGCATACCGCACGTATTGGTGTTGACCGAGACAATCAACAAAGTCAAACAACCACAAGCACTAACAGAAATGATCTACTCCCAACTCAAGGTGTAGAAGGAATTCAGAGCTTAGTGCAATGTGAATCTACTCATGTCAAAGACATAAGAGAGGGAAGGAGGAATTCACTAGGGATAGAGTATGTGAACCTTTCACTAGGGAAAAATGTTCAAATCATCCACAAAAGGGATGAGAGGTTTGTTTTGATTTGAGTCTCGTTGGGGAGAAATTTGATTTGATTTATTGATTTATTTTGATTTTTTTATTTGATTGACTCCACTGGGGAGGTGATTGGATTTGTTTTGTTGAATTTATTTTGTTCATTGTTTGACTCTACTGAGGGAGGAGGGTTGAATTTGTTTCAGATTTTTAGAATTTGGATTTGGGATGAACCTTGTTGGTTTGTGATGGATCGACCAGAGAGCCCAAATGGGCTTAGATTTACCAATTCAAAGGGGTAGTCTACCAAACACATAGTAGGACTAGCCAACCAAAGGGGTGCCTTTTGATATGTAGCAGTTGTACTAAGAAGAAAGCATAGTAGACTTATATTCTCCAAAGTAGGGACTAGTTGCTGGGGTGATCCATTAGGAAGGCAACAGATCAAACCCAACCTAGGGCTGGCTATTGAGTGAATGCTGCTAGTGGACTTAGATTGACTCAAAGATAGTCAAAATTAATTTCATTTTTAGATTTGTTTTGATGGGTCCCATCAGTTTGTGATAGACTATACTGAGTAGGGGCCATAGAGGCTTAGACCTAATTCAGATTTACCAATCTAAAGGGAGTAGTCTACCATCCACAAGGTATAGGACTATCTAACCAAAGGGATGCCTTTCGGTTTGTAATGGTCAAGTCCTAAGAAGAAAGCATGGAGATTCACATCTTCTAGAAACAAGAAGTCACTGTGGTGATCAGTTGGCAAGGCAACAGATCGAACAGGTTCTAGGGCTTACTATTGAGTGAATGCCATTGGGGACTTAAATCAGCTCAAAGATAGTCAAAGATTAATTTCATTTTTAGATTTGTTTGCTTTGATGGATTCCATTAGTTTGCGATGGATCACACTAAGAAGGGGATTATATTAGCCTAGACTTATCTCAGATTTATTGAACCAAAGGGAGTAGCTTCCCAGTCGATGGGAGAACTATTCAACCAAAGGAGTGTCTTTCAGTTTGCAATGATCAATTTAAGGGAAGAAAACTCAGGGACTCATATCTTCCACTACAAAAGACCACTGGGACGATCAGTTGCTTTGGGCAACAAATCGAACCCTACTAGTGGCTGTTTGTATCATGCTATAAAGAATGCATCATAGTCTTACATCTTCCAAAGTAGAATGACTGCCGTGGTAACCTGCTTGTGGAAAAATAGATTGAACCCAACCTAAGGGCGATTACGGAGTGAGTACTGACCTAGAGATTTATCTCAACTCAAGTAGTCTGACAATTCTTATAGGGAGTTCTGTTGACACTGCCCTAAAGATAGGATGCCTGCTTGGGAAAAGGGGTGCCCTTTGGGGGCTTGAATTCCTAATCCACAAGTGAATTAATTTATTTATTTTGTTTGTTTGTTTATCGTGGACCCTGTTAGTTTGCGAGGGATCAAATTATGAAGGAGCTTATATCGTCCTAGACCTACCTCATATTTATTGAACCAAGGGAGAATCTAGACATCCGCTGAACAGATTCTCCAATCGTAGGGATGTCTACTAGGAAAGGGGGACTGTCCAATCCAAGAGTAACCCGGGTAGTGTCTAAATGGGGTTGCAAAAGACATGATCCAAATAGAATGCCCACAGGGAGAGGGGCCGCTAAGGGCTTGATCCAAAACCTTGGAGAAGATGACATGTCTAGTCATATATCAAATGGGTATTCGGTGGCCAACTCAAGAGGAAAGCCCACGAACTCACATCTGCCAAGAGTGGTGTATCCACCGTGTGAGTCATACATCATATCAACCAACCTAAAATGCTCGGTTTGCAACACCTGGAAGAAAGCTGGGACTCACATCCTCCTATAGTAGAACTGATTCTTTGGATAGCTCGACATGTGCTATCCGACCTAGGGCGACTACTGAGTGAATGCTACTGAGGGACTTATATCAACTCAAACGTAATCAAGAGGAAAGGAGCCTCTTGGGGACTTATCATAAACCTCACATATACTCGACCTAGTTAGATCATGACGATTAGTTCAATAAGAAGGCTCAGGGGCTCACATCTTCTTAAACAAAATCAACATGAGGTAGCTTACTGGCTGGGCAATGAAGTCTACCAAACTAACAATGCGCTCGTTGGTTTGCAATAGTCAAGTTATGAAGAAAGCGAGTGGACTCACATCTTCCAAACAAGTGACAACTGGGGTGAGATACTAACAAGGTAGCACATCAGCCCAACCTAGAGCGACTAATGAGTGAGTGTCACAAGGGCTTGCTCTCACTTCAAAAATAGCCCTAGAAAAAAAGATATGTGTTTATTTTTGTGCTGATGTTAAAGGGAATAGGATGCCTCTCGGGTTCTCTTACACCTACCTTAAACACATTGGGGATTTTGAAGAAATGATGCCATAGATGGCAGCCGGGATTCCCACCAAGAAAGGTTGCCACTTGGGTTCTCTCATACCTAACTTAATTGTGCTAGTCAAAATAGGATGCCTCTTGGGTTCTCTCACACCTATTCTAGTAGCGCTGGGAAATGTGTTTAATTTGTGTTTATGTTGTGAAGAAGGATATGATGCCTCTTGGGTTCTCTCACACTAACCTAAACACGTCGTGGCGGATTCCCAAGACAAGCAAATAATGTTTGGAACGAAGAAAAGATTTTGATGAATTGTAATGAAATTTTTGTTGATTGATAGGATTATTTTCAAATTTTTATGGGTAATATTTTTTCAAGTAGAGCCCATTAATTGGAAGCATCGTGTGTTCCCCTTTATAATTAATAAGTTGATAAGATCCTCCTTGGTAGGCCTTCTCTATGACATAGGGGCCTTCCCAAGTGGGTTCAAACTTGCTTCCCATCTTTCGACAGGCAATAATTGGTCTCCTTAGGACTAAAGTTCTCCTACTTGGAAAGACCTAGGGTGGACCAGCTTGTTGTGAGCTTGAATCATTTTGGTCATGTACAACTCGAGGTTCTAGCACTCTCGTAGGTGACTCTCCTCCAAACATTTGAGCTCTTCTAACCGTAACTTTGCATTCTGCTTTGTAGTGATCTTCCTACCCAATGCTATCCTTAGTGACGAGAGTTGAACTTTTAAAGGTAGAATGGCTTCGGACCCATACACTAAGAAAAAGGGGATAGATTGAGTTGGAGTTTGGTATGTGGTACGGTAGGCCCACAAGGCTTCAACCAACTGCTCATTCCACTACCATTTTTTTGTCATCAATAGTCTTCTTTAGCTTTTGGATGAGAGTTTTGTTGAATGCTTCTACTAAGCCATTTGCTCTGGGGTAGTAGATGGTAGAGTATCTCCAATCTATACCATGTCTTCTAGCGAAGTTGTTGATCTTGGTAATTTTGAATGCGGTACCATTATCAGATATAATTCATCCAGGCACCCGGAACCTATATATGATATGGTTCTTGAAAAATTGAAGTACATGCTGAGCTGTGACCTCTCTGAGTGGGATTGCCTCCACCCACTTGGAAAAGTAGTCGGTGGCAGCTAAAATGAATTGATGACCCTTGGATGAAGGAGGATCGATCGGACCCACAATGTCAGTACCCCAACACTCGAATGGCCATTAGGCCAATGTAGGGTATAGAATGTTGGGTGGTTGGTGCAGGACCACATCGTGCACCTGACACTGATGATATCTCCTAGCTACATTCATGCAGTCTGTAATCATCGAAGGCCAGTAGTATCTTAATCTCTTGATCTTCATCTTCATCTTTGGACTAGATTGATGCACTCCACATAGACCTAAATGTACCTCGATTATAATGCCACAGGCTTCATATTTATCTAAACAACGTAACCACATCTGGTCAAAGGATCGTCGATACAGAGTGCCATCAACGAGAGCATAGGAGAGAGCTCTCTGTTTAACCTGATAGGCTTGTGACTATTCTTAAGGTAGTTTGTCGGTGTTCAAATAGCCTATGAATAGTTGCCTCAAATCTAGCTTCTTGTCCTTATAGGCAATGACAACCTCCCCTTCAAGAGAAAGTCTCTCGATGAGTTCAGCATCAATAAGGGATATGACTTATCTATTTTGGACCCTTATTGGAAAGGACTCATCTTCCAGACATGCAAATTCTTTGGCAAGTTTGGCCAAAGCATCTGCTATTGCGTTCTCTACTCGAGGAACCTTGTAGATGGTAACTTTGGAGATTTGGGCTAACAACTTCATGGTATACTCGTGGTGATGACGAAGCTTGGGTTTGAGAACCTTATAGGACCCGACAATTTAGTTGATGACCAACTAAGAATCCCCAAAGATGTTAATACTCTTGACACTGATTGTGATGGCTAACTCCAGACCGACAATTAGAGTATCATACTCAGCTTCGTTGTTGGTGCAAGGGTTGGAAAGATAGTATGAGAATCTCATCACATTGCGGTCTGGAGTTAAGATAACTTTTCCTACCCCTGTCTTTTCTAGTTGAGTAGATCGTGGTGCTTCCCCTTTTAAAAAGAAGCTACACCATCAAAATACATCTCTCATCGATGGTTGTCAACCTCCCTGTCGTGAAAATATTTTATACATTCCTGCCTTCATCTATCCCCCCACCCCATTTTTTGGAAAAGAGGATAAATGAAAATAGAAATATATATAATACACCTTATTGGGATGCCATGCAGATCCACAGATATTCTTATTAAGGGTGATCGTGTACAACATTGAGGAGAGATGTACTATCTCAAAAGATAGAAGTCACCACTCTACAATGAACCTAATCACCTCCACAAGGACTCCTAAGGACAATAGGCCTGCATATGTACCAGAGATTCTTCCCTTACTTTGCATGAAAAAGTAAAGCGGGATTTATTTTAAATCAGGTTTGTTAAGTTCCCTACAGGGGCAAGCCCCCATAGTTAATTACATCCTAAGGAATGAGATTCCTTAGAAATACTCTCGATTAAGGTAAATGATCGTTGTCTCCAAATATTTCAATACGTAGGACTATCAATCGATTAGTTTATTTTAGAAGATCAAATGAGATTGATCAAAGAGAGGGAGTTATTATCAAAGCCAAAAGAAGATAAGTAGGAGATTCCCACGATGCTAGGAAACCTAGCGAGCATCTCAAATTATCCTATGATTAGGCTTCACAATTTTGAAATCGATTTAATTTGTTTGAGTTGAATTTTTTATTAAAAATTTAGGGCATATGATTCAACAACACAAGATTATGAAAATGCCTAAGAAATTAGGATTTATGCTTATGGCCCACAAAGGGGAGAAGCAATCGTAGAACCTAAATCTAAGGAGCTTTGGCGAGAGCTGAAAGTGCAACCTAAATCTAAGGCGAAAATGGGCATTTGGTTTGCCTCCACATGAGAAGACAAACCACTCGATTGCTTGGACTTACAATCGCTTGGGGGTAGCTTCCAACTAACTCCTCCAATAATTTTAAATTCATGTAGGCAAGTCATATGCTTTATGCAAGATAGCTAGGATGTTATTTATTTAGAAAGAGACTAAGTCCTTAAACTCACTCCCTAAAGAGACTATATCATGTAAGGGTATGCTTCAAATGACCTAAATCTAATGCAATTCAAATTTCATTTTATTTTTATTTTTGGATAATCATTTTGACTCAGGATAATAGGATTCATATGCCTAATGCATGAGAAATGAGATTATTGCTTAAAATCAGCGAGAAGGGAGGAGGTGTATTTCCACCATGGCTCTCAAAGGTCAAGCCAAGTTTCTCTGGCAAAGGTGGAAGCCCTCCAATCAAGAGTGAAAATAATATGCATTTGTGTATGATGTTATAAAAGAAGTACTCATCCAGCTTAGGGGTTGCTAATTATTTTATCTTGATTTTTAGCCTAAGCTTTAGGTGAGGTTATGAGTTCTTTATTTTTAGTTTTGAATTGTTAAATTTGGTAGAGGATTTATTTTCTCCTAAGAGCCTAATCCACATCCAGGCCATACATAAAGTAAGGAAGAAACTAGGAAAAGGATGCCACTTAATGCATAAGCTAAACAAATCATCAATCAATTTATAAAGCTAATCGCAAAAGAATAAGGGGCCATTATGGTATAAAACAAACTCGAAAATAAATTGGGTAGGAGCTTATACAACCTGATCACAAATGAATTACGTGCAATTAAGGAAGGAACTCATTGTAATGGGGGTCTTCAAGCTTCATTTTTTCATTCTTCTTCTTTTCTTCTTTCTTCTTTGGTTCCTTCTTTTGGATGGTTGGAAGGTGGATGCTCCAAAGGTTTCACATGGTACATAAGATGAGATCTTATGACCAATGCTCATCCTAATCCCTATAACAATCATTCCAAAATTCTAATTATAAAAATTACATGAAAAGGAAAAGTAAATCTAGCTAACACCTGCAAATCAGAGATTAGCTAAACAAACCACCAAATCCCAAGCATGTAAATTGGATTTATCACCCCAGACATGGGTGACTAAGTCCACCTGATTTATTGGATTATGCTTAGGGTTATAAGCACATGCACAATAAAAGTATTTATATTTTTATTTATTATAGAGCCCCTTAAGCACAATCCCCTACAGAAGATAATGGTTAGACTAAGATTGCCCTATCATTCATTCTACGCACATACATCCTAACATTCAGACTAAAATATATATCACAAAATAAAAGTAAGCATCAAATCATGCATCGCCCTAACCTAAAGCTAGAAGTGGTGATTTAGTCTAATGTGTGTGCTTTAGAGGTTTGTGTGGTATGCTTAGTTATGGCTTTAAGTTAGAATTTTCTAAGTATGAAGAATGTTCAACTTAGAGAAGAGTTTCATTTAAGTGATTTAGTTATTTTGGGTTGATTTAATTTTATATTTTCATTAGGTTCAAGTGAATCATAGAATTAATTACTAAGTTATAAAAAGAGGGAAAGAGAAGAGAACTCCTCTTTCCTTCCCTAACCTAAATAATTTTTAAAGTGGATTCATGTTTTAGTTTTGTTTAGTGAAAATTTTATTATGTGTTTTAATTAATCCTAAGTTTAGATGAACTCTAGGCAAACCTATTAAAAAAGAAAGGCATTTTAAGATTAAGTAAAATGAACTAAATTCACAAAACATACATCACTTCACCTCTTTCCCAACTTGTATAATATGCATATAGATGGGTCCTAAATATATATACACATACAAATAAGAATGTTTAACACACTTTATGATTCATGCTAAGTAGTTCATTTAAGATAATTTGGATGTTTATGATGCATGATTTTCATTAAGTAGTAAAGGGATTTCTTATCCAACTTTCACATGCACATATGAATGTATGAAAAACATACGTGAGTACGACGCCATTATTAACCATAGGTGTAAGATACATGGCCTACTTAGGGCTACTTAAAGCCTTGCAACCTCAGGGTTGTCTAGACTAATATACCACTTTTCTTAAATACAAGCATGTGTACAAAAGAAATGAATGGAAAAGAAAGAATGCAAAAGTTGGTGTTAGTTGATTTATTTTTGTTTATGTAATTTATATGTGCAAGCATAGATATCTTTCTTAAGTGATAGTATAGTAATGAATAGGATATGGAATTAGGCAAGTGTTAGGTTCTTTTCAAATGAACCATACACCTTGCCAAATCCTATTCAAAACTATACTAAAAGAGAAGAGAAAAGGAAAACCTACACTAAGCACCTCCTTATATTTTATTCACATGCAAACTTATAAGTAAGATATAAGTAACACATTTTCAGTTTTGATAATTGATTCATATGTTTTGAAAATAATTTGTATTTAATAGTGATAATAGCTACTCATATTCTTACTTTAGCCAACACATGCAATTTCACATAAAGGAAACATTTTCATTTTAAATTTGATTTTTGAAAGCATGGATGCATGAAGCCATATGACATATATATTTAGCATGTGGGGGAAGAACTAATGCAATGAAAGCATGTAAACACACTCACTTTAATCCTAAAGACAATCTTTTGAAATAAGAAAACTTTAAGTAAATCAAAGTTTGTTTAATATGATTTTTGTTTGATTTAGAATTTGATTGAATTTTGAAAATGTGAATTGAGTTTGCTATTCCTAACCCATTCCCACATGTGTTTGATATTTTTGTTCAATTTTTAGGTGATTAGATTCATTTTATATTTTGATTAGGTTAAGATATGAATTAAATATGTTAATTACTCAACACCACCTTAGCATAGTTAATCAAATAATTATGAGCCAATGAGATGACATAAAACCTCACAAGGAATTTAAATTTGCAATGAACCTAGGAAGAAAGGGGTCTAATGCAATTTGGCTCATGATTAATGATTAATTAAGCTAAGGGGTTTAACTTAAGTAATTTCAAAACACCCCTCACACATATGAGTTGAGTTTTAATTTCCTTAATTGAATTTAGGCTCTTGAACACCTAAGCATCTACCCAAATTAAGTTTAAAAAAGTTTTATAATTTTAAGAAATTAATTAAGAGGGTAATTAGTGAATTAGCCTTTAATTGAAAGAGGATTAAGAAAGAAAAGTGGGGGTTTAAGGAATAGCTTAAGGGAAATGCCCCAAAAATTATTCCCTAAACCTCATATTCACTGAATTAGATCTTATTCAACTTCAACAAAGGATTAAACCACTAATTAAACTCTTAATTATCCTTAATTACATAAAAGGGGTAATTAGGAAATGAATTAGCAATTTTTCCAATTAAGCCACTAATAAATCCCAAGAAAATTAGGGGAGGCAGAAGTCATCCCCCAAAATACACTCAAGAAGTTTGAATTAATCAGTGGATTAATTAGAGAGTAATTAGCAAATTAATATTTTCAATAAATCCCAAAATTAGAGAAAGACAATACTCAAAATCCATTAAAACCAATTTTAGAATATTCTAGATTGAATTATCTTTCAGTGATAATTTATCTCATATTTTTTTGATTTTTCTTTAAAGAGATATGAATTTTAGAAGTTTAGAGGATTAATTAGAATTAAATAAACCCTAATTGATCTCTTAATCCTACAGTGTGCCACACAAGTGCTGACTCGACCACACTTTACATGCATCGTCCGCTGAGTGGCCACTTAAACATCACATCGTAGCATCGCGTGGAGGCGGAGCTACGCACTTTTACCTCCGCCGTTTGATCAAGGATCGAATGGCTAGGATTTAATCCACGATTTTAAAAGGATAAAGAGAATTATAAAATGTGATTTAATCTTGGCCGTCCATCCAAAATGCATAGATGGACAACTAGAGATCATCCATGTTCTTTCCTGAGGAACAATGGAGACCATCCACTTTCAAAGGGAAGATCCGAGCTCGATCGAGCTCGGATTGGGATGAAATTTTGCACACAACATCTAACCCTAATGGCAAGCACATTTAACAGTCAGAATTCCATGGGATCAAAATTTCTTTCACAAAGCTCCACACCATAATGAGTTTAGTGATAAAAAAATGTCATACCTCATCAGAGGTGATCACCGATGCTCGATTCTCTTGGAGGAGCTTCTTCTGGTTTAGACGAAGCTTTGGTGAAAATTTTAGCTCTTGAGGTTGAGTGGATAACTCTATGAACCAACCCCTCCTTCTAGTGAGCTTGGCTTTGATCTAGGTGAATGCTCCCCTACCTTTAGAGCTTGGGAAAGTGCTTGGGCAAGCTTGACTTGACCCTCTGGTGAAGTGTGCAAAGTGAATTGACTTGATTTGGTGTATGGAGAAAGTTGGCAAATCCTTGGAGCTCCCCTATTTTTGCTTAAGGGAAACTGAGAAATGGCAACTTCAATCTCCTTATAGGAAGCTTAGGAACTTTTTCTAATGGCTCCTATGACTCTCCTTTACTCAATAGAATTAGTCTCTATTGGAATTGAAGTGAATTAGGGGGAGTATATTTCCCCCTTAGGCAATCAGACGGCTGAAGCTTCACTTGCCATTTTGATCTAATTGACCTTAGGCAGTGGGATGTTTGAATTGTTAAAGGCTTGCACATGGTTAGTTTAGGCTAGGGAGTGGAATGGTAACTCCCCATGTGCTTCAAATTGAGTGGGAGCATGATTCCCATGTGGCCAAGTTGAGTCATGTGCTCGGTTTTGGCCTTGGGCAGTGTTGGGCTGACCCAAACCCATTGGGTTGGGTGCTGTGGTGAAAAATATACTCTGATACATTTCTTGCATTCATCTATCCCCCTCCTCTTTCAAAAAAGAGGATAAATGAAAACAGGAATAAATAAAATCATACACCTTATTTGGGACACCACGTAGATCCGCAGATGTTCTTATTAAGATGATCGGGTACGATATTGAGGAGAGGTGTACTATCTTGAGAGATAGAAGTCACCACCCTACAATGGACCTAATCACCCAAATAAGGACTCCTAAGGACAATGGGTCTGCATATGTACTAGAGATTCTTCCCTACTTTACATGGAAAAGTAAAGTAGGGTTTATTTTAAACCGAAGTTCGTTAAGTTCCTACGGGCAAGCCCCATAGTTAATTACATCATAAGAAGATCCCTTAAAAATACTCGATTAAGGTAAATGATCATTATCTCCAAAGATTTCAATAGGTAGGACTATCAATCGATTAGTTTATTTTAGAAAATCAAATAGGATTGATCAAAGAGAGGGAGTTATTATCTAAGCTAAGGGAAGATAAGTAGGAGATGCCCACGATGCTAGGAAACCTAGCATGCATCTCAAACTATCCTATGGTTGGGCTTTACATTTTTGAAATTGATTTAATTTATTTGAGTTAAATTTTTCATTGGAAATTTAGGGCTTATGATTCCACAACACAAGATTATGAAAATTCTTATGAGGTGAGGATTTATACTTACAGCTCATGAAAGGGAGAAGCAATCTCAGAACCTAAATCTAGGGAGATTTGGTGAGGGCCGAAAGCGTGACCTAAATCTAAGGAGAAAATGGGTATTTGATTTGCCTCCACATGAGAGGACAAATCACCAGACTGTTTGAACTTACAACCGCCTGAGGTGGCCACCAACTAACTCCTCCTACGATTTTAAATTCATGTAGGCAAATCAGATGCTTTATGCAAGATAGCTAAGCTATTATTTATTTAGAAAATGAGTATTTGATTTGCCTCCATGAAAGACGACAAACCACCCGACTGATTGGACTTACAACCGCCTGGGGGTGGCTGCCAATTAACTCCTCCTATAATTTTAAATTCATGTAGGCAAGTCATATGCTTTATGCAAGATAATTAGGCTATTATTTATTTAGAAAGGACTAAGTCCTTAAACTCACTCTCTAAAGAGACTAGATCATGTAAGGGTATGTTTCAAATGACCTAAATCTATTGCAATTCAAATTTTATTTTATTTTCATTTTTGGATAATTATTTTGACTCGAGCTAATAGGATTCATATGCCTAATGCATGTGAAATGAGATTATTGGCCAAAATCAGTGAGAAGGGAGGAGGTGTGTTTCCACCATGGCTCTCAAAGGTTAAGCCAAGTTTCTCTGACAAAGGTGGAAGCCCTCTTATCAAGAGTAAAAATAATATGCATTTGTGCATGATGTTATAAAAGAAGTACTCATCCAACTAAGGGGTTGCTAACTCTTTTATCTTGATTTTAGCCTAAGCTTTAGGTGAGGTTATGAATTCTTTAATTTTAGTTTTGAATTATTAAATTTGGTAGAAGATTTATTATTTTCTAAGAGTCTGATCCACATCTAGGCCATACATGAAGCAACAAAGAAACTAGGAAAAGGATGTCACTTAATGCACAAGCTAAACAAATTATCAATCAATTTATAAAGCTAATCGCAAAAGAATAAGAGGTCATTGTCATCGGGTACCACCACACAAACCCGAAAATAAATTGGGTAGCTGAGCTCTACCCTTATACAACCCAGATTACTATTGAATTAAATATAATTAAGCAAGGAATTCATTATTATGGGGATCTTCAAGCTTCATTTCTTCATTCTTCTTTTTTGCATTCTTCTTTGGTTCCTTCTTTTGGATGTTTGGAAGGTGGATGCACCAAAGGCTTCATATGGTACATTAGATAAGATTTTATGACCAATACTCACCCTAATCCCCATAACAATCATTCCAAAATCCTAATTGCAAAAATTACAGGAAAAGGAAAAGTAACTCTAGCTAACACCTGCAAAATAAAGATTAGCTAGACAAATCACCAAATCCTAAGCATGTATATTGGACTTATCTCCCCACACATGGGTGATTAAGTCCACCTGACCTATTGGATTATGCTTAGGGGTATAAGCACCTACACAACAAAAGTATTTATATTTTTATTATAGCGCCCCTTAAGCATATTCCACTGCAAAAGATAATGGTTAGACTAAGATCACCCTACCATTCATTCTATGCACATACATCCTAACATTCAGACTAAAATATATATCACAAAATAAAAGTAAGCATCAAACCATGCACCGCCCTAACATAAAGCTAGAAGTGGTGACTTAGCCTAATGTGTGTGCTTTAGAGGTTTGTGTGGTATGCATAGTTATGGCTTTAAGTTAGAATTTTCTAAGTGTGAAGCATATTCAACTTAGAGGAGGGTTTCATTTAAGTGATTTAATTATTTTGGATTGATTTTATTTTATGTTTTGATTAGGCTCAAGTAAATCCTACAATTAATTACTAAGTTATAAAAAGAGGGAAAGAGAAGAGAACTTTAATTTCTAAAGTGGATTCATATTTTAGTTTTGTTTAGTGAATATTTTAATTAGGTATTTTAATTAATCCTAAGTTTAGATTAACTCTAAACAAATCCATTCAAAAAGAAAGGGCATTTTAAGATTAAATAAAATGAACTAAATTCACAAAACATACATCACTTCATTTCTTTCCCAACATGTATAACATGCATATGAATGAGTCCTAAGTATATCTATAGACACAAATAAGAATGTGCATACTTTATGATGGATGCTAAGAAATTCATTTAAAAGAATTTGAAAGTTTATGATGCATAATTTTCATTAAGTAACAAAGGGATTTCTTATCCAACTTTCACATGCACATATGAATGAAAGGCATAAGTGAGTATGACGCCATTATTAACCAGAGGTGTAAGGTACAAGACCTACTTAGGGATACTTAATGTCTCACAACCTTGGGTTTGTCCAGACTAATATACCACTTTCCTTAAATACAAGCATATGTATAAAAGAAATGAATGGAAAAGAAAGAATGCAAAAGTTGGTGTTAGTTAATTTATTTTTGTTTATGCAATTTATATGTGCAAGCATAAGTATCCTTCTTAAGTGATAGTATAGGAATGAATAGGATATATAATTAGGCAAGTGTTAGGTTCTTTTCAAATGAACCATACACATTGCCAAATCCTACTCAAAACTATACTAAAAGAGAAGAGAAGGAAGACCTACATTATAATTAAGCACATCTTTATATTTTACTCACAAGCAAAGTTATAATTAAGATATAAGTAGCACACTTTCAATTTTGATAATTGATTCATATATTTTGGAAATAATTTGAATTTAACAATGATAATAGCCACTCATATTTTTTTACTTTAGCCAACACATGCAATTTTGACATAAAGGATTTCATTTTAAATTTGATTTTTGATAAGCTTGGATGCATGAAACCACATTACTTGCATATTTCACATGTTGGGGAAGAACTAAAGTAATAAAATCATGTAAACACATCACTTCAATTAAATCCTAAAGACAATCTTATGAACTAAGAAAGCTTAAAGTAAATCAAAGTTTATTTAGTATGATTTTTATTTGATTTTGAATTTGATTTAATTTTGAAAATGTGAGTTGTGTTTGCTATTCCTAACCCATTCTCACATGTGTTTGACATTCTTTGTTTAATGTTTAGATGATTATATTCATTTTATATTTTGATTAGGTTAAGGTATGAATTAAACATGTTAATTAACCCTTATCTACACCACCTTAGCATAGTTAACCAAATAATTATGAGCCAATGAGATGACATAAAACTTCACAAGGAATTTAAATTTTTAATGTACCTAGGAAGCAAAGGGCCTAATACAATTTGGCTCATGATTAATGGTTAGTTAAGCTAAGGGGTTTAACTTAAGTAATTTCAAAACACTCATCACACATAAGAGTTGAGTTTTGATTTTCTTAATTGAACTTAGGCTCTTGAACACCTAAGCATCTACCCAAAGTAGATTAATTAAGTTCTAGAAAGTTTAGAATTTTTAGAAATTAATTAAGAGGGTAGTTAGTGAATTAGCCCTTAATTGAGAGAGGATTAAGAAAGAAAAAGAGGGTTTAAGGATAGCTTAGGGGAAATGCCCTAAAATTATTCCCTAAACCTCCCATTCACTGAATCAGACCTTAATCAACTTCAATAAGGGATTAAAACACTAATCAAATCCTTAATTATCCTAATTACATAAAGGGGGTAATTAGGAAATGAATTAGCAATTTTCTCAATCAAACCACCAATAAATCCCAAGAAAATTAGGGGAGGTAGAAGTCATCCCCCAAAATATACTCAAGAAATTTGATATTAATTAAGGAGTAATTAGCAAATTAAGATTTCTAATAAAACCCAAAATAAGAGGAAAGCACATTTCAAAATCCATTAAAACTAATATTAGAATATTCTAGGTTGAATTATCTTTCAGTGGCAATTTACCTCATATTTTTTCTGATTTTTCTTTAGAGAGATATGAAATTTTAAGTTTAAATAATTAATTGGAATTAAATAAACCCTAATTAATCCATAAAGCCCACGACATGCCACGCGTAACCTGACTCAGATGCGCTTTACACGTGTTGACCATGAGTGGTAACTTAAATGTCTTGTCATAGCGCCGCGTGGCGACAGTGCTACGTGCTTTAGTATCCGTCGTTCGTTCAAGGATCGAACGACTAGGATTTAATCCGAGGTTTTAAAGGAATAAAATCAGATATAAAATAGCATTTAATCTTGGTCGTCCATCCAAAATGCGCGGATGGACGGCCAAAGATCATCAATGTTCTTCCCTGAAGAATAATGGAGACCGTCCACTTTCAAAGGGACGATTCGAGCTCGATCGAGCTCAGATTGGAATGAAATTTTGCACACACCATCTAACCCTAATGGCAAGCATATCCAACAGTCAAAATCTCATGCCATTAAAATTTCTTTCACAAATGACCAACACATATTGAGTTTAGTGATCAAAAATTGCCATACCTCACCGACGCTCGATTGCCTTAGAGGAGCTTCATCTGGTTGAGACGAAGCTATGGTGAAAGTTCTAGCTCTTGAGGTTGAGTGAATAGATCTATGGACCAACCCCTCCTTACCTTCCTTGCAGCTTTGATGGAATTAGATCTTCCCTTTCCTTTGGAACTTGAGAGAGAGAGAGCTTAGGCAAGCTCGACTTAGTCCCCTGAGGGAGTGTGCAAAGGGAATTGACTTGATTTGGTGTGTGGAGAAAATTTGCAAATCAATGGAGCTCCCCTATTTTCACTTGAGGAAAACTAAGAATGGCCAATTCAAAATCCTTCTAGGAAGCTTAGGATCACTCTAGAATGGCTCCTAACACTCTCCCTTACTCAATCGAATTAGCCTCTATTGGAATTGAAGTGGATTAGGGGGAGTATATCTACCCTTTAGGCAATCAGACGATCGAAGCTTAACTTATAGTTTTGATCCAATTGACCTTAGGCAATGGGTTGTTTGGTCTGTTAGAAGCTTGCACATGGTCGGTTTGTGCTAGGGAGTGGAATGGTAACCTCCCATGTGCTTCAAATTGAGTGGGAACATGATTCCCATATGGCCAATTTGAGCCATGTGCTCGGTTTTGGCCTTAGGTCAAGTTGGGATGGCCCAAACCCATTGGGTTGGGTGCACCACCCTCCATACGGTCTACTTGACCTATTAGGAAAGTATCAAATAGGTATGAAGAGGAATTGACCAAATTCTCCATGGATTTGACCAAAATGTTCTATGGCCTAGGGGTAGAATTATCATTTGACTGATTTTTGAATTTGGATATGTTGGGTATGTTAAGAAAATGGGTTTGGCCAAGTTTCATTGAATTTGGAGTTCTTTGGTATTGTTTGGCTCATGTTGACCCATTTAGGTCAAAATGGGTCAACTTGGGTCAAGTTGACCAATTGGTCACATTGGGTCAAACAAAGGGTTGGTTCAAGTTCATATGACCATTTGAAATGTTTTGGTGGCTTTGGTTTGGTTCCATTTTGGTTTAGGTTTGAATTTGGTTCATATGACTTCATTTAGGTCAAATGGGTCAAGTTGACCAATTTGACCCATTTGACCTATTTGAGCTAGGTCATGGGTAGGTTTAGGTTTGGTTAATCATATGAAGTCAATTTATCTTTATTTCCAATTAATTTTAGTTAAGTTTGAATCTGGCTCAATATGACCCTTTAGGTCAAGTAGGGTTCAAGGTCAATTGGGCTAGTTTGGGTCTAGTTGACAATTGAGGCTTTGGTCAAGTTCAACAAGTGATTTGGAATGAACTTGACCCATTGGTTTCAATAAATTTGGCTTAGATCAAGTTTTGACACATTTTGACTTTTAGGTCAAGTTGGGTCAACTTGGGTCAAGTGGCCAATTGGGCTAGGTTAGGCTCAAATGTTGACTTGGTCAAGTTTAAACATAGGTCATGGATGAACCTAGATCAATGGTTTTAATCAATTGGGCCTATGGTGGATTTTAGCTGTGTTAGGTTTCATTTTGGCTGAGTGTTGACTTGGTGAACGCTTAGGTTTGACTTGGTTTGACCCAATTTGATTGATTGATCATCTCATGATAATTGTTGGTCATGATGAGAGGCATATGTGAGTTTGATTCAATTCAATTTGGTTAGGATTAGAATTTGGCTCATAAGGGTACTTTAGGTCACTTTGGGTCAAATGAGCCTAAGTGGGTCAAATGGCTTGGTCAAAGCTTGATTTGAGTTTGATTGAACTTGCATATGGACTTATGATTGAAATATAAATCTATTTGTAAGTGGTTTGAAGTCAAATGATTTTTGATTCATTTGATAATTTCATATTCAAAGGAAGAACATGAATGGATTTGGTTTTGAATTTTGAATTGAGTTTTGATTGGTGATTAAAGCTTGTATTTATATTTGGATTCATGACTGTAAGATTGATTGAATCATGAAGGGAAATCAAGAGTTTGGCTTGATTTGAAGTTGATTTGGCTAAGTTCAAGATTTTGACTTGAAAAGCTTAGGTTGAATTTTGAGTAGAATTGAGTTTGAATTTTGGAAATGGTTTTGATTGTTTGAATTTATATTTCATTTATATATGTGAATATAAATGAGAATATAAATGGGTTATGAGAAAATTTCATGAGTTTGAAGTGATTTGGTCAGGATCTAGGCTAAGTCCTTAAGAGAAGATTAAGGAACTTAGAAAAGATTTAGAATTATTGAATTTGAATATTTGAATTTGGTTTGATTGATTTATATTTATATTTCATTTATATATGTGAATATAAATGAGAATATAAATGAGTTATGAGAAAATCTCATGAGTTTGAATTGATTTGAAGATGATTTTAGATTAGTCCTAAAAGGAAATTTAAAGGACTTTGGAAATTTTGGAGTAGGGATTTGAATTTTGGATTTATATTTGATTGATTTATATTTATACTTCATCTATATATGTGAATATAAAATAGAATATAAATGGGATTATTTTTAAAATAAGCACGTTATTAACCTTAATTAGCAATTTAGGCATCAAAAATTTTTTTATTAGTCCATCCGACAGACATCCCGAGCAAGCAGTAATGTGACGCATTTTAATGACCGGAAGGATTTTTTTTTTTTTTGCTTTGTAGAGAGAGAGAGAGAGAGAGAGAGCGGGGTGTTTTTTTTTGTTTTTTTGCTTTCGGTAGAGAGAGAGAGAGGGAGGGGGGTTTATTAATTTTTTTAATTAATATAATTATTTAAAATATTTAAAATATATAATTTAAAAATATTTTTATAAAATATTTAATAACTAAATATTTATATATTTAGTTATTAATTAATTAATTTATATATATAATTAAATATAATTTAAAAATATTTTAATTATATATATAAATTTAGAAATTTATTTGATAATTTTATTAATTAATATAATTATTTAAAATATATAATTTTTATTAATTTTGTTAATATATAATTTAAAATAATTAAAATATATAAATAAATAATTTTTAATAAATAAATAAAGAAAGAAATAAATTATATAAATATTTTATAAAAATTATTTTTAAATTATATATTTTAAATATTTTAAATATTTTAAATTATTTATATAACTTTAAAATATTTATATAATTTAAATATATAAATAACTAAATAAATTTATAAATATATATATATATATATATATATATATATATATATAATCACTTTATTTATAAAATTTATAAAATATTTATATAATTTATTGGCTTTATATAATAAATAAATAAATATATAACTAAATATTTTATAAATATATAAATATCTAAGTATTTATATAATTTAAAATTTTTATTAATTTATTTAACTAATTATATATTTTAAATAAATAATTATTTTAAATAAATAAATAATATAAATATATAATATATATATATATATATAAATATATATATATATATATATATATATATTATATATAATATATATATATAATATATATATATATATATATATATATATATATATATATATAATTACTTTATTTATATAATTTATAAAATATTTATATAATTTATTTCTTTCTTTATTTATTTATTAAAATTATTTATTTATATATTTTAATTATTTTTAAATTATATATTAACAAAAATTAATAATAATTATATATTTTAAATAATTATATTAATTAATAAAATTATTAAATAAATTTCTAAATTTATATATATATAATTAAAAATATTTTAAATTATATATTTAATTTTATATATATATATATATATATATATATATATATATATAAATTAATTAATAACTAAATATATAAATATTTAGTTATTAAATATTTTAAAAAAATATTTTAAATTATATATTTTAAATATTTTAAATAATTATATTAATTAAAAGTTAATAACCCTCCCTCTCTCTCTCTCACCAAAGCAAAAAACAAAAAAAACCGCACCACCTCTCTCTCTCTCTCTACCGAAAGCAAAAAAAAAATGTCATAGTCTCATTAAATGATCGACCATGCCGACGTCCTCCTTCTCTTGCGGACGACTAGGCCTATTTTCATAAAAAAAATTTTTGATGCCTATATTGCTAATTAAGGTTAATAACATGCCTATTTTAAAAATAATCCCAATATAAATGAGTTATGAGAAAATCTCATGAGTTTGAATTGATTTGAAGATGAATTTGGATAAGTCCTTAAGAGGAAATTAAAGACTTAGAAAATTTTTGGAGTTTGAAATTTCATGCATGGGCTTCAATCATGTGGCATTGATTTGAGTTTGGAGAAAATCAAATAAAATTGATTTGGAGTTTGACTTGAAGGAAGGAAGGTGAGGAGTGGTTCAAGCTAAGGGTAGGCAAATTTTCCTAACACTCCTAAGGCATGACCTATTCCTATGGCTAACTCTCCTAAGTCTCTAGGGCTAGGTTAAGTGTCCACCTAATCACTAGATGTGTCTTAAGACTAACGAACTCTTAAATTCTAAGAGAAGTCCTATGTCTAAGATGGAGGGGTTGAGAGCTCATTCTAAAAATGAGGTCAACAAAGGGCACCCAATTGATGTGGTGTGACTAACAAGGAACACTGCATGTATTGGTGTTGACCGAAATGATCAACAACACCGAACGATCACAAGCACTAATAGAAATAATTTATCCCTAACCCAAAGTGTAGAAAGAATCTAGAGCTTAGTGCAATGTGGCTCTACTTATGTCCAAGACATAAGAGAGAGGGAGGAATCCATTAAGAGATAGAGTATGTGAACCTTCTATTAGGGAAACAGGTTCAAGTCATCCACAAGGGGATGAGAGATTTGATTTGGTTTGAGTCTCACTGAGGAGTAATTTTCACTAGGGAAAAGGGTTGAATTTATTTCAATTTTTAGATTTGGATATTGAGGTGGATCTTGTTGATTTGTGATGGACTGCACTGAGTAAGAGCCATGGAGGTCGAGACCTAACTCAGATTTTACAATCCAAAGGGGTAGTCTACTAAACACATAGCAGGACTAGCCAACCAAAGGGATGTCTTTCAGTATGCAGCAGCTGTACTAGGAAGAAAGCATAGTAGACTTACATCTTCCAAAGTAAGGACCAGCTGCTGGGGTAATCTATTAGCAAGGAAACATATTGAACCCAACCTAGGGCTGATTATTGAGTGAATGCCACTGGGGGACTTAGATTTACTCAAAGATAGTCAAGATTAATTTCATTTTTTATATTTATTTATTTTGATGGATTCCGTTGGTTTGCGATGGATCACACTAAGAAGGAGCTCATATCAGCCTAGACTATCTCAGATTTACTGAACCAAAGGGAGTAGCTTCCCGGCCGATGGGAGAACTATCTGACCAAATGAGTGCCTTTTGGTATGCAGCAGCTGTATTAGGAAGAAATTATAATAAACTTACATCTTCCAAAGTAGGGACCAATTGCTGGGGTAATCTATTTGCAAGGCAACAAATTGAACCCAACCTAGGACTGACTATTGAGTGAATGCTGCTGGGGGACTTAGATTAGTTTAAAGATAGTCAAGATTAATTTCATTTTTTAGATTTGTTTATTTTAATGGATTCCATTAGTTTGCAATGGATCACATTGAGAAGGAGCTCATATTAGCCTAGACCTATCTCAGATTTACTGAACCAAAGGGAGTAGCTTCTCGGTCGATGGGAGAACTATCCGACCAAAGGAGTGTCTTTCGATTTGCAATGATCAATTGAAGGGAAGAAAGCTCAGGGACTCCCATCTTCCACTAGAAAAGACTACTGGAGTGATCGATTGCTTTGGGCAACAAATCAAACCTGACTTGAGGCTGCCCGTCGGTTTACGACAATCATGCTAGAAAGAATGCGCCATAGTCTTACATCTTTCAAAGCAGAATGACTGCTGGGGTAACCTACTTTTAATCAAAATAGATTGAACCCAACCTAAGAGACACGGAGAGTGATGACGGACTTATCTCAACCCGTAGTCGCACCTCGTAGGGGAGTTCTACTGACACTGCCATAAAGAAAGGATGTCTGCTTGGGAAAAGGGGGCACTTTGGGGGCTTGAATTCCTAATCCACAAGCGAATTAATTTTATTTATTTTGTTTAGTTTATTTATCATGGACCCTGTTAGTTTGCGAGAGATCAAACTGAGAAGGGGCTTATATCAGCCTAGACCTTATCTCAAATTTACTGAACCAAGGGAGAATCTGTAAACCGAAAGGAGAAGATGACATGGCTTGTCATATATATCCAATAGGTATTCAATGTCTAACTCAAGGAGAAAGCGCGGGGACTCACATCTACCAAGAGTGGTGTATCCACCGAGTGAGTCACTGTCAGCATAGCAAACATCAACCAACCTAATGTGCTCGTTGATTTGCAATAATCAGTCTAGGAAGAAGGCTCGGGGACTCACATCCTTCTATAGCAGAACTGATTGTTGGGATAGTCTGTCTTCGGCTTGACATGTGCTATCCAACCTAGGGTGACTATTGAGTGAATGCCACTGGGGGACTTAAATCAACTCAAATGTAGTCAAGAAGAAAGGATCCTCTAAGGGACTTATCTTAAACCTTAGATATACTCGACCTAGTTAGATCATGATGATTAGTTCATGAATAAAGCATGGGGACTGACATCTTCTTAAACAAAGTCAGCATCAGGTAGCTTACTGACTGGGCAATGAAGCCTATCATAAAAACAAGGCACTTGTTGGTTTGCAATTGTCAAATTAGGAAGAAAGTTCATGGACTCACATCTTTCAAATAAATGGCCATTGGGGTGACATACTAGCGAGGTAGCATGTAGACCCGACCTAGAGTAGCTAATGAGTGAGTGACACAAGGGGCTTGCTCCCACATCAAAATAGCTCGAGATAAAAGATTTGTGTTTATTGTTGTGCATATGTGTTGACCTCATTTTTAGGATGAGCTCTCAACCCCTCTATCTTATACATAGGACTTTTCTTAGGCTTTAAGAGTTTCTTAGTCTTAAGATACATCTAGTGATTAGGTGGACACTCCCCTAGCCCTAGAAGACTTAGGAGAGTTAGCCATAGGAATAGGTCATGCCTTAGGGGTGTTAGGAACCCTTAGCTTAAACCATTCCTCACTTTCTTTCCTCTAAGTCAAACTCCAAATCAACCATAATTGATTTTCTCTATATCTAAATCAACTCTATATGATTGAAATCCATGATTGAAATCTATGATTGAAACCCATGATTAAAATCCATCAAAAATTCCTAAATCCAAATTTTGCCTAAGTCCTTAAGCCTCCCTTAAAGACTTAACCTAAAACAATCAAAACCAAATCAAATCTTTAAGATTTTCTCATACCTCATTTATATTCTCATTTATATGCACATATATAAATGAAATATTCTCCCTTAAAGACTTAACTTAAAACAATCAAAACCAAATCAAATCTTTGAGATTTTCTCATACCTCATTTATATTCTCATTTATATGCACATATATAAATGAAATATAAATTCAAACCCATTAAATTAAATTCAAAATTCAAAATCAATTCATGAAATTTTCCTTAAATCCTTTAAATTCCCTTTAATGGATTTAACCTAAATCTTGATCAAATCAATTCAAATTCATGTGATTTTCTCAAAACTCATTTATATTCTTATTTATGTTCTCATATATAAATGAAATATAAATATAAATCAATCAAATCAAAGGCAAAAATTAAATTCCCAATTAAAAAATTTTCCTTAAATCCTTTAAAGTCCCTTTAATGGATTTAACCTAAATCATGATTAAATCACTTTAAATTCTTAAAATTTTCTCATAATCTATCTATATTCTCATTTATATTCACATATATAAATGAAATATAAATTCAAACAATCAAAACCTACTCTAAAAATCAAACTCAAATCAACTCAAAATACAATCTAAGCCTTTAAAGTTAAAATCTTGAACTTAGCCAAATCAATTTCAAATCAAGTCAAACCCTTGATTTTCTCTCATGATTCAATTAACCCTACAATCATGAGCTCATATATAAATTCAAACTTCAATCACTCAATCAAAACCTAGTTAAAAAAAAACCAAACCCAAAACCCCTTCATATTCTCCTTTTGAATATGAAATTTTCAAATGGATCAAAACCCATTTGACTTCAAACCACTTGTAAATGGATTTATATTTTAATCATAAGTCCATATACAAGATCAATCAACTTCAAATCAAGCTTTGACCAAGCCATTTGACCCACTTAGGTCACTTGACCCAAAGTGACCTAAAGTACCGTTATGAGCCAAATTTTGATCCTAACCAAATTGGATTGAACCAAACTCTATATCCCTCTCATCATGATCAACAATCATCATGGGATGATCAATCAATCAAATTGGGTCAAACCAAGTCAAACCTAAGGGTTGACCAAGTCAACACTTAACCCAAAATGAAACCTAACATAACCAAAATCCATCATAGGCAAAATTGATTGAAACCATTGATCTAAGTTCACTCATGACCTATGTTTGAACTTTATCAAACCAACATTTGAGCCTAACCTATTAATTGGCTATTTGACTAAGTTGACCCATTTTGACCTAAAGGGTCAAAATGTGTCAAAACTTGATCTAAGTCAAATTGATTAGAACCAATGGGTAAAGTCCATTCCAAATCACTTGTTGAACTTGTCCAAAGCCTCAATTGGCCAACTAGACCTAACCTAGCCCAATTGATTTTATACCCAACATGACTTGAAGGGGTCATGTTGAGCTAAAATTGAACTTAACCCAAATTGATTGGAAACAAAGATACCAATCCACTCCATATAACTAACTTAACCTAAACCTATTCTTGGCCTACCTCAAATAGGTCAAATGGGTCAAATAGGTCAACTTGACCCATTTGACCTAAGTGAAGTCATATGAGCCATATTCAAAACTAATCCAAATTAAACCAAACCAAAGCCACCAAAACATTTCAAATGGTCATATGAACTTAATCCAACCTTTGGTTTGACCCAATTTGACCTATTGGTCAACTTGACTCAAGTTGACTCATTTTGACCTAAATGGGTCAACATGAGCCAAACCCTATCAATGAATTCCAAATCCAATGAAACTTGGCCAAACCTAGTTTCTCCACATACCCAACATGTCCAAAGTGGAAAAATAGCAAAATGGCCATCTTACCCCTAGGCCATAGAATAAATTTTGGCTTAACCCATGGGTAATTTAGTCATACACTCTTCACAATCACTTAAGGCTTTCCTAAAAGCTCAAGGGGGCCTAGGGGAGGGTGGTGCACCCAACCCAATGGGTTTGGGTCAGCCCAATTGGTCCATAGACCAAACCCGACCCTATGGTCAAAAATTGAAATTTCAAACTCCCTCTCATGCTCAGATTGAAGCACATGGGAGGTTGGCAATCCACTCCTTGGCTCAAACTGACCATGTGCACACTCCGAACTGATCAAACAATCCTCAGCCTATAATCAATTGGATCAAAATGGCATGTCCATTGCCGGCCGTCTGATCCTTCAAGGGGAAGATATATTCCTCCTAAAAAAACTCAAATGCATATTTTCCTAATTTGATTAAGTGCTAGTGAGACCTAGGAGCCATTAGAGAGTGATATCAAGCATCCTAGAGCTCATTCCATTCTTCCATTTCTCCATTTCCAAACAGTGAAAATAGGGGAAGCCAATTGAATTACCAACTTCTTCCATACTTCATTTCCTTCCAATTCCTTTTGTAAGCATACTTAGGTGGCCAAGTTGAGCTCATCTAAGTTGATTCCTACGTTTTAAAGGCAAGGAAGGATTGAATTGGATCAAAGCCGAAGCTCAAGCATAGGAGGAGGTGACCCATAGAAGGATCCACTCAACCTCAATGCTCATACTCTCAGTGAGGCTTCGTCTCAACCAGATAAAGTTTCTCCAAGGGAATCTAGCACCGGTGAGATATGGGATTTTCTCACCATTAAACTCAATGTGGTGTGGAGCTTTGTGAAAGAAATTTTCACCCCATCAATTTTTGACCGTTGAATTTTTTGCTCTCTATCTTTAGATGGTACGGGTTGAGTTTGGTTTCATTCCATACTAGATCTAGCTTTTATCTTCCCCTTGATCATGGATGGTCTCTACTAATCAAGGGGAAGAACTTGGATGATCTCATCCGTCCATCCACACTTTTTAGATGGACGGATGAGGTTATTCAGCATGTTTAGATATCCTTTTATCCGATTTAAAATGCAGGGAGATCCTTGGCCGTCCAATCTTTGATTGGATGGCAGAGGATTAAAGCGCATGCGAATGGGTTAGGAACAGCAAACTCATCTCACCTTTTCAAAATTAAATCAAACTTCAAACTAAATAAAAATCACTTTGAAATTCACTTTGATTTATTTAAACTTTCTTATTCTATAAGATTGTCTTTAGGATTTAAGTGAAGTGAGTTTGTTTATATGCTTTCATTACTTTGAATCTTTCCCTAACATGTTAAGTTGTATGCCATGTGATTTCATGCATTCATAATTTTGAAATTCAAATATTAAAAATAAAATTATTTACTTTATGTCAAATTTGCATGAGTTGGCTAAAGTAGAAATATGAATGGCTATTATCACTACTAAATCCAAATTATTTTCAAAATACATAAATCAAATACCAAATCAAAGTATACTTATAGTTTAATTATAAGCTTGCATGTGATAGATTATAAAGTCATGCTTAGTATAGGTTTCCTTTCTTTCTTATGTTAGCATAATTTTGAATAGGAGTTGGTAAGATGTAGGGTTCATTTGAAAAGAACCCAACACTTACTTAACTCTATATCCTATTCAGCCCTATGCTATCACCTAAGAAGGGTTGCCAAAATTTGAATGCATAAATTGCATAAAATAAAATTATTCCATTAAACAACTTTTGCATTTTCTTTTTCTATTTCATTTCTTTTATACATATGTTTATATTTAAGGAAAGTGGTATATTAGTCTGGATAATCCCGAGGTTGTGAGGCTTTAAGTGACCCTAAGTAGGTCTTGTACCTTACACCTCAAACAAGACTCACTAATTTATGCCTTTCTTATTTTCATGTATGCAAATTTGGTTAAGGAAAACCCTTTCTACTTAAGAAAAATCATGCACATTCAACTCCTAAATTTCCTTAAATGAATTACTTAGCATGCATCATAAAGTATGTTAAATACTCTCATTTGTATGTATAGATATGCTTAAGGTCCATCCATATACATGTTATGTATGTTGGGGAAAGAAATGAAGTAATGTGTGTTATGTGAATTTTGATTCATTTTATTTAATCCTAAAATGCCTTTCTTTTTGAATAGGTTTGTTTAGATTTTATCTAAACTTGGGATTAATTAAAAGATGTAATCAAAATATTCACCTAAATGAAACTAAAATGTGAATCTACTTTAGAAATTACTTAGGTTAGGGAAGGAAAGAGATGTTCTCTTCTCTTTTCCTCTCTTCATAACTAGTAATTAATTGTAGGTTTCACTTAAATCACTTCGTTCCGGTTACGTATTGCTATGACTAGAAATAACTAAACAACCCAAATGAAATCCTCCTCTAAGTTGAACATGTTCTTCACATTTAAAAATTTGAACCTAAAGTCATAATAAGCATACCACAAACCTTCAAAATACACACATTAGTCTAAGTCACCACTTCTAGCAGCTTTAAGTTAGGTTGGTGCATGGTTTGATGTTTATTTGTTTTGTGATATATTTTAGACTAGATGTTAGGGTGTATGCTCGATGAATGAATGATAGGATGTTCTTAGTCTAGCTATTCTTTTCTGCAGGAGATTGTGCTTAAAGGAGCATTATCATAAATAAAAATATAAATACTTTTGCTTGCAGGTGCTTTATACCCCTAAGCATAATCCATAGGCCAGGTAAACTTAGTCACCCATGTGTGGGGTGATAAGTACAATATACATGCTTGGGATTTATGTGATGTGTTTTAGCTAACCTTTATTTTGCAGGTGTTAGTTAGATTTTCACTTTTTCTTTTCATGTAAATTTGTGCAATTAGGATTTTGGAATGTTTATTATGGTGATTAGGATGAGCATTGGTTATAAGATCCTATCCTGTACACCATGTGAAGCCTCAGAGCATCTACCTTCCAACCATCCAAAGGAGGAACCAAAAGAAAAGAAGAAGAAAGAAGAATTAAAGCTTGAAGACCCCCATAATAATGAATTCCTTGCTTAATTATAATATTCATTTGTAATCTGGGTTGTATAAGGGTAGAGCTCGACTACCACATTTGATATTTTTGATTTTGTGCGGTGGTGCCTGACTATAATGACTATTTATTCTTTTTGCAATTAGCTTTATAAGTTGGTTGATGATTTGTTTAGCTTTTGCATTAAGTTGCATAATTTTCCTAGTTTCTTCCTTGCTTTATGTATAGCCTGGATGTGGATTAGGCTCTTTAGGAAAAAATAAATATTTTACCCAACCTAATAATTCAAATTAAAATTAAATAACTCATAACCTCACCTAAAGCTTAGGTTTAAAATCAAGATAAAAGAATTAGCAATCCCTTAGTCGGATGAGCATTTCTTTTCTAATATCATCCACAAATGCATCTTATTTCACACTTGATTGGAGGGCTTCCACCTTTGCCAGAGAAACTTGGCTTGACCTTTGAGAACCATGGTGAAAACTCACCTCCTCCCTTCTCGCTGATTTTGGCCAATAATCTGATTTCTCATGCATTACTCATATGAATCCTATTAGCCTAAGTCAAAATGATTTCCCAAAATGAAATAAAATGAAATTTGAATTGCATTAGATTTAGGTCATTTGAAGCATGTCCCTTTACATGATCTAGTCTCTTTAAGGACTTAGTCTCTTTCTAATAAACAACAACCTAGTTGTCTTGCATAAGCATAACGACTTGCCTACATGTATTTAAAATTATAGGAGGAGTTAGTTGGTGGCCACCCCAAGACGGTTGTAAGTCCAAACTGTCGAGTGGTTTGTCCTCTCTTGTGGAGAAAAATCAACTACCCAATTTTTATCTTAGATTTAGGTTATGTTTTTGGCCCTCGCCAAAGCTCCCTAGATTTAGGTTTTGAGGTTGCTTTTCCTCTTTGTGGGCCATAAGCTTAATTCCTCACCTCTTAGGAATTTCCTTAATCTTGTGTTTAGGAATCTTTAAGTCCTAAATTTCTAATAAAAAAATGCAACTCCAACAAACTAAATCCATTTCTAAAATCTAAAGCTCAATTATAAAATAGTTTAAAATGCTTACTAGGTTTCCCAGCATCGTGGGCATCTCCTTCTTATCTTTCATTTTAGTTTCGATAATAACTCCCTCTTTCGATCAATCCCTTTTGATCTTCAAAATAATACCAATCGATTGATAGTCCTTCCCCATTGAAATCTTCAGAAACAACGATCATTTACCTGTCGAGATTTCTAAGGGGTCTCCCTTAATGTAATTTATGAGGCTTGCCTATAGAGAACTTTGAACCCGTTTAAAATAAACCCTACTTTACTTTTCTATGTAAAATAGGAGAAGAATTTCTGGTACATATGCAGACTCATCGTCATTATGAGTCATTAATGAGGTGATTGGATCCATTAAAGGGTAGTGACTTCAATCTTTCAAGATAGTATACTATTTCCTTAATGACATACTCGATCACCTAAATAATTACATCTACGGATCTACATGGCATTCTAAAAAGATGAATTTCTATAAGGGTCTTATCCTCTTTCATTTCTCACCAACAGATTTGAAAGGCGACTCCTCACCCCTCGTATAGGAATTTTTCTCCACAATGTGTTAAAAGGAAGAGGACGCCTCTAAGGGACTCTTACACCTACGATTTGAAGAAGTGGTGCCACGGATGGCAAACAGGATTCCCACTAAGAAAGGATGTCACTTGGGTTCTCTCACACCTATCTTAGTTATGCAAATCAAAATAGGATGCCTCTCGGGTTCTCTCACACCTATTCTAATAGCATTGGGAAATTATGTTTGTGTTATGAAAGAGGGATAGGATACCACTGGAGCACTCTTACACCTACCCTAGACACGACATGATAGATTCACAAGGAAAGCAAACAACGCTTCGAAAGAAAAGAAGATTTGATGAATGGAATCAGATTTTATTCTTTTTTATTAATAATTATTTTAAAACATGATTTATTTCATGGGTAATATTTATTTAGATAGAGCCCATTAATTGGAAGCATCGGGTGTTCCCCTTTACAATCAATAAGTTGATAAGATCCTCCTTGGTAGGTCTTCTCTATGACATAGGGGCCTTCCCAAGTGGGTTCAAACTTGCCTCCCATCTTTTGATGGGCAACAATTGGTCTCCTTAGGACTAACACAAGTTCTCCTTCTCGAAAATACCTAGGGCGGACTAGCTTATTACGAGCTTGAATCATTTTGTCCTTGTACAACTTGAGGTTCTGGCACGCCCATAGGCGACTCTCCTCCAAACCTTCGAGCTCTTAACCACTTGCATTGCATTTCTATGGTGATCTTTTCTACCCAATGCTATCTTTAGTGAAAGTTGAACTTCTAAAGGAAGAACGACAACCCATACACTAAGGAAAATGGGGTGACAGTTGGAGTTGGTATGTGTGCGGTAGGCCCACAAAACTCCAACTGCTTATTCCTTGTCGTTTATTATCATCGAGTCTTCTTTAGTATCTGGATGAGAGTTTTGTTGAATGCTTACTAAGCCATTTTCTAGGTAGTAGATGGTGGAGTATCTCCAATCTATACCATGTCTTCTAGCAAAACTGTTGATCTTCGTGCTTTTAAATGCAGTATCATTATCAAATATAATTTATCGAGGCACCCCGAACCTATATACATTATGGTTCCTGAAAAATTGAAGCACATGCTAAGCTGTGACCTCTCTGAGTGGGATGGCTTCCAACCACTTGGAAAAGTAGTTGGTGATAGCTAAGATGAACTGATGACCCTTGGAAGAAGGAGGATCGATCGGACTCACAATGTCAGTACCCCAATACTCGAATGACCATGAGGCCAATGTAAGGTGTAGAATAATGGGTGGTTGGTGGAGGACCACACCATGTACATAACAGTGATGGCATCTCTTAGCTACATCCATGCAGTCTATAATCATCGAAGGCCAGTAGTATCCAAGTCGCTTGATCTTCATCTTCATCTTGGTGATTGATTATGCTCATAAACTTGAATGTACCTCGGTTATAATTCCATGGGCTTCATGTTTATCTAAATAGTGTAACTATATTTGGTCAAAGGACTGTCGGTACAGGTGCCATCAATGAGAGCATAGGAGAGGGTTCTCTATTTTACCTGATGGGCTTGTGACTTTTCTTGAGGTAGTTTGTCGGTGTTCAAGTAATCTATGAACTGTTGCCTCCAATCTAACTCCTTGTCCATTTTGCAATGATAACCTCCCCTTCAAGAGAAAGTCTCTCGATGAGTTCAACATCAATAAGGGATAGGACTTGTCTATTTTGGCCCCTTATTGAAATGGACTCATCTTCCGGACATGCCAATTCTTTGGCAAGTTTGGCCAAAGCATATGATATTGTGTTCTTTACTTGGGGAACCTTGTAGATGGTGACTTGAGAAATTTGGGCCAATAGCTTCATGGTATACTCATAGTAATGATGAAGCTTGGGTTTGAGAACCTTGTAGGACCCGATAATCTGGTTGATGACCAACTGAGAATCCCCAAAAATGTTGATGCTCTTGACACTGATAGTCATGTCTAACTCCAAACCGGTGATCAAAGCCTCATACTCAGTTTCATTGTTGGTGCAGGAGTTGGAAAGATAGTATGAGAATCTCATCACATCGTAATATGGAGTTAGGAAAATTATTCCTACCCCTGCCTTTCCTAGGAGAATAGATCATGGTGATTCACCTTTGTGAAAAGAACCTGCACCATCAAAAGACATCTCCCATTGATGGTTGCTGGCCTCCCCTAAGTTCATGATTTATTCATCAGGGAGATCATCACTAAGTCGAGAATCAACATGAAGTGGGTGTGTTGCTAAGAAATCTGCTAGTGTCAGTTCTTTTAGCACACGGAGGGGTATGAATGTGATATCAAACTACGAGAGGATCATGGATCATCGTGCCAAATGTCTGGATAGCATTGGTTGTGTCATGAGATACTATAGTGAATTCATTCTGGAGATCAAGTTCACCTCATGAGAAAATATATAATGTCATAGCTTTTGGGAAGCAAAGATCAAAATTAGGCAATGTTTTTCGGTAGGTGGGTAGTTCACTTCAGCAGAAATCAGACAATGGCTAAGGTAGTAGAGAGCATTCTCCTTCCCTTTGTCGTTGGCTTGGGAAAATAGAGCACCGAGAGAGTCATCCAATGCAACAATGTAGAGGATGAGTGGCCTGCCTGGGCTAAGGGCTGCTAGAACTGGCGACTTCTCCAAATACTGGTTGATGTCTTCAAAGGCATGTTGGCACTTATCATCCTAGTTGAACTTGGCATCCTTTTGGACAAGTGTTAAAAATAACTTGCATCTCCCCGACAGGTCGGAGATAACGCATCTTAGATACGTCAGCCATCCTTAGAAGGTTCTTAGTTGAGTTAAACTCTTAGGAGGTGGCATTTCTAAGATAGCTTTAATCTTTTTAGGATTTATTTCTATTCCCCAGTGTCGAACAATAAACCTAAGGAATTTCTCTGAAGATACTCTGAATGCACACTTCAGGGGATTCATTTTAAGGTTATATTATCTTAACCATTTGAAAACTACTCTCAAGTCAAAGAAGTGGTCTTTTTTTCTCTTGACTACTAGATCATCAATGTAGAACTCAACGATGATGGATGAGTTCATTGAAGATCGAGTCATGGCGTTGGTATGTAGCACATTTTAAGGCGAAGGCATGACCCTATAGAAGATTACAATCGAGGTTGAAAAGCGGTGTTCTTTCATCTTGAGGAGACATCTTGATTTGGTTGTAGCGGATGATCCATCCATGAAAGAAGACTACATAAGATGAGGCGATGTCCACCATTAATTCTGGTATATGAAGAGGAAACTCATCCTTAGGATAGGCCTTATTTAAGTCCCGAAAATTGACGCATCTACAAATTTGGTCATTCTTCTTCTTAACTGGGATGACACTACAAACCAGCATCAATTAGTTTCTTGACTTCAGAAATAATCTATTGTTCAATTTCTAATTGCATGCGTCTAAGAGCTTATTTAATATGGGTAGTGTTAGGATCTATTGCTAGCTTGTGGACTGCTACGTTAGGAGATAATCTGAGCATTTCTTCATAACTCCATGCAAAGCAGCCTTTAAACTTAGTCAATAGCTTAACTAAGTCATTGGTTTCTTCTTCATTCGACATGACGATGTATGTCGGGTGGATTTTCTTTTATCCCGAGGTTGATTTCTTTAAGCTTGTCAATTATTGAATGAATCTCTCTTCAAATTCTAGTGGTGCCTCTTTGATTTGGAGATCATCTAGATCATCTAAGTTTCTAAACACACATTCTCATTGAGTTGTGAGAAGAACTATCGGACTCAAATGATTGGTAACAACTAGCAATAATCTTCATCATCATTTGGACCCATTATGTAGAATCTAGTTGCTCTTGATTGTGCTTCCCACTTGTATTGTTCCAGCTTTTCAAAGTACTCGATTTGTGGACCATGTATGAGAAACTAAACCTTTCTGTATAAGATTATGAACATAAGGCGAGTAAAAGTCAAATGATAATTCCATTAATTCTTTAAATGTACATCAACTTCAGGACTTGAGGATGATGATCCCAAAAAGAATCTCTTCGGCTTGATGTAACAGGAAGACTTAGGGACTTCCTTAACTACTAAACCTTCAACTTTTTGAGATGTAAGTGAGGTTAGAGCTAAGGTTCTCAGTTGTTGCCTAATAGTTTCATATAAACCTATTTCTAATACTTTGCTTTTGCCTAGAGGCCTGGTCTTCATCTCTGTCCGGATCGAAAGTCACCTCAATGGAACCCAGAGAGGGTTGGTAGTATACTAATCACATTAGACTCATCCTCCGAGCTGGATTCCAAGTCTATGTGAATAGTAGAGGTACTCTTATGAATTGGAACACGACCTCTGTTGGCTGATGGCTAACTAAGGGGTCTTCCACCTTTGGAACTGTCTCTGTTTCTGCCTCTGCCTCTGTCTAGTGGAGGTTGAGCCATCCTACCCACATGTCCATATGATAGAATGAACTGTGGGTGGAATGTAATATGCGGATCTATTTCTTTTTCATTTCCCCTTTCTTGTTTACTTGAATTTTTATTTTTCTTTTCTTTTTCTTTTGCCTTTTATTTTTCTTTATTTTCATTTTCTTTTAATTTTGAGTTTAATTTTGTCCAAGTTCATGAGAAAGGGTGGTTTGAGGAAGATAGTAGATCGCATCCTCATAAATCTCAACCTCTCTAACTGAAAATGGATTTTTCATCTCCATTGACACAGTATTCAATCCCATCTTTTTTGAACTTGATGCACTGATGGAGGGAGGATGGAATTATCTTATTCTGATGTATCCAAGGCCTACTAAGCAAAGCGGTGAATGAAGTATTGAATCAATGATGTAAAACTTGGCTTCATCTTCCTATCTCTAAAGGTAACACTATAGAACGTAAAGCCCACTCACCTTATTCATTGAATCCTCTCAACATCATTCAATCTCCTCAAAGTGTGGAGATGTCGATCATCAAATAGGTAAGGGTCTTTAGACTCATAATGTTCCGATGCACTGATTCCAAGAACCAAGTCCGAACATGTCAAGTCTGTGATGTGGAGGGTTGTGCTCCAAGTCCCCAGAAGGTCTTCATCGTGAAGGTGATCCCCGAGCTTCTTTTTTGTATAATGTGCTTCCTCACCTATAGTCATTGAGCTAAGCATATTTCGGGATCAAGGAGAGCCTTGATTAGTGATTCCCTCATCTCTTTGGATAAGACAAGGGCATCTATATGTTTAGCTTAGATGGCAACTTTCTTAGATGAGAGGACATTGTAGTCCACCTTGCTGGTCTTCCACAAGCATATCCAAGGGTGGAGCATCTGGAGGGCTTCTCGATCCTCACAATGACTTGTTTCCCTCTATCTTGAGGTACTGCCCTAGGAGGTAGAACCTTGCCACTACAGTTAAATTCGGTGATCTCTTGTGGCAAGGTAATAAAAGGTTCTACCTGCACATCAAGCTCACCTACAGCTTCTCCTATGGGACCCTTAGAATCGGATGATTCCAAGTCTATCTCAAGAGGTGAACCCATAGTATTTAGAGTAGGAAAGTCAACTCTGAATCATAAAGAGGAAGATCAAAATTATTATAGTTATTTTGATTTGAAGAGTTATTATTAGGAATAGAAGAAGACAACTCATCAGAAGTAAACAAATGTAATTCAAGCTAACTTTATCCTTCAATTTCTTGGATTTGTTTGAGGATACAAAGTAAAAAATCAAGTAAATTGAGTGAGGTAAGGGATTTGATGCCCTTATTTGTCAATATAAGAGTTCTACTAGTAGAAGAAGAAGAAGCTAAGTGGAGAAGTCACTGTGGAAGCTGCAATGTAGGCTGGACAGACTCGATGGTGGCTGCTATTGCTATCCCAGTTGACACATGTGTTGTTCTTCTTGAGCTCCCCCTTTTCTCGAGTTGGCATTAGAAACTTGCAATCCTTCCTTGATGTTTGAGGTTTGAGCTGACTCAGACACCTGCTAGAAAAGCTTCTTGATCTTCTAAATGATCTTCTTAGAGGTTTTGAATAGAGAAATATCCTAACTTTCTTTAGTTTTGGAAGGATCACATGTATCCCCAAGGATTACCCTGATATAATTGGATGGTTATTCCACAAGGTATTCCTTTGGAATAACTACAACACCAGTCTTGAAGCTATGTTTAAGCCGGTCCTTAAATGTGAAGTAATCCTCTAAAATATGGCCTAGCATACTGTGGTTGGGACAAAAGTTAGGATCATGACTTTTGCTTAGTTCCTCCGATCTCCTAGGCTCGAGCAACTTAAAATCGCTTCTTTAAGAGATTTTTAAAGATCTTCCTGATTACCTCCCTCTTAAATGAATAAGATTTGTTAATTGTATCTAAAAGTGTAGGTGGACCATAACTACCTGGTGGTAGGTATGTGTGATATTATTATTGGTGGTATGGCTGAGGAGGCGGCGGTGCTAGCCATGGAGGCTGTTGTGGAGGCCGGTGGGGTTGCCTCAGTGGTGGCAAAGAAGGTGGAAGTGAAGGCTACTGAGGTCGTGATCTCTCGGACTGATCTCTAGCTGGTTTCTTCCCCTTATCTATAGTTGTCACTACTCTCGACTTCATCTCATAGACCTATTGTGGCTTTGCTTTGGGAAACTGGTCTTGAAAAGGCAACTGTTTGGCCTCTCATTGTATTGCCTTGTTGATTAGCTTCTCAAATATTTTGATAATGAAGCTCTTAAGCATGAAGATGATTGGGCCATGGATATTCTTTAGAAGAATCTCAATGGCATGTTGTTCAGACAGCTGTGACTCGCATTTCATACTCAGGTTACACCATCGAAGAATATAATCAACAAGGGACTCACCTGGGTGTTGTTGTGCTACAATGAGATCACCTACAGTAACCCTTTGTTGAGCTCCAACAAACCTCTTGATAAATAGTTACTCTAACTCAGCAAATGACTTTACTAAACTGTTGGAAAGTTGAGCATACCAATCAAAAGCAATCCCTGCTAGGCTACTAATGGAGAGGTGGAATAACAAAGCGTCACTGCCATCGGCGTTGCAACAACTGGCCCTAAAGTGTGCTATGTGCTGCCTTGGGTTTGCACTGCCATCAAAGCTATTGAAGGAAGGTGGTATGAAACCCTTGAGATATTGGATTTAATCGACTTCCTCTGGGTACGATCAACCCTTTGGAACTAATGATCCTCCCCAGGCTTGAGCCAACACTTCCTTGACTTGCTGCTCAACCATGGATCAGATATCTTTTTTTTGTATGGAGGTACTTTCCACTACCTTCTTATACATGCTAGTCTTGCTCCTTATGAGGTAAGTCTTGGTTGGGTCCAAGACATGCACTAACACTCTAATGCCATTGGTAGGATGAACTAGGGGCTTATTTCAGTATTGAAGCCTACAAGTCCTCAATTGTGTCTATCTATTTGGTCATATTTTTTTACTCAACATATCAGGAGGTGTTGGCTTGGGTTTTGTCTTGATCAACCTCATCACCTTCCATGGCTTTCTGCTCCAAGAAGAGATCTCTAGTATCTACCATGCACCTCCAGTCTCCCAATAAATAATCTTTGTTGGGATCGAAGCTGACCTTCTCCTCATCTAACCAATCATATACCATAATCTCCTTCTTCTCTACAAGATAATGTGCTATTATCTCCTCAAGAGAACTATCAATCTAAATGAGAATAAATGATCTCGGTTGATCGGTGTGATCAATGTCATGCACTGAGAGGCACCGGACCTCGCTGAGAGTCAATCTATGAGGGTATACTCACTAGAGACACACTCTATCATTAGTTATAAAAGGGTGACATTCTAGAAAGTTATATCATCATACATCATCGCTTCCTCGCATCTACCATCTCCCATGTCTGTTGGTGGTTGGTGAAGGATGACCACTATGCTTTAGCACTCCTCCCCACCACCAGAAGGCGAAGGTCAGAGCTTGACCTCGCCATAGGTGGTGTAGATAGTAGGATCCCTCGGCAGCGGATCACCAATGGTGCTTTCTCCGGATATGGCCTTCATGGCCTTTGATGGAACTGGAGATGTTGTGACGTGAACTGGTGATGGCGGACGGGGGGTAGAGCAGTGTGGTGGAGACACCACCGACTCTCTATGAATAGGAGCTATCCTCCTGTGATGACTGGTCCCAGTAAGTAGGATGATGTCTATATGGTCGGCATGGGTAGCGCGCCGAGCTAGAAAATCAACAAGTGCAGGTGTCGGACCGAACCTCCACCTCCCTACAGTGTATGAGATGTATGGGCCTCTGGCCCTCTCCTATGATATGTTTCCTCCACAAGGGATGATAGATCTCATATCAAATTGAGTTCCAGACTCACGAACATTACTCACAGCGGCATAAGGTTGATCGGAGGCATCGACCTCTGCTTCAAACGATGGCTGATGTTGGACCACTGCTGGAGGTGATGTACGAAACCTCCTAGCATCCTCTCTATCTGACCTAGAGAGAGGATGAAACTAGTTTGCTATAACGAGTGGTGAAGTCAAAATAGGAAACTCCTCAACAGCTGAACAAGTGGCTGCCTCCATCTCCCTAGCAATTTTGGTGTGATACCACTTGATCATGCAATTTTTGTTCCTTTGCTGTGTTTTGGTAGGATGAGATGAGTGAGAGCTAGACCCATACTCAAAAGTAGGGGAGGCAATCCCTGAGATCAGGGGAGCCTTACCTTAGTGCGATGAGAGGGTGCTAGCCCTCCAAGGGCAATGAACCACATGCCTGGGGGCGGTGTACTATCCTTCTGAAGCTAGTGGGCGCCACTACTTTCCTCTTCAATGAGGAGATATCAGAATCGAAGGTGATCGATCGATGACCGACTACGCGACCATGGTTATATTGACAATGGTGAGGGAGTGCCCTCACATGTGATCCTCTCCCTTCCCCACCAAAATGGATAATGTGTATGATCCAATGAGGGGGTTGGCATCAGGCCAAATCCATGTCATGGGAAAGTGATACAAATCTTGAGCTTGCCATTTTAATCAACTAAAAAAAGCGAACTATGGTTGCTTGCTTAATCTACAATATAAGAAATGAGCTTGGATCAGGTTTATGTTTTTATTGATTTCTAAATTTGAATTTAAAATTTGAACCCATATCCAATATCTTGGAAGTGTTAAGTGGGGTTCAAATGGATTTGAGAAGAGTTTAGAAATTTGATTGAAAAGATGAATTTTTGAATATGAATCTAATTTCAACAAATTTGGGTATGTTGAAAAATGGATTCAAATATTTTTTAGAATGATGCTTCCATAGGTTCATGTTTGTTTGAATTTAGATTTTTGATTTGAGGACCCTTTCCTTTAACAAATTTGGGTATGTTAAAGTAAGGGTTAATTGATTTTATTTTTGATTTGGTGTTTTTACTTACTTAGCAAATTTGGATATCCTAAGTGAAGTGTTTGAAAATAATTATTTCTTTTTGGTGAATTATTGTTTGATTTTGAAAATTGGAATTGTCACATAGCAAATTTAGGTATCCTAAGTGAAGAACCCAAGTGTGTTTTGTCTGATTTTTGAAAATAGGATTCTTAGCAAATTTGAGTATGCTAAGAATATCATAAAGTGTTTCATTTGTTTTGGATATTTTGATTTTTGCAAAAGTAGGATCCTTAGCAAATTTGTGTATGCTAAGGAAATCCAATGTGTTTTCATTTTTTTTTGATTTGTTTTGATTGAAAGTGGAGACTTTACTTTAGAAATATGGTATGTTAAAGATGAAGTTCCACTTAATTTTAATAATCAAAATTTCACTTATGAGTATGCTAAATGAAATTCCAAAAGATGTGTCAAAATTTGTGTTTTGGTTTTGTTTTGAAAATGGAAACTTCTCTTTAGCAAATTTGGTATGCTAAAGAATGAAGTTCCAAAAGTGCTTGAAAATTTTTGATTTTGAATTTGGAGACTTCACTTAGCAAATTCGAGTATGCTAAATGAAGTTCCAAATGTGTTTGAACATTTTTGGTTTTGAATTTGGAGACTTCACTTAGCAAATTTAAGTATATTAAATAAAGTTCCAAATGTGTTTGAAAATTTGAAAATATGATTGTTAAGTTTTTATTTTTTATTTTTTTATTTTTTGAAAAGAAGACTTCCATTTAACAAATTTGGTATGTAGAAATGGAAATCAACCTTCTTTTTTTTTTTTGCAAATGTGAAATTTTTATTTTGTGTGTGATTATTGCTTTTTGAAAGAGGGAATTCCGACTTAATCATATATGGGATATGTTTTAAGTGGGATTTTTAAATAATATTATTTTTATTTGGGAATGAAATCTTCATTCAATAAATTTGAGTATATTAAATGAAGATGTTCATATGTGCTTTTGAAAAATTTTAATTTTATTTGAAAAGGAAACTTCCATTCAATAGGTGTGAGTGTATTGAATGGGAAAGTTCATATGTGCTTTTGAAAAATTTAGTTTTGTTTGAAAATAAAACTTCCATTCAATAGGTGTGAGTGCATTGAATGGAAAGGTTCATGTGTGCTTTTTGAAAGTTTTATCTTTAATCTTGATTTTGATTTTTGGAAAGATGATTGTTCATTTTATTTTAAAAATGAAATCTTCATCAAAATGAATTGAAAGAATATGTTCATTTGTGCTTTTTTGAAAAATTTAGTTTGTTTGTAAATGAAATTTCCATTCAATAGGTGTAGGTATATCGAATGAAAAGGTTCATGTTTGCTTTTTGAAAATTTTATTTTTGATTGTGATTTTTGGAAAGATGATTGCTTATTTTATTTTTGAAAATGAAATCTTCATCAAAATGAATTGAAGGAAGATGTTTATTTGTGCTTTTGGAAAAGATGGTTAGTTTTACTTTTGAAAATTTCAACATGTAACAATTATGAGAATTGTTAAATGAGGGTGATTTAAGAAGATTTTGTGGAAAATATTTTATTATGTGCATTTTTGAAAAGAAAATTTTTATGAAAAATTTATTTTATTTTTATTATTTTAGAATGAACTTTTCCTTATCATAAAAATGATAAGGAGGAAGTCTTTAATTTTTTTCTTTTTTAGTTAGATCTTTTTATTTTTAACCATTGGAGAACCCAACGAAAGTTTTAAGATCAACGCGGAGTGAGGTCCTAAAACTTAAAAATATTGGCTAACTCAACTTAAGAATGAAATAAGATAAGTGCCAACGGAAAGAAAGATAGTCTCGAATTCATACCAAAGTACAAACCCACTATCGATACTCGAAGACAACGATCATTTACCAAAGATGGAGAGAGGAACCATTCCTAGCAGAGTCGCCAGAAAAAGCAGTGGTAAAAAATATTCTTTATACATTTCTTGCCTTCATCTATCTCCCTCCCCTTTCAAAAAAGAGGATAAATGAAAACAAAAATATATAAAAAATATACACCTTATTTGGGACACCACGTAGATCCTCAGATGTTCTTATTAAAATGATCAGGTATGACATTGAGGAGAGGTGTGCTATCTCGAGAGATAAAAGTCAGCACCCTATAATAAATCACCACCAATAAGGACTCACGAGGATAATGGGTGCATATGTGAGATTCTTCCCTTTTACGAAAAGTAAAGTAGGTTTATTTTAAATCGGGTTAGTTAAGTTTCCTGTAGGCCCCCATAGTTAATTACATCTTAAGGGAGAGATCCTTAAGAATACACTCGATTAAGGTAAATGATCATTCTCCAAAGATTTCAATAGGTAGGACTATCAATCGATTAGTTTATTTTGAAGATAAAATGGGATTGATCAAAGAGAGGGTTTATCAAAAGAAGATAAGTAGAGATGTCCATGATGCTAGAAACCTAGGGCATCTCAAACTATCTATGGTTGGGCTTTATATTTTGAAATTAATTTAATTTATTAGGTTAAATTTTTCATTAGAAATTTAGGACTTATGATTCACAAGATTATAGAAATGCCTAAGAGGTGAGGATTTATGCTTATGGCCCATGAAAGGGAGAAGCTCATAACCTAAATCTAGGAGCTTTGGCGAGAAAGTGACCTAAATCTAAGGTAAAATGGTATTTGGTTTGCCTCCACAAGAGGACAAACCACTCGTTGTTGGACTTACAACAAGGGTGGCCAACTAACTCCTCCTATGATTTTAAATTCATGTAGGCAAGTCATATGATTTATGCAAGATAGCTATGATGTTATTTATTTAGAAAGAGACTAAGTCTTTAAACTCACTCTCTAAAGAGAGTAGATCATGTAAGAGTATGCTTCAAATGACCTAAATCTAATGTAATTCGGATTTCATTTTATTTTTATTTTTGAACAATTATTTTGACTCGGGCTAATAGGATTCATATGCCTAATGCATGAGAAATGATGTTATTGGCCAAAATCAGCGAGAAGGGAGGAGGTTTATTTCCACCATGGCTCTCAAAGGTCAAGCCAAGTTTCTCTGGCAAAGGTAGAAGCCCTCCAATCAAGAGTGAAAATAATATGCATTTGTGCATGATGTTATAAAAGAAGTACTCATCCAGTTAAGGGGTTGCTAACTCTTTTATCTTTATTTTAGCCTAAGTTTTAGGTGAGGTTATGAATTCTTTAATTTTAGTTTTGAATTGTTAAATTTGGTAGAAGATTTATTTTTCACTAAGAGCCTAATCCACATCCAGGTCATACATAAAGTAAGAAAGAAACTAGGAAAAGGATGTCACTTAATGCGCAAGCTAAACAAATCATCAATCAATTTATAAAGCTAATCACAAAAGAATAAGAGGTCATTGTGGTCGGGTATAATCACATAAACCCGAAAACAAATTGGGTAGCCGAGCTCTACCCTTATACAACCCAGATTACAAATGAATTAAATACAATTAAGCAAGGAATTCATTGTTATGGGGGTCTTCAAGCTTCAGTTTCTCATTCTTCTTTTCTTCTTTCTTCTTTGGTTCTTTCTTTTGGATGTTTGGAAGGTGGATGCTCCAAAGGTTTAACATGGTGCATAAGATGAGATCTTATGACCAATACTCATCCTAATCCCCATAACAATCATTGCAAAATCCTAATTGTAAAAATTACATTAAAAGGAAAAGTAAATCTAGCTAACACGTGCAAAATAAAGGTTAGCTAAACAAACCACCAAATCCCAAGCATGTATACTAAACTTATCACCCCACACATGAGTGACTAAGTCCACCTAGCTTATTGGATTATGCTTAGGGGTATAAGCACCTGCACTGCAAAAGTATTTATATTTTTATTTTAAGCACATTCCCAGAAAATAAAACTAAGATATACCATTCATTCTATGCATACATCCTAAACATTTAGACTAAAAAATATATCACAAAATAAAATCAAGCATCAAACCATGACCTTAAACTAAAGCTAGAAGTGGTGACTTAGCTAATGTGTGTGCTTTGGAGGTTTGTGTGGTATGCTTAGCTATGACTTTAAGTTAGATTTTCTAAGTGTGAAGCATGTTCAACATAGAGGAGGGTTTCATTTAAGTGATTTAATTATTTTGGATTGATTTTATTTTATATTTTGATTAGGTTCAAGTGAATTAATCCTTAATTAAGTTATAAGAGAGGGAAAGAGAACTTCTCTTTCCTTCCTAACCTAAGTAATTTCTAAAGTGGATTCATATTTTAGTTTTATTTAGTGCTTTAATTAGGTGTTTTAATTAATCCTAAGCTAAGATGAACTCTAAACAAATCCATTTAAAAAGAAAGGGCATTTTAAGATTAAATAAAATGAACTAAATTCACAAAACATATATCACTTCATTTCTTTCCCAACATATATAACATGCATATGAATGAGTCCTAAGCATATCTATACACAAAAATGAGAATATTTAGCATACTTTATTATGCATGCTAATCAATTCATTTAATAGAATTTGAAAGTTTATGATGCATAATTTTCATTAAGTAACAAAGAGATTTCTTATCCAACTTTCACATGCACATATGAATGTATGAAAGGTATAAGTGAGTACGATGCCATTGTTAATCAGAGGTGTAAGGTACAAGACCTACTTAGGGCTACTTAAATCCTTGCAACCTCGGGATTGTCCAGACTAATATATCACTTTCCTTAAATACAAGCATGTGTACAAAAGAAATGAATGGAAAAGAAAAGAATGCAAAAGTTGGTGTTAGTTGATTTATTTTTGTTTATATAATTTATATGTGGAAGCATAGGTATCCTTCTTAAGTGATAGTATAGGATATAGAATTAGGCAAGTGTTAGGTTCTTTTCAAATGAACCATACACCTTGTCAAATCCTATTCAAAACTATACTAAAAGAGAAGAGAAGGAAGACCTACATTAAGCACATCTTTATATTTTACTCATGTGAAAACTTATAATTAAGCTATAAGTAACACACTTTCAGTTTTGATAACTGATTCATACATTTTGAAAATAATTTTAATTTAATAGTGATAATAGCCACTCATATTTTTTTACTTTAGCCAATACATGCAATTTTGACATAAATAAAACATTTCTGTTAAATTTGATTTTGAAAAGCATGGATGCATGAAACCACATGGCATAAATATTTAACATGTTGGGGAAGAATTAAAGCAATGAAAGCATGTAAACACATTCACTTCAACTAAATCCTAAATATAATCTTATGAAATAAGAAAGCTTAAAGTAAATCAAAGTTTATTTAGTATAGTTTTTGTTTGATTTTGAATTTGATTTAATTTTGAAAATGTGAGTTGAGTTTATTGTTCCTAACTTATTCCCACATGTGTTTGATATTTTTGTTTAATTTTTAGATGATTATATTTATTTTAGATTTTGATTAGGTTAAGGTATGAATTAAACATGTTAATTAACCCTTACCTACACCACCTTAGCATAGTTAACCAAATAATTATGAGTCAATGAGATGACATAAACTCTCACAAGGAATTTAAATTTTCAATGCACCTAGGAAAAAAAGGGCCTAATGCAATTTGGCTCATGATTAATGGTTAATTAAGCTAAGGGGTTTAACTTAAGTAATTTCAAAACACCCCTCACACATATGAGTTGAGTTTTGATTTCCTTAATTGAACTTAGGCTCTTGAACACCTAAGCATCTACGCAAAGTAGATTAATTAAGTTCTGGAAAGTTTTAGAATTTTTAAAAATTAATTAAGAGGGTAATTTGTGACTTAGCCCTTAATTAAGAGAGGATTAAGAAAAAAAGAGGGTTTAAGGAATAGCTTAGGGGAAATTCCCAAAAATTATTTTCTAAACCTCCCATTCACTAAATTAGACCTTAATCAACTTCAATAAGGTTTAAAACACTAATCAAACCCTTATTTATCCTTAATTACATAAAGGGGGGTAATTAGAAAATGAATTATAAATTTTCCCAATCAAACCAACAATAAATCCTAAGAAAATTTGGAGAGGTAGAAGTCATCCCCCAAAATACACACAAGAAGTTTGAGATTAATCAGTTGATTAGTTAGGGAGTAATTAGCAAATTAATATTTCTAATAAAATAAATAATTAGAGGAAAACACATCTCAAAATCCATTAAAACCAATTTTGGAATATTTTAGGTTGAATTATCTTTCAGTGACAATTTACCTCATATTTTTTTGATTTTTCTTTAGAGAGATATAAAATTTTAAATTTTAAGTAATTAATTAAAATTAAATAAACCCTAATTAATCCCTAAATCCCATGGCATGCCACGCGTAAGCTGACTCAGATGTGTTTTACACATGTCGACCCATGAGTGGTTACTTAAATGTCTTATCGTAGCACTGCGTGGCGGCGGTGTTATGCACTTTGGTATCCTCCGTTCGATCAAGGATTGAACGACTAAGAATTAATTTGAGGTTTTAAAGGGATAAAATCATATATATATAATAGGATTTAATCTCGACCATCCATCCAAAATGCGTGGATGGATGGCCAGAGATCATCCTTGTTCTTCTGTGAGGAATAATGGAGACCATCCACTTTCAAATGGAAGATCTGATCTAGATCGAGCTCAGATTGGAATGAAATCTTGCACACACCATCTAACCCTAATGACAAGCATATTTAACGGTCAAAATCTCATGCCATTAAAATTTCTTTCACAAAGGACCAACACACATTGAGTTTAGTGATCAAAAAATTTCATACCTCACCGGAGGTGATCACTGGTGTTCAGTTCCCTTGGAGGAGCTTCATTTGGTTAAGACGAAGCTGTGGTGAAAGTTCTAGCTCTTGAGGTTGAGTGGATAGCTCTATGGACCAACCCCTCCTTAGCTTCTTTGCAGCTTTGATGGAATTAGATCTCCCCTTGCCTTTGGAACTTGAGAGAGAGCTTAGGAAAGCTTGACTTGGTCCCCTGAGGGAGTGTGCAAAGGGAATTGACTTGATTTGGTGTGTGGAGAAAACTTGCAAATCAATGGAGTTCCTCTGTTTTCACTTGAGGAAAACTGAGAATGGCCAATTCAAAATCCTTCTAAGAAGCTTAGGATCACTCTAGAATGGCTCCTAACACTCTCCTTTACTCAATCAAATTAGCCTACGTTGGAATTGAAGTGGATTAGAGGAGTATATCTCCCCCTTAGACAATCGGATGGTTGAAGCTTAACTTGCCATTTTGATCCAATTGACTTGAGGGTTATTGGTGTTAAAAGCTTGCACATGGTTTGGGCTGGAGTGTGGTGTAACCTCATGTGCTTCAAATTGAGTGGGAACATGATTCTCATATGGCCAATTTGAGCCATGTGCTCAGTTTTGGCTTTGGGTCAAGTTAGGCTAACCCAAATCCATTGGGTTGGGTGCACCACCCTCCATAGGGTCTACTTGACTTATTAAGAAAGTATCAAGTAGTTATGCAGAGGAATTGACCAAATTTCTTATGGATTTGACAAAAATTTGTTCTATGGTCTATGAGTAGAATGGTCATTGGGCTTATTTTTGAATTTGGATATGTTGGGTATGTTAAGAAAATGGGTTTAGCCAAGTTTCATTGGATTTGGAGTTCATTTGGTATGGTTTGGCTCATGTTGACCCATTTAGGTCTAAATGGCTTGGGTCAAGTTGACCAATTGGTCAAATTGGGTCAAACCAAGTGTTGGGTCAAGTTTATATGACCATTTGAAATGTTTTGGTGGCTTTATTTTGATTAATATTGGTATAGGTTTCAATTTGGTTCATATGACTTCATTTAGGTCAAATGGGTCAAGTTGACCAATTTGACCCATTTGACCTATTTGAGCTAGGTCATGGGTAGGTTTAGGTTTGGTTAGTCATATGAAGTGGATTGGTATCTTTGTTTCCAATCAATTTTAGTTAAGTTTGAATTTGGCTCAATATGACCCTTTAGGTCAAGATGGGTTCAAGGTCAATTGGGCTAGGTTGGGTCTAGTTGGCCAATTGAGGCTTTGGTCAAGTTCAACAAGTGATTTGAAATGAACTTGACTCATTGGTTTCAATCAATTTGGCTTAGATCAAGTTTTGACACTTTTTGACTTTTTAGGTCAAGTTGCGTCAACTTAGGTCAAGTGGCCAATTGGGCTAGGTTAGGCTCAAATGTTGACTTGGTCAAATTCAAACATAGGTCATGGATGAACTTAGATCAATGGTTTTGATCAATTTGGCCTATGGTGGATTTTGGCTATGTTAGGTTTCATTTTAGCTAAGTGTTGACTTGGTCAACCCTTTGGTTTGACTTGGTTTGACCCAATTTTATTGATTGATCATCTCATGATGATTGTTGGTCATGATGAGAGGCATAGGTGAGTTTGATTCAATCCAATTTGAGATTAGAATTTGGCTCATAAGGATACTTTAGGATCACTTTGGGTCAAGTGAGTCTAAGTGGGTCAAATTGGTCAAAGCTTGTTTGATTGAACTTGCATATGGACTTATGATTGAAATATAAATCTATTTGCAAGTGGTTTGAAGTCAAATGAGTTTTGATTCATTTGACAATTTCATATTCAAAGGAAGAACATGAATGGATTTGGGTTTGAATTTTGAAATGAGTTTTGATTGGTGATTAAAGTTTGTATTTATATTTAGATTCATGACTGTAAGATTGATTGAATCATGAAGGAAAATCAAGAGTTTGGCTTGATTTGAAGTTCATTTGGCTAAGTTCAAGATTTTGACTTGAAAAGCTTAAGTTGGATTTTGAATGGATTTGAGTTTGATTTTTGGAAGTGATTTTGATTATTTGAACTTATATTTTATTTATATATGTGATTATAAATGATAATATAAATGGGTTATGAGAAAATTTCATGAGTTTGAAGTGATTTGATCATGATCTAGGCTAAGTCCTTAAGAGAGGATTAAGGAATTTATAAAAGATTTGGAATTTTTGAATTTGAATTTTTGAATTTGGTTTGATTGATATATGTTTATATTTCATTTATATATGTTAATATAAATGGGAATATAAATGAGTTATGAGAAAATCTCATGAGTTTGAATTGATTTGAAGATGATTTTGGATAAGTCCTTAAGAGAAAATTAAAGACTTATAAAATTTTTGGAGTTTGAAATTTCATGCATGGGTTTCAATCATGTGGCATTGATTTAAGTTTGAAGAAAATCAAATAAAATTGATTTGGAGTTTAACTTGAAGGAAGGAAGGTGAGGAGTGGTTCAAGTTAAGGATAGGAAAATTTTCTAATCTAGGCATGACCCATTCTTATAGCTAACTATTCTAAGTCTCTAGGGCTAGGTTGAGTGTCCACCTAATCACTAGATGTGCCTTAAGACTAAGGAACTCTTAAAGTCTAAGAGAACTCCTATGTCTAATATGGAGGGGTTAAGAGCTCATTCTAAAAATGAGTTCAACAGGTGCACCACCCTCCATAGGGTTTACTTGACCTATTAGGAGAGTATCAAGTAGGTATGAAGAAGGTTTGACCAAATTCCCCACGGATTTGATCAAAATTTGTTCTATGGTCTAGGGGTAGAATGGTCATTTGGCTGATTTTTTGAATTTGGATATGTTGGGTATGTTGAGAAAATAGGTTTGGCCAAGTTTCATTGGATTTGGAGTTCATTTGATATGGTTTGTGTTATTTAGGTCAAATGTTAGGAAAGTTGAACAAATTGGTCAATTGGTCAAACAAGGTTGGGTCAAATTCATATGACCATTTGAAATATTTTGGTAGCTTTGGTTGGATTCAATTTGGTTTATGTTTGAATTTGGTTCATATGACTTCATTTAGGTCAAATGGGTCAAGTTAACCAATTTGACCCATTTGATTTGAGCTATGGTCATGGGTAGTTTAGGTTTGGTTTATGAAGTGGATTGATATCTTTGTTTCCAATCAATTTTAGTTAAGTTTGAATTTATCTCAACATGACCCTTTAGGTCAAGTTGGGTTCAAGGTCAATTGGGCTAGGTTAGGTCTAGTTGGCCAATTGAGGCTTTGGTCAAGTTCAACAAATGATTTGAAATGAACTTGACCCAACAGTTTCAATCAATTTGTCTTTGTTCAAGTTTTGACACAATTTGACTTTTTAGGTCAAGTTAGATCAAGTAGCCAGTTGGGCTATGTTAGGCTCAAATGTTGACTTCATCAAGTTCAAATATAAGTCATGAATGAACTTAGATCAATAATTTCAATCAATTTGGCCTATAGTGGATTTTGGCTATGTTAGGTTTCATTTTGGCTAAGTGTTGACCTAGTCAATACTTAGCATTAAGTGATTGAAGTTTGTATTTATATTTGGATTCATGACTATAGGATTGATTGGATCATGAAGAAAAATTTCAAGAGTTTGGCTGATTTGAAGTTGATTTGGCTAAGTTCAAGATTTTGACTTGAAAGGCTTAGGTTGGATTTTGAATGAGTTTTTGATTTTGGAATTGGTTTTGAAATTTATATTTCATTTATATATGTGAATATAAATGAGAATATAAATGGATTATGAGAAAGTTTGATGAATTTGAAGTGATTTGCTCATGATCTAGGCTAAGTCTTTAAGAGGAAATTTAAAGGACTTAGGAAATATTTTGAATTTTTGAAGCTTGAATTTTGAACTTGATTTGATTGATTTTAATTTATATTTCATTTATATATGTGAATATAAATGAGTTATGAGAAAATCTCATGAGTTTGAATTGATTTGAAGGTGATTTTGGATAAGACCTTAAGAGAGAAATTAAGGACTTAAAAAATAATTTTGAATTGGAAATTTGAATTTTGGATTTAATTTGATTGATTTGAATGTATATTTCATTTATATATGTGAATATAAATGAGAATATAAATGAGTTATGAGAAAATTTCATGTGTTTGAATTGGTTTGATCATGATTTAGGCTAAGTCCTTAAGAGAAGATTAAGGACTTAAGAAAGATTTGGAATTAGGAATTTCATTCATGGGTTTCAATCATGGATTTCAATCATGGATTTCAATCATGTATTTCAATCATGGATTTCAATTATGTGGCATTGATTTGAGTTTGGAGAAAATCAAATAAGATTGATTTGGAGTTTGACTTGAAGGAAAGAAGTGGTTCCTCAGGCAAGTTTTCCTAACACCCCTAAGGCATGACCTATTTCTATGGCCAACTCTTCTAAGTCTCTAGGGCTAGGTTGAGTGTCCACCTAATCACTAGATGTGTCTTTAATACTAAGAAACTCTTAAAGTCTAAGAGAAGTCATATGTCTAAGATGGAGGGGTTGAGAGCTCATCCTAAAAATTTGGTCAACACTCACTTAAGTTCATGATTTGTTCATCGGGGAGATCTTCAGCGAGAAGTCAGTGGATGTGTTTGCTAAAATCTAGTGCTTGTCCTATACCACATGGATTATTAAATATCAGAGAATCATGGACCATCGTTCCAAGCGTCCGGATAGCATTGGTCGTTTCATGATATACTACATTAGATTAGTTCTAGAGATCAAGTTTACCTTATGAGAAAGCATATAGTGTCGTAGCTTTTGATATGCAAAGATCAAAGTTAGGTAATATTTCTCACTGGGTGGATAGTTCGCTTCAGCAGGAATTAGAAGACAGCTAAGGTAGTAAAGAGCACTCTCCTTCCCTTCGTCATTGGTTTGGGCCAATAGAGCATCGAGAGAGTCGTCTAATGCAGCAGTGTAGAAGCTGAGTGGCCTGTTTGGGATATGGGCTACTAGAATTGATGGCTTCACTGCTTGATATCTTCAAATACATGCTAGCACTTGTCATCCCACTTGAACTTGGCATCCTTTTTGACAAGTGCTAATAATGGCTTGCATCTCCCCGATAGGTAGGAAATAAAGCATCTTATATCTGCCAACTATCCTTGGAAAGATCTAAGTTGAGTTAAGCTTTTAGGAGGTGGCATTTCTTAGATAGCTCTAATCTTTTTTGGATCTATTTTTATTCCCCAGTGTCGGACAACAAACCCAAGAAATTTCCCTGGGCTACTCAATGCAAACTTCTTGAATTCATTTTATATCTTAACTTGAAAACTACTCTCAAGTTAAAGAGGTGGTCTTCCTTTTCTATCCTCTTGACTACTAGGTCATCAACATAGCACTCCACCTAATGATGGATGAGTTCATTGAAGATCTGATTCATGGCCTGTTGGTATGTAGCACCAGCATTTTTAAGGTCAAAAGGCATGACCCTATAACAATAGATTCTTATCGGGGTTTGAAAGACTGTTTCTTTCATCCTCGGGGGTCATCTTGATTTGATTATAGCTAGATGACCCATCAATGAAAAAGAAAATTGCATGAGATGAGGCGATGTCAACCATTAATTCTGGTATAGAAAGAGGAAACTCATCCTCAGGACATGCCTTATATAAGTCTCTGAAATCGATGCATATGCGAATTTGGCCATTCTTCCTGTTAACTAAGATGACACTGGCTAACCAGGTAGGGTATTTTTCTTTCCTAATGAAACCAGTATCGATCAATTTCTTGACTTCAAAAATGACATGTTGTTCAATTTCTAATCGCATGCATCTAGGAGTTTGCTTGATAGGGTTAGCGCTAGGATCTATTGCTAGCTTGTGGACTGCTACATCAGAAGATAATATGGGCATCTCTTCATAAATCCATGCAAAGCAGACCTTAAACTCAGTCAATAGTCTAACTAAGTCATTGATTTCTTCTACATTCAGTAACGAACTGATGTATGTCGGGCATGGATTTTCTTTTGTCCCAAAGTTGATTTCTTTAAATTTGTTAATCATTGAATAGATCTCCTCTTCAAATTCTGGTGGTGCATCTTTGATTTGGAGATCATCTGGATCATCTGAGATTTCTAAACACACATTCTCATAAGAGTTGGTGTTGTGTAAAAAGAGCCTATCATACTCTAAATGATTGGTAACAAGATAGTCATATCATCAACTTGACTCACTTGTCGAATCCTATCTTAATTGTGCTTCCATGATTCCATAGCTTCTTAAAATACTCTAACCTGTGCCTGGACCATGTATGAAGAACCAAACCTTTTTTGTATAAGATTATGAACACAAGACGAGTAAAAGTCAAACGGTAATTCCAATAATTCTTTGTATGAATTCTCCTCAAGTTCTACATCATCTTTAGGACTTGAGGAGGATGATCCTAAAAAGAATCTATTCGGCTTCATATCACTAGAAGACTTAAGGGCTTCCTTAACTACCAAACCTTAAACTTTTTGGGATGAAAGTGAGGTTAGAGCTAAGGTTCCCAACTGCTGCCTGATAGTTTTACATGCATCTGATTCAAATACTTTTCTTTGTCTGGAGGCCCGGTCTTCATTTCTTTCTTGCTAATCACATTAGACTCATCCCAGCTGGTTCCAATTCTATGAATAATAGGGTATTCCTATGGCTGAACATAACCCCTATTGATGGTCAACTAGTCTTCACTTAAATCCCTCTTGCCTGCACGGTGTGAGTCATCCTACCCATGTCCATATGATGGATGAACTGGGTGGAATATGATGCTTCTTCTTCTCTTTCATTCTTGTTTACTTCTTCATTTTCTTTTTTTCTTTTTTTTCTTTTGCTTTTGAATTAGAATTTTGTCCAAGTTCATGAGAAAGGGTGTTTTGAGGAAGATAGTAGGTCGCATCCTCATATATCTTAATCTCTCTAACTGAAAATGTCTTTTCATCTTCTTTGGCATAATACTCAATCACATCCTTCCTGAACTTGATGCACTGATAGAAGGAAATGGAATTATCTTGTTCTGATGTATCCAAGGCCTACCGAATAAAGCAATGAACAAAGTATTCGAATTCATTATGTAAAACTCGGCTTCAGTCTTTCAATCACCTATCTCCAAAGGTAACACTATGGAACCTAAAGCCCACTCACCTTTTTCATTGAATCCTCTCAACATCATCCAATCTCCTGGGAGTGTGGAGAAATTGATCCTCAAATAGGCAAGGCTTTTTAGACTCATCATGTTCACCGATGCACTTGGATCGACAAGAACTGCAAGTCAAATCTCATGTCATCAACTATAATGTGAGGGGGGCGGTTGTGCTTCATGTCCCCCAGAAGAAGGTCTTCATCTGTGAAAGTGATTCCCTGAGCTTCTGAATAATGTGCCTCCTCACCAATAGTCGACTAAATGCTTATCTGACCAAGGAGAGCTTTGATTAATGATTCTCTCATCTCTTTGGATAAGATAAGAGCATCGTATATGCTTAGCTTTGATGGCAGCTTTCTTAGATGAGAGCATTATGTGACCCTCCATAAGACAAGGGCATTGTAGTCCACCTTGGGCTAATCCTCCATAAAATTATTCAAGGGTGGAGCATCCTATGGAGGGGCTTCCCGATCCTCTGAACAAATGACTTATTTTCCTCTATCTTGAGGTGTTGCCCTAGGAAGTAGAACCTTGCCACTGCAGAGGTTGACTTTCGTGATCTCTTGCGACAGGGTAATGGAAGGTTCTACCTGCACATCAAGCTCGCCTACAGCTTCTCTTATGAGACCCTCAAAATCAGACTATTCCAAGTCTATCTCAAGAGGTGAACCCGTAGTATTCAAGCTAGGAAAATCCAACTCTGAATCAAAAGGAGGAAGATCAGAATTGTTATAGTTATTGTTTAGACTTGAAGAGTTATTTAGAATAGATTTAGACAACCCATCAGAAGTGACACAGATATAATTCAAGCTAGCTTTATTCTTCAATTTCTTGGATTTGATAGGAGGTACAAAGTAGAAATTAAGTAAAGTGAGAGGAGTGATGGATTTAATTCCCTCATATGTCGATACATGATGTCTACTAGCAGAAGAAGAACTAGCTAAAATAGTTAAGATGTGTGGTTACAAGTGGGGGAGGTTGGACTCGATTGGTGGTTTGCCTAGTTATCCAATCCTTTGCTGTTGCTTGAGCTCCCCCTTGAGTTGGCTCTAGCAACTTGCAAACCTTCCTTGATATTAGAGGTTTAAGCTGACTTAGGCGCCTGCAAGAAAAGTTTTTGATCTTCTGAACAATCTTTTTAGAGGTTTTGGATAAAGAGATATCCCAACCTTCTTTGGCTTTGGAAGGATCGTAAGTATCCCCAAGGATTACCCTAATGGAACTGGATGGTTGTTCCATAAGGTATTCCTTTTGGATGACTATAGCATTGGTCTTGAAGCTATGTTCATGCCAGTCCTTAAATGTAAAACAATCTTCCAAAATATGACCTAGAAAATGGTGGTAGGGGCAAAAGTCAGGATCATTGCTTTTGCCCACTTCCTCCAGCCTTCTAGGTTTGGGTAGCTGAAAGTCAGGTTTCTTTAAGAGATTCTTAAAAATTTTCCTAACTACCTCCTTCTTAAGTGAATATGGTGGAGGGTAGCTACTTGGCGGTGGGTATGTGTACCCATACTTGATGGATATATGGCGAGGAGGAGGTGGTGTTGTGGAGGCTATCGGGGTGGTAGTTTGCCTCTGTGGTAGAGGAGGTGGAAGGCGATTGCACAGGTCTCTCAAAGCGCTCTCACTTTTCCCTTATCTCCTATCTATCAGGCTTCTTCTCATATCTTGCGCTTTGACTTTGTTGGTAGATCTGGAGAAGGTAATTGTTTGACTTCTCCTTGCAAGCTAACTGCCTTGTTGATTAATTTCTCAAAAGTTTTGATAGTGGAACCTTTAAGCATGAAGGCAACTGGACCATGGATATTCTTAAGCAGAATCTCAATGGCGTGCTATTCATACAGCTATGGTTTGCATTTCATACTCAAATTATGCCATCTGAGAATGTAATTAATAAGGGACTGACCATGGTTTTGTTGAACCACAACAAGATTGCCAACAGTGACCCTTTGCTGAGCTCCAGCAAACCTCTTGATAAAGAGTTGCTCCAAATCAGCAAAAGTCTTTACTAAACTATTGTGAAGTTCATCATACCAATCAAAAGCTATCCCTACTAAGCTACTAATGAAGAGATAGAAGAGTAAAACATGGCCACGTTACAAAACAAAAAATGCGATGTGCCTCGGGTTCCCACTTCCATCAAAACTATTGAAGGAAGGTGGCACTAAACCCTTAGGATATTGGATTGCATCAAATTCATCTGTGTAGGGCCTACCCTTTGGAACTAATAATCCTCCTTGGGCTTGATCCAATGCTTCCTTCACCTACTGCTCAATCATGGACTTGATATCTTTTTCCTGTATGGAGGTACTATCGACTACCTTCTTATACATGTTGGTGTTACATTTCTCTACTGGAGGTAAAGTCTTGGTTGGGTCCAAAACATGCACCAACTCTGGCTGACTAGTCTCAGCTATGGTAGGATGAACTACTGGGGTTTGGTTCTACAATGCTAAGACAGTTGCTAATAGATCTTTGAGACTCTTCTCCATCCTATCTAGGTTTTCATCCTTATGTTTTATCTGTCCAAGGAGGTGTTGGGTCGAGTGGGCTATGTTTTCTTACTCGGACTTAACACCTTCCATAATCTGATGCTCTCTGAGGAGGGATCCCCTGGTATCTATCATGCAAAGCCCTACTGAGTCTCCCAACAAATCATCTTCGTTGGGATCAAAACTGATCTTCTCCTTATCAGACCAATCATATCCAAGTGTCGCCTTCTTTTTCATGAAATAGTGAGCTACTATGTCATCTAAAGAACGATCTATCGAGACTACCACAAATGCTTTTGGTTGATCGGTGCTAGGATCCACATCATGTACTATGATGCACCGAACCTCCCCTACTACCGGAGAATCAATCCTATGAGGGTTGTACTTGCTAGAAGATATACACTCCTGACTATCACTGACTCTATACGGGGTGACACTCCTAGGAGGTTCTATGATCATGGGTGCAACTAGGTTGCCACCCTCTCCTTCTGCAACTGTTATAACCATCTCCAAATCCTTCTACGGTGATGATGGTGAAGGGATGACCACTATGCTTCAGGGTCATCATTCCTTCCGCACCATAACTAGGGTAGAAGGTCGAGCAGGAGAGCTCGGCCTTGCCACAGTAGGTGGTGTAGATATGATGGGATCCCTTGGCCATAGTCGGATCACCAACGAGGTCCTCTTCTCCCTGGATGTGGCCTTCTTAGCCTTGAGTGAAACTGGAGATGATGAAACATGAACGGGCAATGGTGGATGAGGTGTAGAGTGGTGTGGTGGAGACACCACTGACTCTCTCGACAGGCTCTCCTCCATGTAGTCCTCATAAAATATTATCTATGTGTCGATGGTGGCGCATTGATCAAGAAAATCAATGAGTGAGGAGATCTCGACCAAACCTCGCCTCTCTCTCGGTGATATGACTGCATGGGTGGGTCCCTCCTCTTGGTAGATGTTTCCCGGGGGATAACATATCTCAAGTCAAATTGAGCCTCAGACTCAGATCATCCATAGGCCCCGCCAACCTGGCATAGAACTGAATGGAGGCCAGCATATGACCTCTCTCTCGACTAACTCGAAATCAGAATGGAGGTGAAGTAGGATCCTACATCCTCTGGACCTAAAGAGGGATGGAATGGGTTTGCTATAACTAGGGAAAATCAGTGAAACTCCTCATAATGATGTGTAGCCTCCATCTCCCACGGTGATGTGTATATCGCTTTATCATGCAATTTTTGTTCCTCCTCTAAGTCTTGGTGAGGCAAGCGGAGTAAGAACTAGACCCGACCTCAAAAGTAGGGGAGAATATCCCTAGGATCAAGGGAGCCTTCCCCTTGGAAGGTGCTAATGAGTGGGTGCTAGCCCTCACTAGGGCAGTATGGGAAACAACCAAAAGCACTGGTGCTATCAAAAAGCTATTGATCTGACAGGAACTACCACGCCTTCCTCTTGATGAGGGAATGTCAAATGGCATATCAATCGAATGACTATTCGCCCATCATTGTGGTCACTAGCATGGTGAAGGGAGTGCCCTCATGTCCCACTCTCAAAACATCATCCAAAATTAATGATGTGGGTGTAATCAGAAAGGGGAAGGCTGGCCTGATCTAGGGCCAACCCCATCCCATGGGGAAAGGTAAAAACATTCTTGGGCGTTGCCATTTCTATCAACTGCAACTGAAACTAAACTATAACTAAAACTGACGCTAAACGAAAGTCTGCAATGTTGAAAATAAACTTGAATCAAATTTCTGTTGATTTTGAATTTTGAATTTAGAATTTGAACCCATACTCAACATCTTTGAAGTGTTAAGTCAGGTTCAAAAGATTTAGAATAGATTTTGAGATTTGATTGTAAAGAAGAATTTTTTGGATGTAGAATCCACTTTTAACAAATTTGGATATGTTGAAAATGGGTTCAAATATTTTGGAGAGATGCTTCCATAGGTTCATATTTGAATTTTAATTTGGATTTTAAGGACCTTTTATTTAACAAATTTAGGTATGTTAAAGTAAAGGGTCAATTTGATTTTGTTTTGGATTTGTGATTTTTGAAATTTACTCACTTAGCAAATTTGGGTATGCAAAGTGAGATGTTTGAAAACAATGTGTTCTTTTTTATTTTTTTTGTTGTGTTTTGTGTGAATCATGTAAATTTTGAGAATGGAATCTTTACTTAGCAAATTTCTATATGCTAAATTAAGAATCTAAATATTTTGTTATTTTTGAAAAAGAGGATCTTTACTTAGCAAATTTAGGTATGCTAAATAAGGGATCTAATGTGATTGATTTTGTTCTCTTGATTTTATGGAAAGAGGATTTCTACTTAACAAATTTAGGTGTGCTAAATAGGAGATCTAAGTGTGCTTTTGTTTTGATTTTGTTGAAAAGAGGATTCTTAGCAAATTTATGTATGCTAAGGAAATTCAAATGTGTTCCATTTTGATTATTTTGAAGAGAGGATCCTTAGCAAATTTAAGTATGCTAAAGAAATTAAAATGTGTTTCATTATTTTGATTTTTTTTTTTTTGTTTGAAAAGAGGATCCTTTGCAAATTTAGGTATGCTAAGGAAATCCAAATGTATTTTGATTTTGAAAAAGAGAATTTTCACTTAGCAAATTTGGGTATGCTAAATGAAAGATTGAAATGTTGTTTTATGTTTTGAAAAGATGTTTGTTGATTTTATTTTGAAAAGAGGATCTTCACTTAGCAAATTTGGGTATGCTAAATGAAGAATCCAAATGTTGTTTCAATTTTGGAAAAAATGATTATTAATTTTGATTTTTGAAAAGGTTTTTGTTGATTTTATTTTTGAAAAGATGATTGTTGTTTCTTATTTTGAAATGAAATCTTCATTCAGTAAATTGAGCATATTGAATGGAGATATTCATTTGTACTTTTGGAAAATATGATTGTTGATTTTGATTGAAAATGAAAATTTTCATTCAATAAATTTGAGCATATTAAATGGAAGTGTTCATTTGTGCTTTTGGAAAATGTGATTGTTGATTTTGATTGAAAATGAAAACTTTCATTTAATAAATTTGAGTATATTGAATGAAAGTATTCATTTGTGCTTTTGGAAAATATGATTGTTGATTTTGATTGAAAATGAAAACCTTCATTCAATAAATTTGAGTATATTGAATGAAAGTGTTCATTTGTGCTTTTGGAAAATTTGACTTTTGATTTTTGATTGAAAAATGAAAATTTTCATTCAATAAACTTGAGTATATTTAATGAAACTATTCATTTGTTTTTTCAGAAAATATGATTGTTGATTTTGATTATTGGAAAGTGAGGTCCTCATTTAATAAATTGAATAAGGAAGTTCACTTGTGCTTTTTGAAAAGAATGATTTTGGATTTTATTTTATTTTTAAAGATCCTACATATAACAATCATGAAGATCGTTAGATGAGGTTGGTTTGCAAAAATTTTGTGAAAATATTTTATTATATGCATTTTGAAAAAGTGCTTTTTGGAAAGATGATGTTTTTCATAAAAGGATTTATTATTTCTTTATTTTTGGAATGATCCTTTCCTTACCAGAGAAATAGTAAGGAGGAAGTCTTTAGTTATTTCTTTTTATTAAATTTTTATTTTCACCTATTGGAGAACCTAATATGGGTTTTAAGACCTACATGGAATGAGGTCCTAAAACCTAAAGATATTGGCTAGCTTAGCTTAAGGATGAAATAAACTAAGTGTCAATAGAAAAGAATGATAGTCTTGGATTCATATAAAATATAAACCCACTATCGATACTTGAAGACAAAAATCATTTACTAAAGATGGAGAGAGAAATTTTTCCCAGCGGAGTTGCCAAAAAAATCTATGGTGAAAGTATTTCTGCCTTCATTTAGCCTTTTAGAAGAGGATAAATGAAAACAGAAATATTCGCCTTTAGTTGGGACACCATGTATATTCGCAGATGTTCTTATTAGGGTGATCAAGTATGACATTGAGAAGAGGTGTACTATCCCGAAAGGTAGAAGTCACCACCCTACAATGAACCTAATCACCTGAATAAGGACTCCTAAGGACTATGGGTCTTCATATGTACCAGAGATTCTTCCCCTACTTTACATAAAAAAGTAAAGTAGGGTTTATTTTAAATCGGGTTCGTTAAGTTCCCTATGGAGGCAAGCCCCCATAGTTAATTATATCTTAAGGAATGAGATTCCTTAAGAATACTCTCGATCAAGATAAATGATCATTGTCTCCAAAGATTTCAAAAGTTAGACTATCAATAAATTGGTTTATTTTGGAAGATCAAATAGGATTGATCAAAGGGAGAGAGTTATTATCGAAGCCAAAGAAAAATAAGCAGGAGATGCTCACGACATTAGATAACCTAACGAGCATCTCAAACTATCCTATGGTTTGACTTTACATTTTTAAAATTTGAAAGGGATTTATTTATTTGAGTTGGATTTTTATTAGAAATTTAGGGCTTATAATTCCACAATACAAGGTTATGAAATGCCTAAGAGATGAGGATTTATGCTTATGGCCTATAGAAGGGAGAAGCAACCTCGAAACCTAAATCTAGGGAGCTTTGGCGAGGGCCAAAAGCACGACCTAAATCTAAGAAAAAAATGGATATTTGGTTTGCCTCCACAAGAGAAGACAAACCACCTGACTGGTTGGACTTACAACCGTCTGGGTGTGGCTGCCAACTAACTCCTACGATTTTAAATTTATGTAGGCAAGTCATATGTTTATGCAAGATGGCTAGGCTGTTATTTATTTTAGAAAGTGACTATGTCCTTAAACTCACTCCCTAAGAGACTAGATCATGTAAGGGCACGAAAAATAACCTAGTTCTAATGCAAAATACATTACATTTTACTTTCATTTTTTGACAATCATTTGACTCAAGCTTACAGGATTTTTATGCCTAATATATGAGAAATTAGATTATGGGTCAAAATCAGTAAGATGGGAGAGGTGTGTTTCTACCATGGCTCTCAAAGATCAAGCCAAGTTCTCTGGCACGGGTGGAAGCCCTCCAAATTAAGACTGAATCAATATACCTTTTATGCTTGATGTGAGAAAGAAAAATAACATTCAGCTAAGGGGTTGTTAATTCTTTAATCTTGATTTATAGCCTAAGCTTTAGGTGAGGTTATGAGTTGTTTATTTTAAACTTTGAGTTGTTTAATTTGGTAGAAGATTTATTTTTTATTAAGAGCCTAATCGTCATCCAGGTCATACATCAAGCAATGAAGAAATTAGGAAAACATGTCATTTCTAATGCACAACCTAAACAAAACATTAAATATTTTATAAAGCTAATGCAAAAGAATAAAAGGCCAAGTGTGGCCGGGCACCACCGCACAAACCCGAAAACAAATTGGGTAGCCGAGCTCTACCCTTATACAACCCGGATTATAAATGTAATAATTACAATTAAGTAAGGAATTCATGTTATGGGGGTCTTCATTCTTCATTTTTTTCATTCTTCTTTTATTCTTTCATCTTTCTTCTTTTAGTTCCTTCTTTTGGATGGTTGGAATGTGGATACTCCAAAGGCTTCACATGGTACATAAGATGTGATCTTATAACCAATAGTCATCCTAATCCCCCATAATAATCATTCTAAAATCCTAATTGCAAAAGTACATGAAAGGGGAAAAAAGTAAATCTAATTAAAACCTATAAAATAGAGATTAGCTAAATAAACCACACATTCCTAAGCATGAATATAAATAAATTGGACTTAGCACCCCACACATGGGTAACCAAGTCCACCTGGCCTATTTTGGATTATGCTTAGGGGCATAGGCAACCTGCATAGCAAAAATAGTTATATTTTTATTACAACGCCCCTTAAGCACAATCCCCTGCAGAAGACAATGATTAGACTAAATCATTATATCATTCATTCTATGCACATACACCCTAATATCTAGACTAAAATATCACATCACAAATTAAAATCAAACATCAAAACATGCACCGCCCTAACATAGGACTAGAAGTTGTGACTTAGCCTAATGTGTGTGCCATGTAAAGTTTATGTGGTATGCTTAGCTAGGCTTTAAGGTTAGGATTTTCTAAGTATGAAAAGGTTCAACTTATAAGGGTGGTCTTATTTAAGTTTTTTAGTTAATATGGGTTAATTTTATTTGATGATTTTATTTGATCTGAATGAACCTACTTAATTACTAAAGGTTGTTAAGAGACGAAAAGAGAAGAGAAGTTCTCTTTCCTCCCTACCTTAAGTGATTTCTAAGACAGATTCACTAATGATTTTTATTTAGTGAATATTTTATTATGTACTTTAATTAATCCTAAGTTTAGATTTTTTCTAAACAAACTTATTCAAAAAGAAAGGCCTCTTAAGATTAAGTAAATTAAATTACTATCACAAAACACACAACATTTTATGTCTATCCCACATGTGTATCATGCACATGAATGAGTCCTAAGCATATCTATACATGCAATGCAAGTATTTAGCACACCTTAATAATGAATGCTAAGAGAGGTTGCTTAAAAAAATTTGGAATGTTTCATGTATGCATGATTTTGTTAAGTAGAAGAGAGTGATTCTTTTATCCATTTTTCATATACACATTTACAAGTATAAAAGACATAAGTGAGTATGTCATCATTCTTAGAACCAGGGGTGTAAGGTACAAGACCTACTTAGGCCTACTTAAAGCCTCACCACCCCAGGGTTGTCCAGACTAATATACCACTTTTCTTAAATACATGTGCATGTACAAAAAGAAATGCATGGAAAGAGAATCATGCAAAAAGTTTATGTTTGTTTGTTTGATTTTGGTTGTTTAATTTATTTGTGTGATGTGGAATTCCCTCTTAAGTCATGACATAGGAGTGTATAGGAATGGATTTCAAATAAGTGTTATGTCATTTTAAAATGGACTATATACTTTGCAAATCATATGCAATCCTATGTTAAGAAAGAGAGGGAAAATCACACAACATATTGTATACTATTCACATGCAAGCTCATATGTACTTATAGATAGCATACTTTTCATTTGTTATGTTTGGTTTATAAGTTTTGAAAATAGTTTTAGATTTAGTAGTGATAATAGCCATTCATATCTTACTTTAGCCAAAAACATGCAATTTGACATAAAGGAAACTTTTCATTTTAATTTTATTTTCAAAAGATATGAAAGCATGATTTTCATATGAAATACACATTTAGCATGCTAGGAGATAAATAAAGTGATGTAAGCATGTAATTTCACTCACTCTAATTAATTCCTTAAGACAATCTTATGAAGTAAGATCATTTAAAGAGAATCAAAAGTTGTTTAAAGAGACTTTCATTTTGTTTTGAGTTTGATTTGAATTTGGAAAGTGTGAAAAGGTTTGATGGTCCTAACCCCTTCCCACATGTGTGCATTATTTTAGTTTAATTTTTAGGTGATTAGATTAATTTTATGCTTTGGTTATGTTAAGGTGTAGATTAAGTTCATTAATTACCCCTTACTTATACCACTTTAACATATTTAATCAAATAATTATGAGCCAATGTATGACATAAAACCACAAGGAATTTAAATCAACAATGCATCCTAGTAAATAAAGGTACATAATGCAATTGGCTCATAATTAATGATTAATTAAGCTAAAGAGTTTAATTTAAGTACTTTCATAGCCCTTCTCACACATGTGGGTTAGGTATGATTTCCATAAATTACTTAGGTTATTGAACACCTAAGCATCTACCCAAGAAGGATTGATTAAGTTTATGGATTAATTTTTGTTTTAAGAATTTGATTTGATTAATTAAGTAGATCATTAGTGGATTAACCCTTAATTAGACTTGGATTTAAGGAAAAATGGGGGTTTAGGGAATAGCTTGAGAAAAAAAACCTAAAATTATTCCAAAAACCTTCTACTCACTTAAAAAATATTTAATTATCTTAATCAAGGAATTAAACCAATGTTCACATGTTTAATTAACCTTAATTACATCAAGAGAGTTATTAAGAGTTCATTAATTAATTTCACTGGTTGACTCATTGATAAATTCCAAGAAAATTAGAGCAGGCATAAGTCATCCCACTAAACATGCCTGAGAAGTTTGGAATTAATTAATAAAGTTATTAGGGAGTAATTAGTGTTATTAAGTTTTTAAATAAATCTTAATTAAGGATAATCTACTATTCCAATTACATTAGAAATAATTTTATTGAATTCTCCTCTAAATTATCTTTAAAAGGAATCTGAGTTTGTATTTTTTTTGGATTTTTTACAATTAGTTATGAATTTAGGAAGTTTCAATTGATTTAAGTGATTTTTATGAATTCTGTTAATTTATTTTATTAAAATAAATCATTTGACACTCAAAATTCAATATCTTTTAATCCAAAGGTAATTTTGACTTAAAATTTTTATGATAGGTATATTTTAACATCAATCTGAATCTCTGAAATTATAGCTTAATCTGACATGTATTTTTGGTTTAATTAATGAAATTTGATTTTTACTAAAACTCACATTAAGCTTAAAATATTCAGTAAAATTTGAGGATTTTGGGTTTGTTGGATTACTCTCGAAAAGATGAATCTAACGAGCTCTTATTTATAGTTTTTGGTTAAGTGTTTTATTTTCTATGGATTTTTGAAGTTTCAAGTGATTTAAAGTAATTTTTTAAATCAGAAAAACTAATTTTCCTACTTAACATAGTCAGCATACCGCGCGGCACTGACGTGGCAACACGGCTCCACATGGCACCGCATGATTGGATGCATGGTGCCGCATGGTATGCAAGCACCACGTGGCGTTATGCGGTGTCGCGTTAGCGAATGCGAAATTCAATCGGTGGGTTGGCCGCAGCGGTTGATCCGTCGTCGCCGTCGAGCGGTCCATATCGAAGTGTGATCGAGGCCGAGATCGCCGATGTATGATTATCCGATCATGTGAACCGCAGGATCGGATGGTCTAGATCAGATGAGGTGATCTAAAGGGCTGGACCGCGAGATCCACGCACAATCCGAGTGAACAGTAAAATCAGGGGGTATTTTTTAATAAAAGAGAAATTCTAAGTGAAAACTTATCCAAATGGACTCGTTTTCGTGTCGATTCGCACCGAAAAAATTCTATTTTCTAATTGGGATGATTTAAAGTAAAAATATGAAATTATCTATGATAAATTCCTAAAATTTCCAAAAAAACTATCACTAATGGAGGATCCTAAGGCCGGCTACGGTTTTTGAACGTTACCTCATCGGGGATGATCACCGACGGCGGTGATGACTCAAGCACATTGTTGAGCAAAGGAATAGGCCTTGGAATGAGCTTGGATCTTCGCCTTCATGTCAAAATGAAGTTTCCACCAGTGATCATCACTTCCTCACCAAAATCCACTTAGTTTTGAAGTATTTCTCTCCAAAATGAAGTGGGGGTGATTGCCAATGGGTTTGGGAGCTCAAGGAGAGGGAGAATGAGAGGAATGAGTGAATGCTTTAGCCTCTAATACCTTGGAATGAAAAGTGAAAGAAAATCTCTCTTTACTTTGAATTTTTGGCTCCAAATTCATGTCATTTGGCTTGGAGTGGTTGGGAGTAGAAGATAATCATCCTAGGTGGCTCACTTGGGTTGGCTAAGGCATGGAAAGTGGCTGTCATGAAGGACAAATGGGTGTCCTAGCCAAGGGGAGGTGAGAGTCATTCATGCCAAGTGTTCCAATGGGAGAGGTGAGGTGATTTCACCTCCCCATGAGTCATGGCTTCCCCAACCACTCCTTGGGTCAAAAAATCAGTGTCTTTGGTACCTATGTGGACTAATGGATGAGTGTCAAGTGACCAAGGAAGAGAAATGACCAATTGGGCAAGGGTCTTTTCTCATGGGATGCCCTTGACCCAAGAGCAAAGTGATCATTTGGCATTGAATTTGATTTGAACAGATTTGAAATAAGTCAAAAGTAAGTTGGACCAAATTTCAAGTCATTTGAAATTCATTTAGTTTAATTTGGGTCAATTTGACCCATTTGAGTCAAATTGGGTCAAAATAGATTAGGATGACCAACTGGTCAAATTAGGTCAAACTAAGAGTTGGGTCAAGTTCAAATGACTATTTAGATTTCATTGGTTCAATTGTCTTCAATTAATTTGGTTTAATTTGGATTTAATTTAGATTTTAGCCAATTTGATCCTTTAGGTCAATTTTGGCTAAGTTGATCGATTTGACCCAATTGACCAATTGGCTAGAATCATGGCTTGGTTTGTTTTTGGTTGATCATTTGGAATATATTGTAGGCTTTGGTTTCAATTAATTTTTGGTTTGGTTTAATTTCAAGTTGATTTGACCCTTTAGGTCAAGTTGGGTTCATAGTCAATTGGGCTAGGCTGGGTCTAGTTGGCCAATTGGTCAAATTGGATCTAATTGAGGCTTTGGTCAAGTTCAATAATTAATTTAGAGTGAACTTGAGCCATTGGTTGCAATCAATTTGGTTTAGGTTGCAATTTGGCTAGTTTAGGTTCATTTGGGTTAAAGGGTTGACTTGGTTAATGGGCTAGGTTGACTTGGTTTGACCCAATTCATGATAATTGATTAACCTATGATGATCAACAAATATTACATGATATTTGTATTGGCTTAATTCGCTTTTATTTGGATTGAATTGGATTTTGGTTCATGTAGGTCAAATTGGTCACTTTGGGTCAAGTGAGCCAATTGGGTTTAGTTGGCCTGATCAAGGCTTGATTCAAGTTTGGTTGAACTCACATATGGATTTATGATTGAAATATAAATCCTTTTGCAAGAGATTTGAAGTCAAATGGGTTTTGATTCATTTATCAATTTCAAGTTCAAAGGATGAACATGAGCTCGACTTGGGTTTGATTTTTGAATTTAGTGTCGGTTTGACGATTGAAGTTTATGTTTATATTTGGATTCATGATTGAAGGATTGATTAAATCATGAAGAAAAATCAAGGGTTTGGCTTTATTTGAGTTTATTTGGCTAAGATCAAGAATTTGACTTGAAAGCCTTAGGTTGAATTTTGGTTGAATTTGAGTTTGTGTTTTGAATTTGGTTTCGGATATTTGAATTCATAATTCATTTATATTTGTGAATATAAATGAGAATTTAAATGGGTTATGAGAAAATTTCTTGAATTTGAATTTATTTAGATTTGATTTGAGCTAAGTCCAACATAGAATCAAAGGGATTAGGAAAGATTTTTGGAATTTGAATTTGAATTTCAATCATGGGTTTCAATTATTTGGAATTGAATCATGATTTGAGAAAATGCATTGAAATTGGTTCAAGGTTTGATTGGAGTTGAAGTTGATATGAGTTTGGAGTTTGTCTTGAAAGAAGGAAGTGAGGATTTGGTTCAAGCTATAAGGTAGGCAAATTTTCCTAACACCCCTAAGGCATGACCTACTCCTATGGCTAACTCTTCTAAGTCTCTAGGATTAGGTTAAGTGTTCACCTAATCACTAGAAGTGTCTTAAGACTAAGGAACTCTTAATGTCTAGAGGAGTCCTATGTTTAAGATGGAGGAGTTGAGAGCTCGTTCTAAAAATGAGGTCAACCGACATTTAAGAAAAATTCTTGTTATTTCTCTTAAAGCATACATAGTCAAGCCATATTTGAAAATAACACAAGAAGTAAAAGCACTATTCTAGCTCTTAAATGTACTAAACTATATTTAAAAAAATTTACTTACATGTCATCCAAATAATCCTAGAAGTTCATCTAATAAGGTCTTTAAAAACCATTGTCATTAAAAGTAAAATATAGTGATAACATTCTTCAACATAAAGGGCGTGGCTTTGTAATAACATAATACAAAAGATGTGACCTCCTAATGAAAGGGGTTCCTTTTTATTTGGTTATATCTAGAGTAATCATCCATTTGAGTATGCAATGCCTCAAGGTGGTCTTAAAATGCTAATCAATTTGGGGAAGATGAAAGTTTCCATTAAAATCAATATAGTGCACAAATATTCTTCTTTTATCATGGACTTCCTAAACATGATGTCATTAGTAAGCCACATAAAATATTACACATCATTGATGAATTCATTCTTTAGATGATAACCTCTTATTCTACATAATTGGCTTGATGATTGAATCCAAATTGAGGGAATGTATAATAATCTCAAGATCTATGCTGACTATGTTTGTAAGACTCTCTACAAAGAAGTCCTACTTAGAATAAAGAAAATTGACAATTTATGGTGCTCTATGGAGAAGAGGGATTCTATTTGAATTATTAAGGTTAAATCTCTTTCAAAGAGTGTAATTAAGATAAGATCATAAGATCTTTGAAAAGGGAGATACATTACAAAGTATCTTTGACTTGGAGGTTAATATTATCGATATTGAGGTCATTGATGATTATTATTGTTCTTATGAAAAATAGTATGAGCAAGCTACCAACTGGTTTCTTTAATAACTATAATGCCAAAAATAATATTAAGCTTCATCTTTAATTGATGGAAAGATATGATTGTGTGAACTATAGAATAAAGGGAATCTAAAATATTATATTGTAAGCCAATTCTGGCTTATCCATCATGGAATGTATTACATGAATCACCAATTAAGATAATTCATTGATCATGATGACAAAAAAATAGTATTTTAGATGCTTAAAACAATTATTAAACCCTTAAAGGGAGCAGCATCTAGTTGATGTTTTATCTTAATCATATGTGCATTAAAAAATATGTAGTAAATATGCATTAATAGATCTCTCATTATCAATCATAATATTTTAACATTAATGCATTATTTATAAATCCTAGCATTAGCAATATGTTGGATTTTGATATAAATATTATACCCCTTTAAGGTTAAAGTCATCTAAGGTAATCACACCATTAATAGGAAACTTCCTTAATGCTAATTCTTCAAGAATTGCAAAGAGCACTTGGTTTTAAATAAGTTTCACTCCAATAATAATTTCAACTTTCACTATCATGAACTAATTATTATCTTACGAATAATGTTTGGCATCCTTGATAAATTATCCTCTTCGTGCTTTTTTTGAGATGATTACATATTTTAGTGGCCCAATGGAAAATCACAATGTTAAATCTAATTTTTAAAAGTATTGTTTGAATTATTGATGTCATTAAATTCTTTCATTATTTTACATACCATTAAGATTTTGACATGAAAGGTATTGTGAAGAGTATACTCTCATCCATATTGAGGTATATTTTGTCATTATTATTTCTTTTAAGATGGTTGATAAGGTCAAGGATGAAAACCCTAGCCCTTTACCCTCTCTTATTTTTTTCACTGAGATGCTAAGTTATTTCATCTTTAAAAGTACTTTTCTTATTTGAAGGTCAGAAAAATCATTGCTAATGAGCATTTATGGACTTATTGATAGTGATGTGATCCTTAATATGATGGATGGCATTACCATAATATTGAGTAATTTATATTTATATAATTTAAAATATTTGGATTGGAGTCCTTAAAGGAAGACTCTTTTTAACAATTTAGGATTGACCCATTGGAGCTAGTAAGCCTTATTTAAGGACCTTTGGAAGTATTTTTGAGTTATGCTCCATCATTTTAGAGAACATTAAAAAGATATAATGAGTTCTTGATGATTTTCTATTTATGATGAACTGGCCAACAAAAAGCATAGCTAATTTCGTGAAGGTGTTGACAATCTATCATCAAAGAGAATAAAATTGCATTCATACTTAACCCTTAGGTATAATTATAAAGACATAGTAAAAGAGCGCATCAAATGCCTATTATATGATTAATATATTCATGTAATGGTCAATATACTCGTAAGAGTTGGTGGAGCCATAATAAGTATCATTAGATGGTAACTTGAATCTTAATAGTATGAGATTTTGAGGAATTGTAAAGGAAATTGATGGAACTCTAAAAGTCATAATAAGAGTGGCATTAAAGCATATACCAACAAGGAACTCTTCTTAAATTAAATATTTAACCTAAACTGGAAGGACATTATGAGGAAAATTATCAATAAGAGATCAAATTGAAACATGTCTATGTTGCTTGTAGATTATAAGTTGATTTGGCGTGCATGAAGTGGGTTAGTTAAGCTAATAATATTAAAGAGTCATTATTTTCAACAAGAGAATGGTTATGATAAACCCATACACAAATATTTTTGAACTAATAATCTTTAATACGTGGCAAGTTTTGAAGGAGGTGAGACTTAATCAAATTATCTTATGATGATCCTAGTTAGTAATACTCATAAAATATAGAATATTTTAATATAAGATTATTCCATTTATTGGATCTAATCCTTCAAAGATAAGCCATAAGTATATTATTAATATCATATCTCTTGTTAAAATTTGTAGGGATAGGGAGCAAAAACCTAGCTATAACGCCCTTAGTTTATAGATTAATTTGTCAACTAGTGAGAATTAGAACTTAGCATCTTAATATTATGCGTATTAAGCTTATTTGTTTTTCTAAGGGAATAGATGCTTAAATAATTCCCATTATTCAATAATCAATAAGGGCAGAATGTTTCCCTTAATTGATATTATTATTATCAGTTAAAAATGTTAATAGAGAGGAGCATTATTTTCTTAAAAACAAGTGATAACTCACATACATTAAAAGAAGTAAATCAAAAAGAGCATGAGGCATAAAATTTTTTTTAAAGTGATAAAAAGGAGAGAATTAGATGCTTGGCTCAGTTGCAATAGGTCCTTCTCATAATAGTTTTGAATTACTATGAACTATTCTCTATCAAATTTAAAGAAGGCATTAGTATAAAGTATATAATAAATATAACCTATAATCAATATTGATTATGACTGAGAAATATTTAGATCATGAATGTTGCTAAAGATGATAGAGGTGGTCTTCTTTAAGAGGTCAAGATAGTATGACCTAAATATGACATATGAGATAGCATAGTAATTTAATAAAGGATCCCATGAGTCATTTAGATAGTCCTCTTAGGGCTAAGGAAGCATGAAATTTAGGATAAAAAAAAGTTTAGATGATAATCAGAATCATAAAAATAAATTATATTATAACCTAAAAGTTCATAATTGACCTTTGAGAGGGGCATTTTGATCTCTTTTTTTTTCAAATATGTTTCCATTTTTATTAGCAATGAATAGACCAAATCGTATCTCTTACTATCAAAAAATAACTACATGATCTCGAAAAAATAATGATAATATGATATCATTTTTATATCAAAATAGTATCTTTTTGAAAGATATTATTCATTACAAATAGCTCTCGAAATAAATACTTATATAAATCACATAAACTCTATGAAGTCAGAAAAAAATATCGTATAAATTACAAAAATAAGCATATTATAACACAATAAGAATTTATCAAGCCAATATTTATAATAAATAAATGCTTGGGCAGTCATTTAACTATCCTCTTTGTTATCAAAAGAGATAATGAATACATTGCTATCGGTCTATTTATCACTTATGATAAAATTGGGCAAAACAAAGAAGGCGCTTAGTTCAATTCATTCAATTAAGACCCTTTCTATACCCAAAATCAAGTATCTATACATTGTATTACTTGTTACACCATAACAAGCTTTTTTGCATCATTTATTTCACTATTTTAGTTTCATTTTATCAAAATTAAATTTTAAAGTGGAACTATTAATCGATTTGATTGTTTTGATATTTACTCATTACACTAAAAAATACAGTTGATCAAATAGAGATCTTTATAATTCCATAATATTATTTATTTAAAATAAATTGTAAGAATAAGATGATATAATTGTTTCAAAAATTAGATATAAATTAAATTAAATCAATATTCTTCTTTACAAGATAAAAATATATAGGTAAAAAAAAGCACTTATGTGATCAATAATTGAGATTATAATTAGTGATTCATTGGACCACAAAATCAAAAGCCAAGAAAGACGGTAAATTAAAATAATATTATTTAAAAAAAAAATGGTTTTGGACTAGTCCCAAAGTCCAATAGCTGTTGATTTAGTTGTACTTATAGCCCACCCCACGTGGCTGCGGCTAATGACTTCACTTACAGCCAGTACCATTCTGCCACGTCATCAACTTGTGGCTTCTGCCCACGTGTCTTCTCGTGCCGATTCGGGCCCCGCGGCTAGCCACTGCCCCGGTCTGGACTCTGGACCACTGCGGCCGACACGGATAAATGGGACGGGCACCCCAGCTGGCGCCATAAGGGGCAATTGGGTGAGGAAGTGGGTGCGTCTGGAGGCGTAAGTGGGGTTGGCAGTTCGACCGGGCCCGGACGGGTCAGATGGTGATTCGATGTGCTGATTGTGGGGGATGGTTGCCCGTGTGTTCGCACGGGCAGAGTGGTCCCGTATCAACTGATTGGTACGTTCCTTTTGCGGGCCCGGCCCAAAATGTTATTAGTTTCAGTTTTCTCATAATTTCAGTTCTTAGAGGAAGCTGTTTAATTCATAATCTTTTTTTCGAATTATTTTATTCATAATTACAAGAATTTTTTTTAATAATCTGTATATGATAATACACCTATAAATATTTTTTGGATAATTTTATATTTATAATAATATTGATGATTGACTTAAAAATATTTACTCTAAATCAATTGCTTTTGACTTGACATATATTTTCTTGAGTCAAAATTAAAATATTTAACTCAGAGTTTTGGTCAATTCATTTTATTAAAAACACACAATTTTTTGCAGAATTCTCAATCATTTTATATGAAAAATATTTAGAGCAAGATAATCATGAGGCTTGACTATAAACATCCACTATTTATTGAAGTTAGTGTAATACTAATCTACTTTCACATACATGATAGCAATTTAATATAAGTTTTGGCTTACACAATCATAATGTGAAGCTGAGAAAGCCTGGATCATTCACCGCGTGCATGATTGCAAGAGCAATAAAAGGGAGCGAAAGTGATGGTCGAGCGGCAAATTCAAGAAGTAGTTTTCATATTAACATCTTAAAGCAATGTTTACGCAAGTTGTTGTGTGTCGAAATGATTATTTGGATTTTCACCTTATCTTTAATTGAGTATTTCATAGACTAAAATAAAATGAATCTAGGAGAAGCCTACTATTTAGTTATATTAGATCGAAGGAGATTGAAATAGGAAGTACCTTAAGGTTTAGACCTTACTTAGGATTTCAAGTAAACGGATAGAACTATTGGACATTGTGTATTTGGATAGACTAGATCGAAGGGAAATTGAAGTAAGAGGTGTCCAAAGGCTTATACCATATATAGAATTACTAGTTAAATGGCGAATCTATTAGATGTCTAGTATTTAGCTTTAATGATTGTCACATACATCTTTAACTATTATGGTGAGCGAAGCTTTCATCGAGGAAATACATGTGGTGTTATTACTATTGTAAGCATGATGAACACTAGCAAAGGCAAAATGAGCATGGTCTATAGGGGGCATAAATGTGATTATTAATATTACACATTATATTAGTAGATCACTTATCCATTTGATGTTATTACTATTGCAAGATAGAAGACATAGGTGTGAATGCAATGAACATCAAACTTGATGAAAAAGTTATTTTAGAGCCCAAATTCATTAAAAAAAATATTATTTAAAGAGCAATAATGGATCCTAATTTATGATTGACTTTTTTATTCCTTATTCAAAATGTATTTTCTATTCAAGAACAAAAAGTAATGAAGATTGAATTCATGATAGGTGCCCTTGGGTTAGCTCATTTAAGCCACTTAGACTAATATTTTTTAGGCATCAATAATGTGCTAATTAGAAATAATCATTGATTGTCACTACTAGTAATTTCTTAGATGTATATCAAAATACAGAACATTCCTAAGAGCACACTACAAGCACATTGGTGTTACTAGATTAAAGCTTTAATAACTATAATAGTATGAATAATTTTTAAAAAGTTTACTTTTTTGCATTTATTTTAGACATAATAAGTATTGTCATCATATCTAAGTTATATGGGTAGCATGGACCTAGTGAATTCCATGAACTCAATAAGGACCTAATAGACCATAGGTTGACTAATGGGCCATTTGAACCCATGAAGAACCTTAGTTGCATCTAATGACCTTAAGGACCTATCTAATGATCTTACTATAAGATTGAAGATACATTACCCCTAATCAAGCCAACCTTAGTGAAATCTTAAATTGTCTCATAATGCATTATAACAAACCAAAACTAGCTCTAACAAACCCAAGAATTTTATTTAATAATGAATCAACACTAGTATGTCATTGAACGTAATGTGGGAAACTTTGACTTTAGGATTGGATAAACTCAGTTAAAATAGTCTCTATGTAGCTAACCTAGTGTTATAAAGTAGTTTACACTAAATCTAAACCACCATTACACAATATCTAAGGATATTTAAACCCTAGACCACACTTAAATCCATTAATGATTGGTTGCTAATTTAAATTTGATTAGTGTCAAATCCTAGTCCATGTAATCAACCGTATTCTAATGTTTGACCTAGCTTATCAAACCTTCATTTAATGATCCTTGTTTACTTTAAGCAATCTTTAGACTCATTTATAATTAATAGTTGGCTTAGAATTGACTCAAGTTGACTAAGATTAACCAGAACCTATTATTATACAATCATCCTAATCAAATTATATAGCCATTACATAACTTAGTTGTACTTAACTCATTAAACCCTAGTTAACTAATTAGAACCTTAGATTAACTTAGTGATCTGAGATAGCATCAAAGCCTAATTTAGTGGACTTAAGTCAAACATAAGATTAATTAAGCAAAATATTATTTAATTAGACTAAATTTTGATAAATTATTTGATCTAGATTTTATTTAGGGTTAAAATAATCTAATTAAAATTTGACTGACCAAGCCATACCCTAATTACGTTGAAGAGAACCTATTCAAACTTAAACATATTAATTAAGTTAGATATAGATTAATCTAGCCTTGAAATTGAATAAACCAAAACCTATTTTAATCCTCTAATTATTACCTTAACCTCTCTTATACTTAATTATCCTAGAAACTATTTCACATTATACATTTACTTATAAAGAGACATTAACCCTTAATCTTAAGCATATAATCATGATTTTAATAATCATAGGCATAAACTAATATATGTTATTAATATCATCTAAAGTTTGCATACAAAATGATTTAATTTACTTCAAATTAAATAACAAAATTATAAATCAAAATTAAATTTATATCATAGTATATTTTGACTCAAGTGAAGCCGGTGGCCCTATCTCGAGTGAAACCATTTATCATCATAATAGAAAGCTTCAAGCATCAAAAAATTTATTTATTTATTCATATTAAAAAACACAATTACAAATCAAAATTAAATTTATACTAAAGTGCATTTTGACTCAAGTGAAGCCGGTGGCCTTGTCTCAAGTGAAACCATTTGCCATCATAATAGCAAGCTTCAATTATCAAAAATTTTATTTATTTTTTGAGCTATAAATCAATATATTTTAACATATTGGGAATGGTAAGATGACTTATACATGCTCATATTTAATATATAAATTAATTAAATTAAGTAATAAGTATTATTTGAAAAACAAGCACTAATCTTAGCATAAGATTTGGTTCACATTATATGATTAGCTTTGATCTATTATTCAAATTAGTTTGATCGAAATGCTTGAAGAGATTACCTAACAAATAAAAGTTGATTCTTATATTCATATTGTATAATATTGATCATACTATATGTTACATATATTTAAGAAAATAATAATTCATTTTAAACTATTTGAAAAGTTTACAATTAAAATTAATCATATTATTTAATTTTCATCATATAGTATAATTTATTTCTATTATAATTTAAAAAGTATATATTTTCAAACCAAATTATTTTTACAATCAAAATATGAATTAATCATATTATATGATCATGATCTCACAATACGATTAGCTGGTAACTTAAAATTTAAATTATACTCAATATTAATTAAAGATTTTTTAATGTGAAGACTAATGATCAACTTCATATTAATAATAAGAATGTTAGTTTGAATTAGAATTTATATGCTTGTGAATCTTAATAGAAAAAGTATAGGAAAAGGAAACTAAAGATATAAAAGTTTATATACTATGTCACCTTACTCCTACAAACCTTTGATCCTCGAGTTTAGGCTTTCATCTATTGAGAGCTTATTTTTTTAAATCTTGGGAGAGAGAATTTATTTTTATAGGAGCTCTTATAAAAGATTGACAACCCCATGGGTTATGCTAGGAATGATTGATATTATGCCTTTAAATGGATATTATCATCTAATGAATTATGCTAGAAATATTTGAGTAACTTTATTACTATAATGGAGAGAGATCCTTTACCTTTCATTAGCAAAGGTGGATTAGTGAGATCCTAAGAAGAGGATTTGATGATTAAACATAGACCTATTAGATGGTTGAACTAAAATTCATTTATTTGTGATCTTTTTCTTATGCACTATCTACTTTTATAATGATTACTTCTTACTATCACTTAATTAATTCTCGTGTTTATTTGATAATATATTGATTAGTTATGGTACTTGATTATTGGAAAAAAAATTAAGAAAATGTTTTAAAAAAAATCATTTTTTGTAAAAATAATTAATTAAAAATTCAATATTTATCAATTCTATTTAAATAGATATTTATGAGCACAAAAAAAAGTTAACTTGTGATATCATTCAAAAGACATCAATATTATATTTAGATCTTAAATTATAATTTCCAAATAGTATACTATTACTTGTATTGTGGAAGAAAGAGAAAAAATATATTAGGTATTTAATATATTTATTATATGTTATTATTTTAATTAAAAATAAATATTTTTTACCTTGAAATATTATAAGAAAAAAATTATAAAAAAATAATATCAATTAAATTATTTTAAAATAATCAATCCCCACTCATTATGCTTTTATTATATTATATAATACTTTAAAAATAAGAGTGTGATAGTTGAGTATTCTAGACCCCCACCACTTATAACATGCCATTTGACTTCTTCTTCTTTTTAAAAAAAAAAAAATCCTACTTTTATATAATATATTGATTATCATATGTGAAATACAATAGAAGTAGGTTATTCTCATTCTACTAAATTTGTTAATAATATATTTACAAAAATGTCATAACATGAATTAACATAGATAAATTTTAACTCATTAAATTATTTCTCTTATACACATAAATTTGATTATTACATACATATATCAATGTGTAAAACTTTATATATATATATATATATATATATATATATATATATATATATATATATATATATATATATATATATATATATATATATATATATATATATATATATATATATATATATATATATAACAAAAAATATATATTCAACTTAGAGAAATTTAGTGCAATATTAATGTGCATACATATTTATTTATCTATTTATTTATTTATTTATATGAATAATTAATTAGTCATTGTCCTCTAGTGCCCTCTAAAAGCCACCTATGTGATTTTTAGCATTCCAAGGCATTGCCAGATTCAGTGGATCTAACATCCAATTAAGTGGATTTTTTTTTTTCATTTAATCAACTTTTTTCAGTAAATTCTTTTGTTCTCTTGTCAATGGATCTTAATTACAATGGAAATCCATATGATAATGCTCATTTAATAAATAGTGAAAATTTATTGTCTCACTAAATAATTTAAAATTAATGATATTGTAGGTAGTAATAATTTGCTTTTTTTAAGGCTAAAAAAATGAAATAGATTTGAACATTAATATATGAATCAATTTCATTAGATATTTTTTATATTTAAAATAAATCACATTATTTTTAAAACGTTCAAAATAATTAAGTTGTGTATTTTAAAATATGATTATTTTTATTAAATATATTTTATTTTGAATTAAAAAAGTGATATCAAATGGTTTCTTAATAAAGGATATTTGATGAATTTAAAATTTTCATAAGAAGAAATTATTAGGTGGAGGTGATATGTGTTTATGTCCTTAAAAAAAAAAAAAGTTTGTTAGATTTATTATATTATATTTATGTCATATAGAATGATATTTGTCAAAGCACATGAAAGCATTAGTTTTGTCTATCATTCAATAGTTAAAAAAATACTTGAATAGAAAAATATCAATTAATAACTACATAGGACTTCCTTTAGGCCTACATTAGGCCAACTTTATGTCATTTTTATCTACAGACCCTTTGCTCTCTCTCTCTCTCTCTCTCTCTCTCTCTCTCTCTCTCTCTCTCTACATATATATATAATGATTTAGAGGCTTTCATAAATCAAAATAAGCATAAATCTTAAGAGAGTTTTAGAGTAATATCAGGCAAATAACACTTAATGATGACTGAGATTGTGATTTGTGGGGGCAACAGAAAGTTCTAAGGACTTCTGATGACTATGAAAGTTTCAATAAAAACTCTGAAAGCTCAGTATTTCTAATCAAAACCTTGCTTTTCTTAAACAGAAATTGTTTTTTCATTAAGTTAATTAAACAACCAAATTTTGATAGAAAAGTACTTAAGAAAAAACTCATTTTACAACCACTTGAGCTGGCAAGTTTCACTTATTATGATTATAATATTTAATAGAAGAAACAAAAATCTCTCTGGCTTCTGGCTCATGTGTCACCCCCCTCCCAGAATGTTCTATTAAAATAAAATAAAATAAAATGTTATTAAAATCAAGCTCAGCTCTATCTTTTTCTTAAATAATTTATCACAAATATATAATATATCTGCCTCTTTATATGCCTATATATACTTCTTTTCTTGGTTGCCAATAGGCCCCCTTCCTCTTCATAGCCACACGGGTAGATAAATTAAATGCATATATTAAGTGTTTACTGTGATTTCCACATTTTTCTTTCTTATGTGCCTTTTGCTAATATGTGCTTAATATTACAGCTTCGTTTGGTGAGGTCCTGAGCATATTTAGCCACAAGAAGTTAGAAGTAAGATTAATCACTTCTTTTTTTTTTTTTGGGTAGCTTTGAAGAGTTTATGTTCATCTGATATTTGATTAATCTTTCTATATATTAGCTTATCTCCTCCATAGAAGCACTATTCAGCTTCTTAACTGTCTTTTCACAGATGGATAATTTTAATTGGAACAGTCATTATGATAGTTTACAAGAACCAGAGAGAGCTTACAGTGAAGCAAGTGACAAAGCTGAGATCATGGATGAAGCTCTATTCAGCTCATTAGATCTTCAAGGACTCATCTGGCCTCAGGAGATGAGTACAAACTACATAGAAACAGATCAAGACTTTTTACAGCAGCAAGAAGAAGTTTTTGCTTCTGATCAGATGTTTCAGCTTCCTCTGGTCACTAACAGTTCTGAAGACCTGCAGCTCATCAGAGATATTCTAACCTTTAGCGCAAGCAGAGGCGATAGTTCTTCCGTTGATTCCTTAAGTAAACTGAGATTAGATTCAGATATAAAGCCAGTCATGAGATGTTGTGAAGTTTCTTGTAATCCACTGCAGTCCAAGAAGGCCAAACTGGGCTGTCCCGAGCCCACAAGCATTGATTTCCGGCGAGAAGGTGGCGAGGAGCTTGACAGCGAGGCTATCGCTCAGGTGAAGGAGATGATATACAGAGCTGCGGCATTGAGGCCGGTGAGCTTTGGGGTGGAGGAAATGGTGGAGAAGCCCAGGAGAAAGAACATGAGGATATCGAACGACCCACAGACTAGGGCGGCGAGGCAGCGGAGGGAGAAGATCAGCGAGAGGCTTAGGGTGTTGCAGAGGCTGGTTCCCGGTGGGAGGAAGATGGACACTGCTTCCATGCTTGATGAGGCTGCCAATTACCTCAAGTTCTTGAAAGCGCAAGTCACTGCCTTGGAAAAGAATAGCCATGGAGGTAGTCTTGGTGAAATGAAGAGCATTGGTCTTAATTGTTGTGGTGGCATGCTTCCCTTTCAAGTTGCTTTGAGTCAAGCATGTATTTTTCCCCTTCCAAGACAATAATGTTCAAATGGTTTTAAGGCCTACAATTTTTTATTTCATATATGAGTTTATTTTTGGGTTTAGGGACTAATAAATCACTCCTTAAGCAAGAGATTATATGATGAATTAAGATAATCTATAGTTACTTTGATATCTTACCATTTGATCTATATTGAATGGCTCTGATAGATTAAGGGAAGTAACAACAAGGGTTAATGCACTCTTAGTGATGCCATAGTGATATTGTCAAGTAACTAATTATAAGACAATCATTAGTGACATTGTTATAATCATCATGGAAACATAGAAGTTGTTCATATCCCTCTTTTTAATAGGCCTTCTCATATGAATTAGTCACTTAAAAAGTTTTCTCCAATTTGAATTACCACCAAGATTGATGAGATTGAGTGATTGAAAAGAGAAATATTTGCATGTTGTTGTAAATGGCAAGGACAAATATGTAAGAAATCAGTTGTGAAACATAGAAACATCCTTTTTTGAAGGAACAATGAATAAACATAGTCTAAAGTTTGGGTAAGAGAAAGAGAGATAGTATAGGTTGTAATTATTGTATGAGAATATAGAGAGAAAATGGAATATAGAAATGGTGAGGCAAAAAATTATAATAGTTCAGTCAGGAGACCTACATCCATTTTCTAGGGTAACTAAGAGAAAGTATGTATTATGTTTTTTTAATGCAGTGAAGTTGTTATTATTGAGTCATTATAGAGCTTTCTCGAGAGCACGGAGAAGAAAAGAGAAAAAAAAGATATAGTAGGGAGAACTTACATCATAGATGAAAGTATAAAATAGTTACATCATGTTAAAAGAAGAAAATAGAGAATAATGATGGGACTCAAGTCTTCTGGAAGATGTAGAGTAATTGGTGGAGAAATTTAATGAGCTTTAAAAGATATATCAATGAAATCACCAACCCTAAGAAGTCACCAGCCTTAATCACTACTTTAAATGCTTGAAGTGAGATAAAAAAAGGATCCTTGAGTACTTCAAAAAGCTATGGAACAACATATGTGGATCATCAAGATCAAGACTAGGATTGATAAAGGATCTAGTGACGATGATTACTTAGTCATTCACCAACCATCTAGAGTCTGATGGGTTCTTTTCACACCAAATCAACTCTTATGAGGATGTGTGTCTAGAAACCTCACATGATCTAGATGATCTCCAAATCAAAGATGCACTGCCAGAATTTGAATAGGAGATTCATTCAACAATTGATAAGCTTAAAGAATTTAACCTGAGAAAAAACCACATACATCGTTGTTGAATGAAGAAGAATCAATGACTTAGTTATTGACCGAGTTTAAGGACTACTTTTCATGGAGTTATGAAGAGATTTTTGGATTATCTCCTAACATAGCAGTCCACAAACTAGCAATAGATCCTAGCACTAACCCTATCAAGCAAGCTCCTAGACGCATGCAATTAAAAATTGAACAACATGTCATTACTGAAGTCAAGAAACTGATTGATGCTGATTTTATCAGGGAAGAAAAATATCATACCTAGTTAGTTAATGTCATCCCAGTTAAGAAGAAGAATGGCCAAATTCGCATTTACGTTGATTTCAGGGACTTAAATAAAGCATGTCCTGATGAGTTTTCCTATACCAAAATTAATGGTGGACATCGCCTCATCTCATGAAATATTCTCCTTCATCGATGGGTCATCTAGCAATAACCAAATCAAGATGGCCCCCGAGGATGAAAAAAATACTACTTTATGAACCTTGATTAGAATCTATTGTTAAAGGGTCGTGCCTTTCGACCTTAAAAATGTTGGTGCTACATAAATAATGAATTCGATCTTCAACGAACTCATCCATCATCGTTGAGTGTTATGTTGATGATCTAGTCAGAAGTAGAGAAAAAGACCATCTCTGGGACTTGAGAGTAGAAACAAGAAGATAATATAACCCCAAAATGAATCCCATGAAGTGTGCATTCGGAGTAGCTTTGGGGAAATTCCTTGAGTTTGTTGTTCGACGCCAGGGAATAGAAATAGATCCAGAAAAGATCAAAGCTATCTTAGAAATGTCGCCTTCTCAGTGGTTGGCATATCTAAGACACTTTATTTCCAACCTATAGGGGAGATGCAAGCCATTCTCAACACTTGTCAAAAAGAATGTCAAGTTCGGGTGGGATGATAAGTGTCGATGCCTTTGAAGATATCAAGTAGTATTTGGTGAAGTCGCCAGCCTAGCCTTATCTCAGACCATCCTCTACATCACTGATTGGATGATTCTCTCGTTTGTTGGCCCAAGATAATGATGAAGGGGAAGGAAAATTCTCTCATTACCTACCATCGTCCGATTCGGTGAAGTGAACTATCCACCTATTGAGAAACATTGCCAGCTTGATCTTTGCATCCCAAAAGCTACGACTATATGCTTTCTATAAGGTCAACTTGATTTCCAGAACCAATCCACTGCAGTATCTCATGACACGGCCAACGCTATCCGGATGTTTGGCATGATGTTCCAAGACTCTCTCATAGTTTTATATCACCTTCGTACCCCTCTATGTGGTAAATGGATAAGTACTAGCGGATTTCTTAGCATCACACCCACTTCCTGCTGATTGTCTGCTTAGTAACGATCTCCCTGGTGAATAAATCATAAACTTAAGGGAGGTTGATAACCACCGATGGGAGATATATTTTGATGGTGATGCTTCTTTTCATAAAGGGGAAGCACCACAATCTACTCTTCCAGGAAAGACAGGGGTACGAATAGTTCTCTTAACTCCATACCGCGATGTGATGAGATTCTTATACTATCTTTCCAACCCCTGCACCAACAATGAAGCTAAGTATGAGGCTTTGATTGCCAGTCTGGAGTTAGCCATCACAGTTAGTGTCAAGAGCATCAACATCTTTGGGGATTCTCAGTTGGTCATCAATTAGACTATCGGGTCCTACAAGGTTCTCAAACCCAAGCTTCATCATTATCATGAGTATACCATGAAGTCATTCCCAAATCCAAGTCACCATCTACAAGGTTCCCAGCGAGAGAGAAGAGAATGCTTTGGCCAAACTTGCCAAAGAATTCGCATGTCTGGAAGATGAGTCCATTCCAATAAGGGTCCAAAATAAACAAGTCATATCCCTTATTGATGTTGCACTCATCGAGAGACTTTCTCTTAAAGGGGAGGTTATCGTTACCTATAAGGACAAGGAGTTGGATTGGAGGCAACCGTTCATAGACTATTTGAACACTGGCAAACTACCTCAAGAAAATCCATAATCCCATCAGGTGAAACAGAGAGCTCTCTCCTATGCTCAAGTTGATGGCACTCTGTATCGACGGTCCTTTGACCAGATGTGGTTACGTATTTATTGACCTCATTTTAGGATGAGCTCTCAACCACTCCATCTTAGACATAGGACTCCTCTTAGACTTTTAAGAGATCCTTAGTCTTAAGTGATTAGGTGGACACTCAACCTAGACCTAGAGACTTAGAAGAGTTAGCCATCGGAATAGGTCTTGCCTTAGAGGTGTTAAGAAAATTTACCTACCCTATAGCTGGAACCACATTCCTCACTTTCTTCCTTCAAGTCAAACTCCAAATCAAATCAACATTAAACCTAAATCAATCCCAGCTTAATTGATTTACTTCTAACTCAAATCAATTTTACACGATTCAAAACCATAATTAATTCTAAATTATCAAGCACATGATTGAAATTCTAGATTCAAAATCTTTCCTAAGTCCTTTATTTCCCTCTTAAAGACTTAGCCTAAATCAAATCTAAATCAATTCAAACTCATGAAATTTTCACAACTCATTTATATTCTCATTTATATTCACAAATATAAATGAAATATAAATTTCAAATCAATTCCAAGTTCAATTCCAAGTTCAAAATCTTTCCTAAGTCTTAATTCCCTTTTAAGGACTTAGCCTAAATCATGTTCAAATCAATTCAAACTCATGAAATTTTCTCATGACCCATTTATATTCTTATTTAAATTCACATATATAAATGAAATATAAATTCAAATCAATCAAACTAAATCTAAATTTCAACTCAAAATTAAAAAATCTTTCTTAAGTCACTTTGATTTCCTCTTAATAACTTAGCCTAGATCATGTTCAAATCACTTCAAATCTTTGAAATTTTCTCATAACCCATTTATATTCTCATTTATATTCACATATATAAATGAAATATAAATTCAAACAACCAAAACCAACTCCAAGAATCAAACTCAAATTCAATCAAAATCCAACCTAAGCTTTTTAAGTCAAAATCCTAAACTTAGCCAAATCAATTTCAAATCAAGTCAAACCATTGATTTTTCTTCATGATTCAATCAATCCTTCAATCATGAATCCAAATATAAACACAAACCTCAATCACCAAATCAAAACTTAATTCAAAAATCAAACCCAAGTCAAACTCATGTTCACCCCTTGAACTTAAAATTGTCAAATGAATCAAAAACCATTTGACCTCAAACTACTTGTAAATGGATTTATATCTCAATCATAAGTCCATATGTGAGTTCAATCAAACTCAAATCAAGTTTTGACCAAGCTATTTGACCCACTTAGGCTCACATGACCCAAAGTGACCTAAAATACCCTTATGAGCCAAATTCTAATCCTAACCAAATTTGATTGAACTAAGCCCACCTAAGCATTTCATCATAAGATGATCAATCACTCAAATTGGGTCAAACCAAGACAACACTTAACCAAAATTAAAACCAACATAGCCAAAATCCACCATAGGCCAAATTGATTGAAACCAATGACCTAAGTTCATTCATGATCAATGTTTGAACTTGACCAAGTCAACATTTGAGCCTAACCTAGCCCAATTGGCCACTTGACCCAAGTTGTCCCAACTTGACCTAAAAAGTCAAAATATGTCAAAACTTGATCTAAGCCAAATTGATTGAAACCAATGGGTCAAGTTCATTCCAAAATGATTGTTGACCTTGACCAAAGCCTCAATTGGCCAACTAGACCTAACCTAGCCCAATTGACTTTGAACCCAACTTGACCTAAAGGGTCATATTGAGCCAAACTCAAATATAAACTAAATTGATTGGAAACAAAGATACCAATCCATATCAAATGACCAACCAAACATGAACCAACCCATGACCTAACCCAAATAGGTCAAATGGGTCAATTTGGTCAACTTGACCCATTTGACCTAAATGAACTCAATTGAATCAAAACCAAATATAAACCAAATTGAATCAAACCAAAGCAACCAATATATTTCAAATGGTCATATGAACTTGACCCAACCCTTGGTTTGACCCAATTTGATCATTTGGTCAACTTGACCCAAGTTGACCCATTTTGACCTAAATGGGTCAACATGAGCCAAATCATATCAAACCAACTCCAAATTCAATGAAACTTAGTCTAACATATTTTTCAAACATAACCAACATATTCAATTTGAAACCTAAGTCAAATGACCATTTTACCCCTAGGTCAAAGGGTAAATTTTGGCCAAATCCACTTAGAATTTGGTTAAATCCTCTCCATAAACACGTGGCACCCTCTTAGTGGATCAAGTGAACACTAGGGAGTGTGGTGCACCCAACACAATGGGTTTGGGTCAGCCCAACCTAGCCCAAGGTCAAAAGTGACCACCTCCTTCAAATTGAGCACATGGGAATGATTCCTCCACTCATTTCAAGCACATGGCACCTCACCACTCCACTCCTTAGGCCAAACCGAATGCAAGGACACCTCTAATAGCCTAACAAACCCATTGCATGAGCTCAATTGGATCAAAATGGAAGAGAGAAGCACGACCGTCTGATCCTTCAAGGGGGAGATATACTCCCCCTGATTTGAATTGAATCCATGAGTCCCTAATTCGATTTAGTAATAAGAAGCCAAAGAAGTCATTTCCCAGCCTCCCTAAGCTCTCTCAAGCATTTTCCAAACTTCATTTTCTCAGTTTTCATAGCTTGAAAATAGGGGAGCTCCACTAAAAATTAAACTTACTCCACACTTCAAATCAAACTAATTCCCTTTACAAGCTCCATCAGTGAGCTAAATCAAACTTGCCTAAGCCTTTTCCCAATCTCCAGAGGCAAGGGAGGTGCTACCTTGATCAAACCCGAACTCAAGTCAAGGAGGAGTTGGTCCATAGGAGGATCCACCCAATCTCAAGACCTCAAACTCTCAGCAAAGCTTCATCTCCACTAGGAAGCTTCTCCAAGGGAATTGAGTGCCGGTGATCACCTCTGGCAAGGTTAGCCATTAAATCAAGCTTAAATTCAATGTGGTTTGATCCTTTGTGAAGTAAAGTGTCACCCCATGAGATTCTAGCCATTAGATGTGATCCCCTTTCCCTCTAGATGGTGTGGGTTGAGTTTCAATCCAATTTGAGCTCAATCAAGCTGATCTCCTAAGATGGTGTCCATTTCATGAGAAATAGTGAAGGATCATGGGCCATCCATCGCACATTTTGGATGGACGGCCGATCAAACACATAAATCCATGTTTTAATCCTCAAATTTATTTTTCTCCCATCCGATCGATCTTGACATTTTAATATCACCGTCACGCTGTATGTAAATCACATGTCGCGATCAATGGCCCACGCGGCAACAAGGGATTAAAACATTTTAATTATGCTATTTAATTACTAATTAACCATAGAAACTTCCTAAATTCATATTTAAGCCTATAAAAATCAAAAAAATATGAAATAAATTACATTGATAGATAATTAAACATGGAATATTCTAAAAATAATTTGAATGGATTTTGAATAGTGTTTTCTCTGAATTTAAGTTTTATTGGGAATATTATTTTATTAATTACCCTCTAATTACTTCACTGATTAATCCCAAACTTCTTGTGCATAATTAGTGGGATGACCCCTACCTCGCTTAATTTTCTTGGGATTTATTGGTGGCTTAATTAGAGGAATTTCTAATCCATTCCTTAATCACTCTCTTAATGTAATTAAGCTTAATTAAGGGTATAATTAGTGGTCTAACCCTTTGATTGAATCAATTAAGCTTTGATTAAGTGAATATGAGGTTTAGGGAATAATTTTGTTTTACTTTACTTAAGATATTCCTTAAACCCTCTTTTCTTCCTAAATCCAACCTTATACCCACTTAATTAATTTTATAAAATTCTAAAACTTTCCAGAACTCAATTAATCTATCTTGGGTAGATGCTTAGGTGTTCAATAACCTAAGTACATTAAGGAAATCAAAACCCAACTAACATATGTGAGAGGGGTTATGAAAGTACTTAAGTTAAACCCCTTAGTTTAATTAATTATTAATCATGAGCCAATTGTATTAAGTACCTTTCTTTTCTAGGTGCATTACTAATTTAAATTCCTTATGTGATTTTATGTCATCTCATTGGCTCATAATTATTTGATTAAGTATGCTAAGGTGGCATAGGTAAGGGGTAATTAACACACTTAATTCATACCTTAACCTAACCATGGCATAAAATTGATCTAATCACCTAAAAAAATTAAACTAAAACTACAAAAATATGTGGGGATGAGTTAGGAACAGCAAACTCACCTCACATTTCTCAAATTAAATCAAATTGAAAACAAAATCAAACCTTCCTTAAAAAAAACAATTTGATTTGCTTTAAACTTTCTTATTTCATAAGATTGTATTTAAGGGTGAATGTGTTTACATGCTTTCATCACTTTAGTTCTTTTCTAACATGCTAAATGTGTATGTCATATGAGTTTCATGCATTCATGCTTTTCAAAAATCAAATTCAAAAAATGAAATATTTTTATGTCAAATTGCATGTTTTCGCCAAAGTAAAAAATATGAGTGGCTATGATCACTATTAAATTCAAAACTATTTTTAAAATCTATAAATCAAATGCCTAAAATTGAAAGTGTGCTACTTATAATTATTTATAAGCTTGCATGTGGATATAAATATGAAGATGTGTATAGTGTAATTTTCCTTCTCTTTTCTTTTGGCATAGTTTTGAATAGGATTTGGCAAAATGTATAGTTCATTTGAAAAGAATATAACACTTGCCTAATCTCATTCCTATTCATTCCTATGCTATTACCCAAGAAGGACATCCACACTTGCATATATAAATTGCATAAACAAAATAAACAAACAAATACAAACTCTTTGCATCTTTCTTTTTCCATTCATTTCTTTTGTACATGTATTTGTATTTAAGGAAAGTGGTATATTAGTCTAGACAACCTGAGGTTGTGAGGCTTTAATTAGCTCTAAGTAGGTATTGTACCTTACACCCCTGGTGCTAACAATGGCGTCGTACTCACTTATACCTTTCATACATACATGTGTGCATGTGAAAAATGGATAAGAAAACCTCTTTTCTACTTAATGAAAATCATGCATCATAAAGCATTTCAATTTTCTTAAGTAACATTTCTTAGCATTCATCATAAAATGTGCTAAATATTTCCATTTGTATGTATAGATATGCTAATGATTTATTTATATATATGTTATACATGTTGGGAAGGAAATGAAGTCATGTGTGTTTTGTGATCTTAATTCACTTTATTTAATCTTAAAATGTCTTTCTTTTAGAATAGGTTTGTTTAGGGAAAATATAAATTTAGGATTAATTAAAACACATAATAAAACATTCATTAAATAAAATTAAACATGAATCTACTTTAGAATTTACTTAAGGTAAGGGAAGGAAAGAGAAGTTCTCTTCTCTTTTCCCTCTTTTATAACTTAGTAATTAATTGTAGGTTCATTCAAACCTAAACAAATCACCAAATAAAAATCAACTAAATCAACTAAACAACTTGAACAAAACCACCCATCTAAGTTGAACATCTTCACACTTAGGAAATTTAAACCTTAAAGTCATAGCTAAGCATACCACACAAACCTTTTAAAGCACACACTAGGTTCAGTCACCACTTATAGCTTCAGGTTAGGGTGGTGCATAGCTTGATATTTGCTTTTATTTTGTGATGTATTATTTCTAGTTTGGATGTTATGGTGTATGTGCATATAATGGATGGTAGGATGATTTAGTCTAATCATTATTTTGTAGGGGATTGTGATTAAGGGGCACTATAATAAAATATTTATGTTTTTGCTGTGCGGGTTCTTATACCCCTAAGAATAATCCAATAGATCAGGTGGACTTGGTTACCCATATGTGGGGTGCTAAGTCTAATATACATGCTTATGATTTGTATGGTTTGTTTAGCTAATCTCTGTTTCACAGGTGTTAGTTAGATTTACTTTTCCTTTTCATGTATTTTTACAATTAGGATTTTGGAATGAATGTTATGGGGATTAGGATGAGCATTGGTTATAAGATCTCATCTTATGCATCATGTGAAGCCTTTGGAGCAACCATTCCAACCATTTAAAAGAAGGAACCAAAAGAAGAAAAAAGAAAGAAGAAATAAGAAAGAAGAAAAGAAGAAATGAAGACACCCATAACATGAATTTCCTTACTTGATTGTAAATTAATTCATTTGTAATTTGGGTTGTATAAGGGTAGAGCTTGGCTACCCAATTTATTTTGGGTTTGTGGTGGTATCCACCACAAATGGTCTTTTATTCTTTTGTGTTAACTTTATAAAATGTTTGATGTTTTGTTTAGCTTGTGCATTAAGATAGCATATTTTCCTAGTTTCTTCCTTGCTTTGATGTATGGCCTGGATGACGATTAGGCTCTAGGGAAAAATAAATCTTCTACCAAATTAATCAACTCAAAATTAAAATAAATAACTCATAACCTCATTTAAAGCCTAAGTTAAAAAATTCAAGATATAATAATTAGCAACCCCTTAGTTGGATGAGTATTTCTTTTATAACATCATGCATAAAAGCATATTATCACACTCTTGATTGGAGGGCTTCCACCTTTGCCAAAGAAACTTGGCTTGACCTTTGAGAGCCATGGTGAAAACACACCTCCTCCCTTCTCACTGATTTTGAAATAATCTTACTTATCATGCATTAGGCATATGAATCCTATAAGCTGAGTCAAATGATTTTCCTAAAAATAAAAATAACATGTAATATATTTTGCATTAGATTTAGGTCATTTTTGATGTCTTTACATGATCTAGTCTCTTAAGGGAGTGAGTTTAAGGACTTAATCTCTTTCTAAAAATATATAATAGTCTAGCTATCTTACATAAAGCATATGACTTACCTACATAAATTTAAAATCATAGGAGGAGTTATTTGGCAGCCACCCCCAGGCGGTTGTAAGTCCAAGCATGGTTTGTCCTTAAAACCAAATACCCATTTTTGCCTTAGATTTAGTCGCTTTTGGCCCTCAAGCTCCCTAGATTTAGGTTCTAAGGTTGCTTCTCCCTTCTATGGGCCATAAGCATAAATCTTCACCTCTTAGGAATTTTCATAACCTTGTATTGTGGAATTATAAGCCCTAAACTTCTAATAAAAATTCAACTCAAACAAATAAATCAATTTCCAAAATATAAAGCCCAACCATAGGATAGTTTTAGATGCTCTCTAGGTTTCCTAGCATCGTGAGCATCTCCTACTTATCTTCCTTTGGCTTCGATAATAACTTCCTCTCTTTGATCAATCCAATTTGATCTTTCAAAATAAACTACTCGATTGATAGTCCTACCTATTAAAATCTTTAGAGATAATGATCATTTACCTTAATCGAGAGTATTCTAAAGGAATCCCCTTTCTTAGGATGTAGTTAACTATGAGGGCTTGCCCTGCAGGGAACTTAACAAACCCAGTTTAAAATAAACCCTGCTTTACTTTTTCATGAAAGTAGGGAAGAATCTTTGGTACACATGCAGACCCATTGTTCTTAGGAGTTCTTATTGAGGTGATTAGGTCCATTGTAGAGTGGTGACTTCTATCTTTCAAAATAGCATACTTCTCCTCAATGTCATAGCTAACGCCCTCAATAAGAACATCTGTGGATCTACATGGTGTTAAAAATGCATAAAAAGAAAGTATATTTTTATCATCATTTTATTCCGCGTAGAGTGAAGATGGAAGCATACATTTTTCTTTTAGAAATCTTAAAATTTTCACCATAGTTGTTTAGATAAACACGAAGCCCATGGCATCATAACCGAGGTACATTTAAGTCTATGTGGAGCACATCAATCCAGTCCGAAGATGAAGATGAAGATCAAGAGACTAGGATACTGCTAGCCTTCAATGATCACACCGCATGGATAACTAGAGATGCCATTAATGTTACATGTGGTCCTACATCAACCACCTAACATTCTACACCCTACACTGGCCTCATGGCCATTTGAGTTTTGGGGTACCGACATTATGGGTCCGATCGATACTTCCTCTTCCAAGGGTCATCGATTCATTTTAGCTTCCACCGACTACTTTTCTAAGTGAGCGGAGGCAATCCCACTCAGAGAGGTCACAGCTCAGCATGTGCTTCAATTTTTCAAGAACCATATCTTATATAGGTTCGGGGTGCCTTGAGGCTTTTTATTAGATAATGGTACTACATTCAAAAGCACCAAGATCAACAGCTTTGCTAGAAGACACGATATATATTGGAGATACTCCACTATCAACTATCCCAGAGCAAATGGCTTAGCAGAAGCATTAAACAAAACTCTCATCCAAATACTAAAGAAGACTCTTGATGACAACAAGTGATAGTGGAATGAGCAATTAATTGAAGCCTTGTCGGCTTACTGCACCACATACCGAACTCCAACTCAATCTACCCCATTTTCCTTAGTGTATGGGTCCGAAGCCTTTCTACCTTTTGAAGTTCAACTCTCGTCACTAAGAATAGCATTGGGTAGCAAAATCACTACAGAGAAAAATGCAAAGTTGCGATTAGAATAGCTCGAAGGTTTGGAGGAGAGTCACAAATGGGCATGCCAAAACTTCTAGTTGTACAGGGCCAAAATGATTTAAGCTCACAACAAGCTGGGTCTTTCCAAGTAGGAGAACTTATGCTAGTCCTAAGAAGACCAATTATTTCCCGTCAAAAAATGGGAGGTAAATTTTAACCCACTTAAGAAGGCTCCTATGTCATAGAGAAGGCCTACCAAGGAGGGTCTTATCAGCTCATTGATTGTAAAGGGGAACACGATGCTTCCAATTAATGGACTCTATTTGAAGAAATATTACCCATAAAATATGTTTGAAAATAATTATCAACAAAAGAACAAAAAATCTGATTCCATTTCATCAAAATCTTCTTTCTTTCAAAGTATTGTCTGCTTGACTTGTGAATCCGCCATGATGTGTCTGAGCTAGGTGTAAGAGTCCCTCAGAGACATCATATCCCTCTTTCACAACACAAACAAAATCTCTTAGTGCTATTAGAATAGGTGTGAGAGAACCCAAGAGGCATCCTATTTTGATTAGCACAATTGAGTTAGTGTAAGAGAACCCAAGGCATCCTTTCTTATGGGAATTCTCGATTGCCATCCGTGGAACCATTTCATCAAATTCCCCAACGTTTTAAGATAGAGAATCCAAGAGGTGTCCTTTTCCTTTAACACAAAGCATAAAAATAAACTCATATCTTTTATCTCGGGCTATTTTGATGTGAGAGCAAGCCCCTGTGAACTCACTCATTAGCTACTCTAGTCGGGTCTACATGCTACCTCGCTAGTATGTCACCCTAGTGGTCACTTATTTGGAAGATATGAGTCCTCGTGCTTTCTTCCTAACTCAACCATCGCAAATTAACAAGCGCCTTCTTAGTATGGTAGACTTCACTACCCAGCCAGTAAGCTACCTCATGTTGATTTTATTTAAGAAGATGTGAGTCCCTGAGCTTTCTTATTAAACTAATCATCATGATTTAACTAGATCGAGTATATTTGAGGTTTAGGATAAGTCCCCCCAGAGGCTACTTCTCTTGACTACATTTGATTCAATATAAGTCCCCTAGTGGCATTCACCTAGCACCTGGTCGATGGCACCTATTGCTAAGATAAACTATCATCGGCCAGAATAGGAAGATGAGAGTCCCCGAGCTTTCTTCCTAGGCTGATTGTCACAAATTGCCGAGCACCTTAAGTTGGTTGATGTTCGCTATGCAGACAGCAACTCACCTGGTGGATACACCATTCTTGGTAGATGTGAGTCCTTGAGCTTTCTCCTTGAGTTGGCCACCAAATACTTATTTGATATATTATTAGCCATGTCATCTTCTCCAGGATTTTGGATTAAGCTAGCCCTCTCTCCCTGTGGCATTCTATTTAGATCACATCCGTGACCCCATTTAGACACTACCTGTGTTACTCTAGATTAATCCCCTTCCTAGTAGCCACCTCTGTGGTTGGAGAATTTGTCTGGATGCAGATTCTCCCTTGGTTCAAGAAAGATAAGTTTAGTCGATATAAGCTTTCTCGGATCCCAAACTAATAGTCTCGTGATAAACAAATAAAAAACAAATAAATTATTTTCATTATGGATTAGAATGCCTCAAAGGGCCCCTTTTCCCAAGCAAGGATCCTATCTTTAGGGTAGTATCAATAGAACTCCTATAGAATCGACTACAGTTGAGATAAATCTGGGTGGTACTCACTGTCAATCTTGGTTGGGTTTAATCTATTTTGCCACAAATGTGTTATCTCGGCAAATATTCCGCTTTGGAAGATGTAAGACTATGATGCATTCTTTGTAGCATGACTGTCATAAACTGACGGGCAACCCTAAGTCGGGTTTGATTTATTATCCAAAGCAACCAATCACCCCAGTGGTCTTTTGTAGTGAAATATGTGAGTCCTCGAGCTTTTTTTCCATTGAATTGATCATTGCAAATCGAAAGGCAATTCTTTGGTTGGATACTTCCCCATCGATCGGGAAGCTACTCCATTTGGTTCAATAAATCTGAGATAGGTATAGGCTAATATAAGGTCATTCTTAGTGTGATCCATCGCAAACCAATTGAATCCATCAAAATAAATTTAAAAATGAAATTAATCTTTGACTATCTTTGAGATGATTTAAGTCTGCCAATGGCATTCACTCAATAGTCAAACCTAGGTCAAGTTTGATCTGTTACCTTGTCAACCTACCACCCCAGTGATTTTTTTTTTTTGGAAGATGTGAGCCCCAGCGCTTTCTTCCTAACTTGACCATTGCACACCGAAAGGTATCCCTTTGGTCGATTAGTCCTACTATGTGGTTAGTAGACTACCCCTTGGATCGTTCTGAGTTAGTCTAAGCTCCATGGCCCTACAGTGATCCATCGCAAACCAAGAGGTCATTTCAATATCCAAAATTTGAAATAAAAACTTTCCTCCATCGGTGAAACAAACAAAACAAATAAAAACCAATTCTCCTGTGAGATGCAACTTCTTAGCTCCCCATAGAATTCCCCTTAGTGGATTTCAACCTTCTCTTTTGTGGATGACTTGAACTTGCCAAGTGGAGAGTTCACCTTTCTATCCTCGGGAGTTAAAATAAACAATAAATTGAATCAAATTGATTTTTCTCCCCATTGAGAATCAAATCAAACCTTCATCCCTTAGATGACTTGAGCTGTTTCCCTAAAAGAAGCCCTAAAATTCTCACCTCTTAAGCAATTCTATGATCTTGTGTCATGGAATCATAATTCTTAGAATTCTAATAAAAATTCAACTCAAACACATTAATTTTCAAATATAAAGCCCAACCATATGTAGTTTTAGGGATGCTTACTAGGCTTCCTGAGCATCTTAAGCATCCCCTACTTGTTTTCATTTGGCTCTAATAAGAACTCCCTCCTCTTGATCGATCTGACTTAACTTTTTGAAAATATACCAATCGATTGATAGTCCTACCTTTCAAAATCTTTGGAGACAATGATCATTTATCTTAATCGAGAGTATTCCTAAGGAATCATGTCCCTTAGAATGTAATTAAATATGGGGGCTTGCCCCTGTAGGGAACTTAACAAACCCAATTTAAAATAAACCCTATTTTACTTTCTCATATAAAGTAGAAGAATAATCTCTAGTACATTCCGAAGACCCATAGTCCTTAGGAGTCCTTATTAAGGCAATTAGGTCCATTGTAGGGTGGTAACTTCTATCTTTCGAGATAGTACACCTCTCCTCAATTTCTTATCCGATCACCCCATATGCGGATCTACGTGGCATCCCAACAAGATGTTATGTATATTTCTATTTTCATTTATCTTCTTTTCCCAAAAGGGGATAGATGAAGGCAAGAATATATATAAATTTCACCACAGTATAATCTATTTAAAAGACACAACACTTATTTGAATTCATCTTTACACATTTACATATTAGAATTTGGATAGAACTTTAACTCATATGTATAAATAAATTTAATTAAGAAAGATACAACTTTTGCATGATTTTTTATTCTTGTAGCCATTTATACATTCATGTGTATTTAAAAATAGCGGGTATATCTAGTCTGGACATTTTGAGGATGCACGGCTTTAAGTTGCCCCAAGAAGGTCTTTACCTCACTCCTTTGGTTAACAATGGCAAAGTACTTTATTAAAAACTTTTATACACTTGAGTGAGCATTTAGCTAATGAGTGAAAATCCCAATTTATACAAAATACACATATGCATTTTTCATTTAAAGTGTGTTAAAAGAAATATATTGCATGTCTTAGTCATACTTAGGATTCAATTATATGCATGTTACATATGATGGAAAGGAATAATATCATGTATGTCATGTGTTAGTAGTTCATTCAAATTAATCTTAAGATGCCTTTCATATTGAATGGAATCATTTAAAGTGAACCTAAACTTAGGTTTAATTTAAAAATGTGTAATAAGTCATTTACTAAAGAGAACAAATTAAATTAACATGCTTTAGAAAGTGGCTTAGGGTAGGGATGAAAGAGAGAAATTCTCTTTCCTCTCTTTATAACACTTAGTTTCTAAGTGTAAGGCATATGAAACAAAAGAATATACTAAGTAAAATTCTCAAATCAATTAAACTACTTAAAGTGAAATCAACCTCCTATGACTAAACATCCTTTCACATTTAGAAAATCATAATATTAATGCCTAGTTAGGACTTACCACACAAGCCTTAACACACACATTAAAATTAAATCACCACTTTTAGTCCTAAGTTAGGACGGTATATGTATGGTGTATGTTTTATTTTATGATGTAATGTTTTAGAGTAGATGTTAGAGTGTATGCTTCTTAGATTGGATGGTAAGTTGTGATTAGCCTAATCTTATTTTCTATAGAAGATTATGCTTAAAGGGGGCACTTAAAAATAAATATAAATACTCTATTTGTAGGTTGCTTATGCCTCTAAGCATAATCCAAGTTAGGATAGGTGGGCTTGGCTACCCATGTGCATGGTGCTAAGTCCAAATTATGATATAACTGCTTATGTTATATGTGTGTTTAGCTAATATTTATTTTGCATGTGTAGTTAGATTTACTTTTCCATTTTTTTTAATATAATTTTGTATTAGAAATTAGAATTACTGTTATGGGGGTTTAGGATGAGCATTGGCTAGAAGGCTTAGTTCTGGGGTACCATGTGATGCCTTGAAGCCTACCACATCAAAAGGAGAAAATATATGAAGAAATGAAGGATACATGAAGAATGAAGACTTGAAAACCCCCCATAGCATTTATTATTTATAATTATAATTATTCTTTTATATACTGGGTTGTATAAGGGTAGAGCTCGACTACCCATTTTCTCTTTTCGGGGTGTACGGTGAAACCCAATAACACCGGCATTTTATTCTTTTGCGGTAGTCTATAAAATTGTTTGATGTTGTGTTTAGATTGTGCATTATAAATAACATGATTTTCTTAGTTTCTTATATATTTGATGCTTTAATGTGTAGCCTAGATACGATTAGACTCTTAGGGTGAAATTAATTTTTCTACCCCAATTAATAACTCATAAATAAAATTTAAAATAACTCATAACCTCACCATTTTATCCTAGGTTTTAAATAAGATAATTGAAAGATTTAGCAACCCCTTAGTTGAATGGTTTAATGTCTCATAACATGCATACATATTCTTTCTCTCTTGAACATGAAGGATCTCCATCCTTACACGATAGGGAAATGCTTGATCAATAAGGGAATCCCTCGTGATGGAAGAACACCTTTTCTAGCTGATTTGGCCCATAACCTATTTTCATCATGCATATAGGCATCAAAATCTTAAAGCCTTTGTAAAAAATAAAATAAAACTTGAAATGATTTTTCATTTGTAGATTAAGTCATTACTCATACGACTCATGCTTTAGCCTTTTAGGGAGTGGGTTTAGGACTTTAGTTTCTTCCAATTAAATAATAGCTCAACTATCTTACAATACATAATATTTGTCTACATGGATTTGAATCATAGGAGGTGTTGGCAGGCAACCACTCCATGTGGTTGTACATCCAGAAATTGGGTGGCTTACTCTCTCTTGTGGAGATAAATCATATACCCATCCTCTCTTAGACTTAGGTCGTGCTTTGGCTTATGTCAAAGCTCTAAGATTTAGGATCCTAGGCTATTTTTTTTCTGCAAGCATAAATTCTCACCTCTTAGGCATTTTCACAATCTTGTGTTGTTGGATTATAAGCTCTAGCAATTTAATAAAAGTTCAACTCAAACAAATCTCTTCAATTTTAAATATATAAAGCCCAATTATTGGATAGATTGAAATGCTCACTAGGCTTCCTAGTATCATGAGCATTTCCTACTCATCTCCTTTGGCTTAGATAATAAGTCTTCTCCTTGAGTTTTCCCACTTGAATTTCTAAATACAACTAATCCTTTGATAATATAGCCTTGAAATCTTTGGAACTTTAATTTCTACTTTAATCGAGAGGATTCCTAAGGAATTCTCATTCCTTATAATGTAATTAACTATGGAATCTTATCTCCATAAGAAACTTAATGAACCCGGCTTAATATAAACCCAACTTTACTTTTCCATGCAAAGTAGGGGAAAGATCTCTCGTACATTCAAAGACCCATCTTTCCTTAGGAGTCCTTATTAGGTGATTAGGTCCATTGAAGGGTGATGTCTCTATCTTTTGAAATAGTACATCATACCTCAATGTAATACCCGATCACTTCAGTAATTACACCCTCAGATCAGCATGGTGTCCCCCATATACATATCGAAAATAAACACCATAGATTTTTCTGGTGACTTCACTGAGGATGGCTCCTCTCTCCATCTTTAATAGACAACTATTGTCTCCAAGCATCGATAGTGGACTTATATTTTATATAAGTCCAAGATTATCTTTCTTTCCGTTAGCACTTAGCTTATTTCATCCTTAAGCAAAGTTAGCCAACATCTTTTAGGTTTTAGGACCTCACTCTATGTAAGTCTTAAAACCCCTATTGGGTCCCCAATAAGTAAAAATAAATTAACTAAAGAAAAGAAAAATAACCAAGCATAAAATTTAGAACCTCTTACGACTAGATTGGTGAAGTGAGGTTCATCTCATGCTTAATAAAATTTCAATAAAATCTAAAGTAAAATAAAAACATCTTTTACAAAAAATTTCAAAAGTTTTTTAAAATAAAAATCATATGAACCCCATTTAACATAATACAATTTGTTAAATGGAGGTTATCTCTTTAAAATCAAAATTAAACAAAGACAAAAATATTTTCTCAAAAATTTTCAAACACCTTTCAAAATAAAATTAATTGAACCCCACTCAACATACTCAAATTTATTCAATGAGGGTTATAAATCAAAATCAAAATTCAATGGAAAAGTCTCTCTTCAAAATTCTAAATCTCTCCAAATCAATGAACCCCACTTAGCATACTAAAACTTATTGAGTGTGGGTTCAAATTCCAAATTCAAATCAGAAATCAAAGATTGAAGGAAAATATGAAGGTCAAAGTCCGATATTTTCATGCAAAGATATCGAGCCAAGATAGTTGTATGGCTCATAGCAAGTTTATTTTCTCTTTTCCCTTTGGTGTAGACTTGGCCTTGGATTAGGCCAATCTCACCATAACCAAGGCCACACACCTTATTTTACTTTAGTCGTGGCTTCGAGGGGGTTAGGATTACCTATGAGGCAGCTCACAAGCCGAAGGAGGAGGTGGCGTACTCCTCCACTTTGATGTTGAGTCTGAGCTGAGTTTCCTCTCTCGAAGAGGAAGGCATGGAGGTCCCTACCAGGTGTAGTTAGTTCTACTTTTATTGTTCTTATTGTAGCTCCGATGAGAGCAGTTACCTCCTCCTAGGTCCCCTCAAAGAGGAAGGCTATCTTAGCATTTGAGATAGTCTCCCCTACCTTTGAGGTAGGTTCTAGCTCCCGTACTGCACCGTTCTCCTGCACCCAATGCAGCAACAAAAGTAGGAAGATCAAGCGGCACCACGAGAGAGCCAAGAAGGTAGAGGCATCACATATTGCTGAGGAGGGTTCTCCTCAAGAGGTCTCCCCTTTCTTGGGTGATAGATTCCACCCCTCTAGTTCAGATGGAGTGGAGGATGCTAGGAGGATTGTTATATCTCCTCCACCACCAGCTTACTATGAGGTACCAGCTAGGTAGAGGAGGAAACCCTATTCTTGCCTTCTGTGAGCCTCCACTAGAGTTTGGTGCATTATTTGATTTAAGGTCTATGATCCCCATGAGCATCAGTTCCCATATCCATAGAGAGAGGGCCATCTAGGCCATGGTTGCATCCGGACAAGAGGAAGACGAAGGTGCATAAGGGTCTGGCCTCCCCTTGTTGATTTTTCGTTGGTGGGCCACCGTCCGACGACGCATAATATAGTACTCACAGCCTGAGGAGATCTCCATAGAAAGGGCAGTTGGTGTTACCCCCATCACACCACTTCGTTCCCCATCCACCATCACCAGTCCAGGTCCCTCCTTCCACTATTCTTACCAAGGTTCATAGATCTGCATCAGGGGAGAGGAAGTCCCCACTAGTGATCTAACTATGGCCTATGGATCCCACTCCATCTACTCCACCTATTGAGGTGAGTTTGAGCTCTCCCATTCGGCCTCCCACTTTAGTTGTGGCGAAGAAGGAGTGGCGACCCAAAGTCATCATAGTTGTGCCACCACCACAGCCATAGTAGTCACCACCACTAGCAGTGATAGTAGCAAAGGAGGGAGGAGACACCAGTATAGTTCCCATGGCAGTCGATCCTCTTAGTGAGGGTGTCCCAGTAGGAAGCATCACTTGCATAGATTCAAACGAGTTCCAATTGGCCATCCATTCTTTGTTCTAGTCCATGCAGAGTAGGAGATCATTCACTAGATATCTTAGAGGACTACTTTGCTGAGAAGAGATGACTTCTGGGTAATGATCATTCAGAATCAAAGGAGGGGAGGGTAGCTTTTGAACTCGACAAGGATGACCTTCTAGAGGATTCGGCCGAAATCCACATGGTTGATACTCAAAGTTCCTTCCACCGAGACCATCAGAGCCAGGAAGGTGCTATGGTTGAAGAAGATGATGTCATCCATTCAACCCAACACCCCCTCTAACAGCTTAGGTAGAAGGATGATCAAATCCATAAGATGGAGAAGAAGGTTGAGGATTTGTTAGCACAAGATAGCATTTTCCAAGCTCCAAAGATTACATCCTAGCTCTATGGAGTTCGAAAACTGAAGCTTCTATATGTCTTAGAACCCCACAAGAGTACTCTCCAAGAGATTGACAAGACATAGTCTACATAGAAAGGTCATAGATAGCACCTCCGTGCAGGAGAGGGACATTAAACAAATGGTGGAAGAGCAAGTGAGGGAAGCATTGGCCCAAGCCCGGGGTACCTCATCCATTCCAAAGGTAGACCCTACGAGAGGAATTTGATATAGTTTAGTATCTCCAAGGGTTTGTACCACCTTCTTTAAGATCTTTGATGCCAGTGGGAACCCTTAGCAGCATATAGCTCACTTTAGAGCCAACTGTTGCATCACCGGAAGTAACGATGCACTTCTCTTTGGCTTATTCATCAGCAGTCTTTCAGGGATTGCATTCGATTAGTATACCGAATTGCCCAGTAGTTCGGTAAAGATAATTGCTGAGTTGGAACAATTCTTTACTAAGATGTTTGTTGGAGCTCAAAGGGTGACTATGATCTTGTTGTAGCACAATAAAATTTCTATGAGTCCCTCATTAATTATATTCTCTAGTGTGAAACTTGAGTATGAAATATGAACCGTAGCTGTCTGAATAGCATGCCATAGAAATTCTTCTTAAGAATATTCATGGCTTGGTTGCTTTCATGTTCAAAGGATTTATTATCAAAACCTTTGAGAAGTTAATCAACAAGGAAGCTAGTCTACAAGGAGAAATCAAAATAGTTATCTTTCCAAGACTAGTCGTCCAAGCCTAAACCATAGAAAGCTTTTGAGAAGAAGCTTGTGGAAGTAGCATCAGTTGACAGGGTGAAGCAGCCAGTTATAGTTCATTTTTAGATATCTATAGCTCAGTAGCCTCCACATCCATCGCCTCTACCACCACCTGACCGTCATACTGGCCACCACAGCCACCTCAACGACCATCACCACCACCTCCTCAATAGTATGCTCAGTAGCGGTACTCCTATCTGCTACCAGGTAGCTATTATTCATCTACTCTTCTGGACAAGTTAAATAAGCCCTATTCATTTAAGAGGAGGTAGTTGAAGATCTTTAAGAACCTCTTAAAGAAATCTGATTTTCAACTACCAGAGCCTAAGAGGCCAGAGGAAGTAAGCAAGAGTGATGATCCTAACTTTGCCCCAACCATAACATGTTAGGTCATGTCTTAGAGGATTGCATCACTTTCAAGGATTGGCTTGAGTGTAGCTACAAGTCAAGTGCCATAGTTATCCTTATGGAATACTTGTTAGAACAACCATCTAGTTCTGTTAGAGTAATCCTTGGAAATACATGTGATCCTCTTAAGAAAAAAAAAGGTTGAGATATCTCTTTATCTCAAACCTCTAAAAAGATTATTTCTAAGATCAAGAAACTCTCCTTGCAAGTGCCTGAGATAGCTCAACCTTCAACATCAAGGAAGGTTTGCAAGTTGCCAAAGATAACTTGGGGAAAGTGGGAGCTCAGCAGTAGCAGCAGTAGTCCATACTTGCCCAAGATAGTTCAGTAGCGCAACCACTAAACGAGTCTAGCATTCCCTCCATCGTTGCAACTACTATGTCATCCAGTTCTTCTTCCAACAAGAGTGTTGTATCAGCAAGGGCACAAGACCCTTTCCCCGCTTACTCTATTTGATTTCTATTATGTACCTCCACCTAAAAAGAAATCAATGAAGAAAGCAGATTCCACTTACATATTATCCATTTTTGATGCTCTTAATTTTATTCCTATTGAAATCTCTCCAAGTCTAAAAAATAATAATAGCTCTAATAATTATGATCCCTTCTCTTCTGATTAGAATCAGACTTTCCTTTTCTGAATCAATTGGGTTCTCCCATTAAGATTGACTTGGAGTCATCTAACTCGAGGTCCCATAGGAGAAGTTGTATGTATGCCCGATGAGCTAGTAGAACTTTCCTCTAACCCACCACATGAAGTCACTGAAGTCAACCTATGCAATGGCAAAGTTCTACCTCCTAAGGTAGCACCTCGGATAAGGGTAAGCAAGTCATTGGTTCTAGTGAGCAGATAGCCCCTCCACAAGATGCTCCACATATGGATATGTTTGTGGAGGACCAGCCCAGAGTTGATTACAACATCCTAGTTTACTTTAGAAAGTTGCTAGCTAAGTTAAGCATATATGACGCCCTTGTCTTATCCAAAGAGATGAGAGAATCTCCAATCAAGGCTCTTCTTGATCCAGAGATATGCTTAGCTCAGCTGACCGCTACTGAAGAAGATGCACACCACTCAAGGGACATCCCATGAGTCACTTTTAGTGATGAAGACTTGCTTTTAGGGACGATCACACACAACCATCCCCTCTACATCACAGTGGATATGGGTAGATTCAAACTGTCAAAGGTGTTGGTAGACCCAGGTGCAACAGTCAACATCATGAGTCTAAAGACCCTTGCCTACTTAAGGATTGACATCTCCAAACTTAATTCAGAGAGATGATGTTGAAAAGATTCAATGAGCAAGGCGAGAGGGCTTTAGGCTCTATAGTGTTGCCAATGTAGATTGACAAGTGAAAGACTAAAGCCAAGTTTCACATTATAGATTCAGATACATCTTTCAATGCTTTGCTAGGGATATCGTGGATACATGAGAACAACATGGTCCCATCCTTTTTGCACCAGTGCATCAAGTTCATGAGAGTGGGATCGAGTACTATGTCAAATGAGATCTCAAGCCATTTATATTTCATGAGATCAGCATATATGAGAATGGGGCCTACAATCTCCCTCAAAATTAACAAGCCTATTCTTGCAAAGATGGCCAAAGTTCAAAAATAAAAGAAAAAGAAAAAGAAAAAGAAGAAAATGAAAAATGAAAAGGAAAAAAGAAAATAATATTAAAAATAAAATGGAGCGAGAAATACACTTGGAGGAAGAACTAAAGCCTAGGATTAGATTATGTTGACCCTTTTGGAGTGATCTCTCGACTTCCTCATCATAGATCTAGGACACTTATAGACACTAAGAGCTCCTTAGTCTTAAGCCACTTCTAGTGATTAGGTGAGCACTTAACCTAAGCCTAAAGACTTAGAAGAGTTAGCCATAGGAATAGATTATGCCTTAGGGATTTAGGAAGACTTGCCTACTCTATAGCCTTAAACCCAATCCTTGCTTCCTTCTTCAAACCAAACATCTAAATCAAATTCCAAATCAAATAATTGAAACCAATAATCAAATTCAAATTCTAAAACCCTTCCTAAGCCTTTTGATTTTATCTTATGGACTTAGCCTTAACCAAATTCAAATCAACTTTAACTCAATTGATTTTTCTCAAATATCTATTCAATCTCAAATCAAATTCCAAACCAAATCCAACTCCAAGTGATTGAAACCCAAAATCAAATTCAAATTCCAAAATCCCTTCCTAAGCCATATGAACCACCTTCATATGCTTAGCCAAAACTCTCTTTAAACCAAATCAAATTTGGTTGATTTCTTTATAAATCAATAATTCCTTTATTTATATTCAGAAATATAAATAAAATTCAAATTTAAATAGCCAAAACTAAATCAAACTAAATCAAAGCCAATTAATACCTCTCTTAAGCCATATGGACTTACCTCCATAAGCTTAATCAAATCTCAACCCAAACTCAATTGACTTCTTTATAAATCAATTATTCCTTCATTTATATTCACAAATATAAATGAAACCTACCCTCTAATGACTAAAAATAAATTGAACTAAATCAATTCCCCCACTTAAACCCTTTTGACCTACATCCTTAAAATGGTCAAATTTGCTTCCAAATCAATCCAAACCCAAGTGATTTTCTCATAACCCATTTATATCTTCATTTATATTCCCAAATATAAATGAAATATAATTCAAATGGCCAAAATCAAACCCAAATCAAATCAAATTTCCAATTTTAGCCTTTTTAGCCAATTTCTTGAACTTGGCTAAATGATATCCAAATCAAATCAAAACCCATGGATTTCTTCATGATTCAATCATTCTTTCAATCATTGTTCTAAATATAAACACAAACTACAATTATAAAACCAAATCCAAGTCAACTCAGGTCAAGCCCATGTTGCCCCCTTTTGACTTAAAATTGTCATATGAACTAAAATCCATTTGACTCTAAATCAATTATAATTGGATTTATATTTCAATCCTAAGCTTATATGTGAGTTCAACTAAACTTGAACCATACCAAAACCATACCAATTGACCCATTTAGGTCCACTTGACCCAAAGTGACCTAAAAGACCTTTTTGAGCCAAGTTTTAATCCAACCCAAATTGGATTGAACTAAGCCCATCCAAATCTCATATCATGATCAACAATCATCTAGAGTGATCAACTACCTTGAATTGGGTCAAACCAAGTCAACTTGGTCCTTTGACTAAGTCAACCTTTAGCCCAAATGAAACCTAAACTAGCCAAAACCCACCATATATCAAATTAATTGAAACCATTGATTCAAACTCATTCATAATCAATGATTGAACATGACCAAACCTTCAATTGAGCCAAACCGAATCTAATTAGCCATTTGACTTAAGTTGATCCAAATTAGCCTAAAAAGCTAAAATTGGTCAAATCATGATTTAATCCAAATTGATTGCAACTAATAGCTCAAGTTCATTCCAAATCATTTATTGAACTTGACCAAACCCATGATTGAGCCCAATTTGACCAATTGGTCAACTTGTCCCAACCTAGCCCAAATTGACCTAAAATGTCAAATTGGCCAAAATCCAAATTAAACCCAAATCGAACCAAACTAAAGCCTGTAATCATTTTCAATTAACCAATTGAACATAAATCATAGGAGGCAAATCATAGGAGGTGTTAGCTAGCAGCCATAAGATAACTTGCAACTAATGGCTCAAGTTCATAAATCGTAGGAGGTGTTAGCTAGCAGCCACTCTAGGCGGTTGTAAGTCTAGAAGTTGGGTGGTTTACTCTCTCTTATGGAGGCAAATCATATACTCATCCTCGCTTAGACTTAGGTTGTGCTCTGTCTTATGTCAAAGCTCCCTAGATTTAGGATCTGAGGTAGTTGTTTCCTTCTGGCTACAAGCATAAATCCTCACCTCTTAGGCATTTTCATAATCTTGTGTTGTTGGATTATAAGCCCTAGCAATATAATAAAATTTTAACTCAAATAAATATCTTCAATTTTAAATATATAAAGCTCATAGGATAAATTGAAATACTCACTAGGCTTCCTAGTATCATGAGCATTTCCTACTCATCTCCTTTGACTTCGATAATAAGTCTTCTCATTGAGTTTTTCCACTTGAATTTCCAACTACAATTAATCATTTGATAGTTTAGCCTTCAAATCTTTGGAGTAATCAAGAGTATTTCTAAGGAATTCTCATTCCTTTGGATGTAATTAACTATGGAGGCTTGCCTCCATAGAGAACTTAAAGAACCCGCTTAATATAAACCCAACTTTACTTTTTCATATAAAGTAAGGAAAAGATCTCTCGTACATTTGAAGACTTGTCATGCCTTAGGAATCCTTATTATGTGATTAGGTCTATTGAATGGTGATGTCTCTATCTTTTGAGATAGCACATCATACCTCAATGTCATACTGATCACTTCAATAATTACACCCTCAGATCTACGCGGTGTCCCCCATATACTTATCAAAAATTAACACCACATTATGGTTTATGAATTATGTGGAATATTAATGGGTGAGGGGCTTTTTGTGAGCTAGCGTATCTAGTTGTGCTAACTTTAGAGCTTCAAATAAGTTGCATATATAATACCATAATATACTAAGTAACTAGCTAATGAAATGGATGTCTTAAAGTACCACTAAGAATTTAAAGAAAATAAGTGTGGGCTCTCTAACATGCCAAGGTCCTTGAGTAGTGGTGTATGTATTGACAAAGATGTGCAATCCTTTTTTTTAGAAATTAAGAAATAAAAAAGAATCCCTGGGACTAGTAACATATTACTCCATAATAACTATGAGTGTTCACTATATAGTATAATGCATTTGATTTGTTGGTATCATCAATAAATGTTGCTAAAAGTTAAGCCAATGAGGTGTTAAAGGAGATTCATGAGGTGGAATAGTTTACAAATGAAGTTGAGGTTACTATTATGAATAAAAAAAATTCTAAGAAGAAGTCCCAAAAGGCACTCTTAAGAGGGATTCCCAAATGATGCCCTAGAGATGGTGTTCTTGAAATCCCTTTAATATGTACTTCTTTAAAAAGATTTTTTCTTATGTATCTTAGTTTTATTGTTAATGGTTCAAATATTCAAAATCATGATCAATATTTGGTTGGTATAGATTGCATCAAATCTTTAAGCAATCTCTTGGACTTATACTTTTGCTCATATTTAGGTGTTATATATATAATACATTGTGCTTCAAATGTGATTTCTTTATTCCAAGCTTTTTTTAAATCTTAGATCATAGTTGTAGATTATCTTGTTTCAAGCAATAATGAAACATTCAAAGTAAATGTTCTCAGGTAATAAAAGGTCATAAAACACGAAGATGTGAAGGATGATGCCATTACAAAAACTTTGACTACTTATGGTCTCTAATGAGTACATTCTCAAGTTATCTTTAAGTCTTGTAATTGTGAACCTTAATATAAAAACAATGAATCCCAAATTTTCCATCAATGAGGGAGTGATCAAAGGTGATGAGTTTCCTCTGTACATAGAAGTCCATTATGATTTTGTGTATAGATGACTACCACTTTCATTGAATTCACCATAGAGGTAGTGGTTCAAATATAAAAGAGAAAAGGTACCTCACAATAGCATGATGATAAGACTCAACTTGAGTTAGACAAGCTCAATGAAAACAAGTCTAGAGTGGCATTGATGAAGAAGTTGAAGGCAATGCCAAGCACAAGGTTGAGGAGAAGAATGAAGAAGAAAGAGTTGAGGCATAGAATACTAAAGTTATTGGAGCTATTCTTAGAGATTTTAAAGGGCATGAAAATAACACAAAGAGATAAAGCTAGCCATGATAGAGCTATAAGATATAGTGGAATTATAGTTAGTGAAGTTTGAAGGGCTCTAATATTTCAAAAGCTAAGTTGAGAATATCTTTTGTAAATGGCCAGGGGAGATTTTGTGGCATCGTACTATTATAAGTTCCACACCATTTGCTCTTGGTGATGGTGATTAATATATAGAAAATAGTGAATCTCTTATATTCAAACTAGTTGATGCACAAAAGTGTTTGGGGATAACCAAAAACTAAATTATTATAATGGAGAAGAATATTGCTTCCATTCATGGTAACATGATGGACCATATAAAGAACTTGTATGACCTAAGGGAGAGATCCAATGAGTAAAAGCATTCCATTGATGGCAAGTTGTGGTAGATGGATCTTAAAATGTTAGAATTTTGAAACAAGATGTAGGTGATGTCTATTGAGTACAAGATTTATATTATCACTTATATCTTCTTCCAATGTCCTACGATGCTAAATATTTGATAGTGTTAGGTCCCTTCGCAAAGTTCATGGATGTGATATAATTATTAAAAAGTTACAGTAGTTGTATAAGACTAGTATAATGGAAGAAGTTAGCATACAAGTTCCCTATGATAACTTAAATGTGAAGAAACCTTCATCCTGACAAATCTCTCCTAAGAAAGTAAGGAGAAAACCTTTAGATACCTTATAATTTTAAGGATTGAGTTCATTTCTCAAAATTTTGAATGTTAATAAGAATGTTAAGGATTTCAAAGTAGTTAATAGCAATGGATATATTAATAGCATCATATAAATATTAGTATAAAAAGAGAGGTCATTATAAAAAAATTTATATATAAAGTAAAAAAGTGTACTTTAAACTTCATGACTTTTTTAAGTTATGATGTTGGATAGTTTTAGGATCAGCTTCCATAATGATAGCCTAAATAGGCATGATAATTCAAATTTTTTTAAGGAGAGATAAGATGTTTGTATTAATTTTCTCTGAAAAGTTATTTTTCTTCTAGATGTGGGGTTAGGAACTCTTTCAGATAGCCCTTATCAATTACTTTTATCAAGAAAGATCTTTTAAGGGTCTATAATTTTTACTATATTGGTCATGACCATTATGGCACAAAGAGAACTTAAATAGATCATTTTCCCTGGTGTTCTTCTTTAATGGAGTCATTTTTTGTACTTCTTGTGGCATGGATTAGAGTGAACTTTGTCCGGCTTTCTTCAAAGAACTTCTTGATAAGAAAAGAAAATAAATTTTATTAGCAAGTCAACTTGAAGAAACTTTTTAGCACTTACAAGCATGTCTACTTTTAAGAGCAACTACTCCATGATCATAAGTGAATGCTTAACAAAATCAATCTTGACAACATACTTGTAACCTAAAAGCATCGTGAGTGGCTCATGTGAACATAGTGACATAGTCTTGGAGATTTTCATATTCTCCTTGCTTGAAATGTTTGTAAGGAATGGAAAAGTTTATAGGTCTTGGGGACAAATAATTGGGGACAAATAATTGGGATAGAAATATATTAAAAAAACAACTTTTCAAATAAGTGGATGTTGCTATCAAAAGTGACTTAAACAACATTCAAGCAACATCTTTAAATGTGGTGGAAAACATATGATACTTGATCATGTTAGAGATGTTATAAAAAGAAATAACATTCTCAAAAATATCAAAATGATTGAAGGTATTAGTGATGTCATTATATGTCCTTAGCTAGGGAGTTTTCAACTTGAATGGGACAACATTAATGAAGATCTCCAAAGAAGAAGGATTGTTATAAGCTTGGGTAGTAATTTGAGGAGATGGTGAAGGTATATCTTGAATCTAGATTCCTTTATTAGCAAGATGAAAATTTTCATTGACACGAGAAGCTTACATAACCATAGAAAATTGGGTGATCTATTGGTGATGGCCCTTCATGTGGGAGTTAAATTAATAATTAGTAAAAATATTGCTACCAAAACATCCATTAAATAGAAACTTGGTTGACTATGGTGTTCATATAGACTATCTTTATGCTATTCATTCTTTTTTATTATAAACATCAATAAACTTTCTCACAGATGGCACTAAGAAATATGAATAAAAAAAATTATATTTTAAAAGAAATTTAGAAGGAAGCATTACTTGTTGAGAGTTAGGATAGGAAAAAAAGAGAAAATATTATGTTATAGTTATTCTATTTGGAGATAATATATATATATATATATAAACGAGATAGTTATTTATAGTGATTTAGTCCTAAAACATATATCCAATTTTAGATAATCAAGGAAGGAGAGTTTGTAAAATTGATAATTAAAATAAAGAGCTTAATAAAAACAAAATAATAGATAATATAGACATTATTTAATAATTTATATCATAAAAATTAAAACAGTGTATTCTTTGGAGATAATTTGTCATGCATTTTTGCTCATATATAATGCAAATAGTGCACACTTACATCTTGTCATATAAATAGCAAATGAGAAATATTAATTTTATGTAATGGGATGAAGAATTTTATAATTTGCATATTTGCCCAGTCTAAAAATATTAATTTTATTCAATTAGACATAAATGTTTATAATTTTTCCCATCCTAAAAATAATTCTCACCTTAAGAATAATTTTGAGAAGAATATTAGCAATAGTATTATATACACATCTTAAAATAAATTTAATTTTAACTTATTGTAATCTCATGTAATCAATATTTTTTAACTCATGTAATTTAGTTATAAACTATATTTTATAATTTTATAATAATTTTAAATCATAAATTATTTTAAAAAAATTATATTGTTAGTTATATTCCTCTTATAAATTATATTTATATTTATATAATAATATTACAATTTTTTTATAAAACATTTAATATGCACATCTTAATTAATATTAATGTTAATTAAACTCATAAATTACTTAAATTGATCTATTTCATATAAATTTTTAAAAAAAATTATTTTATGCTTAATATTTCAAAAATGGATAAAGAAGATTTTGATATTTTATTAACTTTTGTAGTCATCAAATAATTTAATCTATAAATCTGGGGCATAAAACCAAAAAATCTTTTAAAATTCTATCATACAATATGCAATTAGGATCTTTTAGACAATCTTACAAAATTCTAGACTCTATAAGGAGAATAATAAATTTTTATATTAAGCAAACTTAATCACAGTAATAATGAATAATAATGCTCCGGATATGACTAATGTTTGTCATATCTGACCATGTGAAGCATGGGCCGTTGTAAAATTATTTATTTATTTATTTATTTATTTATTTATTTATTTATTTATAGTGAATTTTAAAGGATAGTTTAGGATTATTGTTAATTTTTAGCTACTTTGTTTTTATTTTAATTTAAAGTAAAAACATATTTAATAGTAATAATTATTTTTTAGAAGATTTGAATATCTAAAAATTATTTTGAGTATTTCTAAAAAATAATGTGATTTATTTTTTAAAATAAAAAATAATTTAAAATATCAAAAAAAATTAATAGTATAAAAAAATAAAATAAAAGTGATCTCAAATGAGTCCTAATTATATTTTAGCTTATCCTTGGGTTGTCAATTTAATAATTTTATTTTATACTCAATAAATAATCAATCTTGAGATAAGGGAGTTATTTGATTGGCTGACAAATAAATGTATTGTAAAATTATTTTATTGTAAAATTAATTCCGGCATGGTCAATGTGTACGGTGGTGGCCGATAATGGCGTGAGGTGGCAAGCGTGATCAAGGTAGCTGGTGAAAGCTCGAAGATCGTGGCGCCAGTCGACTCAATTTGCTCGATCGAATCGGTAAACGATGAGAAATTGCTCAATTTATGAAATTATTTTCATGAAATAAATTGAAAAAAAAATTAATTTGAAAATTTTTGCATTACATTTACAATGTTTGAATTCGTTTATTTACTATTTAAATGTTTTAATCGAATAATTTATCTCGAACAAACTTAAATAATACATTACGATTTTATTCATTTAAATATATAAAATAAAATGGTATTGGCTATTTAATGTAAATGAAAATTGCTCAACTTTGACAAATTATTTTTCTTTAGATTTAAACTAAATATTGAAAAATGAATGTATTGTAATTTTATATTGCCCCTTAGAGATACACAAATGTTTTGGCCAAAGCTTTATTAGTACTACACTATTTAACTTGTAGCTTAAAATCAAGGATAATTCATGTGGCAATCTCTATTAATATTAAAATGCTTGTGATGGATTTAACATCTATTAACATAAAAAAAAATACAATTTTTCAAAATATTGATGATTTTATAAATATATTGTTAGTATATAAAAAATTTTGAACAATAGAGATAAAGGGGTAGAGCTAATACAAGCTTTAGACCCCCAAATATTTTTTATATATATAATTTTATTTGGGGAGTTTAAAAAGCTTCTCCTTTTTTTTTGAATGAAGGATAAAAATATGACATGATATGGATGTCGGACATCACAATTTCTCAATCATACATTATACATAATATCTATAAATAAATAAATTATAAATTAAGAACCCACATCTATCATTGTTATAATATACTTATGATTTAATATGATGATTAATTCAATTAAAATAATTGTTATTTTATGAAATGATAAATTTTTCATTTAATTGTAATCAAATTTCTCATTTAAATAAATGATTCTATTCAAGATTATGTTAATATTTGTTCCACCACAACTTTTATTTTGCTCTTTAGCATTTCATGAAAATAGTAATTATTAGAATTAGGTTTCATATTTTTTATATTTTTATGGAGTTTCTTCACCTAAATACTTTAATAGCCTTACTAAAAGCAATTATTAATTTCACTAAGTCAATTCTTTTAAGGATATATGCTCCTCATGTTCAAAGTAAGAATTGTTTATTATGCCTTTAAATGAAATTTCTATTTATATTATACAAATTAAAAGAATACATCCACTTAATTTCTTCAATTTCATGAAGCACTTAGCTTATAAGGTAAGAGTTGGCAACTTAACTAAATATCATTTGTGAGTTCATTTGAAAGGTAATTATGAGTAATATTGGCTTGTTTATAAAAAAAAAAAATATTTTATATTTGATGTATCTAATATATTCAAATGTGACAAAAAGAATTTAATTAAAATAAAGGAATTGATAAACATAAAGCTCGTGTAAAGGCATACATAGCACCAAAAATATCGCATTTTTTTCGAACTAATATGAGTCATATATTATAGTGCATGGTAGGTTTTGAGTCTCCAAAAAGCATTTCTAGTGAGATATTTTCAAACAACCATTTTTTCATCAAAATTTATTAGAAAGCACCTTTTTGGTGCATAGAGATATTTTTAGCAAAAAGAAATCAACAAAGTTAGGGTTTCCCTTTAGTGAGAGAGAGAGAGAGAGAGAGAGAGAGAGAGAGAGAGGAGTATGCAATATATTCAATAGAAATCTTGAAATATATGAATATTCTATCAATTGACAAAATATTATAGAGAGATAATGTAATTAGCATTAAGGATTTTTCTTGGGTTCTCTTAAAGTCTTTTTATTTAATATTTTTTTGTTAATTTAGATGATGAAAGCTAAGACAAACCCTAGTAAATAGCATGAGATTCTTAGAAACAATAGAATCTAAGTTGAAGAGATATTAAAGATTTATTAGGAAACAAACAAAGTTTGGTATGACAAGCACATAATACTCAAATATTTTGTAGGAATAAGACATGATTTCCATTCATCTCTAAAAGATGAGGGAAGATTAGAGATGATGCTTATATATGAGATTTGCTTTCTTCTATGACATTTATTTTGTAAATAATAGTGAAAGATTTAAACTTATATAGCCTTCTTTTTGTATGGCATTAATAAAGTAAGAGAATAATACTTAGTATAAAAGACTTAGATGAGAATGTTTACAATAAAATGATTGTATTATGCCAAAAAAAGGTCACTAGCATAGCAATAGAAGCCACATAAGCTTTTAAATAGAAATCTTTAATTTAAGAGGCTTTAATATCAATTGATTGAGACTAATTAAGTCTAAGTTGATGACATATTAATGATGTATATCTCTTACAACTAAGAATAGCAACACAAGATTACAAATTTCTTAACTAATTGTTATCCCATTACGAAGGCCAACAAAATTTTATTTATTACTAACATTCATATGAAAAAAGGGAATCTCTATCGGCGATGGTGATAGAGGAGCATGTGCCTATAAGATCTGAATAATCTGAAGGATAGTTGTTGACCTCATTTTTGGAAGAGGTCATTCTAACAATAAAAAAATCTCAAGTTCAAATAGGGATTTCCTAATTCACTATTCAAGTCACCATGCTTAATAACTTAGGAAATGCATTTTGAGCTAAATCCATCTACTTGGTTTGATGTAAAATCAAGTCAAATATCCAATATAAATTAAATCAAGTGAATCAATACAAATAAAATGAAAATTTGAAGTCAAATCTAAAGTCAACTCTAGTCAACCTAGAATTGACTTAAGTGGGTCCACTTAGTCAAAAAGTCAACCCACTAAAATTTGACTAAATTAAACACCAAAAATATTTTAAATAATCAAATGAATATATTTGATCACAATGACAAAATTTGAGCCCATTCTTAAGTTAATCTCCTTAAATCAAAATAACCCAAATAAACCACATTGAACTCAAATCCAAGAAAATCAAAATAACTCTAAATTGATTGTCTAAATCATATGGGGATGGTGATGGGATATAACCCAACTCCTACATGTAGTTGGTCAAATGGGTCATTTGACATAAAAAATTATTTAATTCAACAGGAGAAGTAAGCAAAAAAAAATAAGGAAATATCAAACCACTTCCAATCAAATCACATGGGATGGGGTGACACTTCCTTAAACCCTTATAATGAAGTTTTCATCCCAATCAAGCCATTTAAGTTTCTCACATTATTGAATAAAATCCAAATGAGGAAAACTAATGCAAACAAAAAAATTCCTCCCTTCCCACCTCTTCACAAATGGATAAAGAGCACTAGCTAGCTTCCAAGGTCCTCCATCACCAAACCAAATAGAGGAGCTTAAAGGCTCTCCATATAGGAAAGTAGATAGACTTCTCCAAGGAGAATTGAACACACACCTTCACATATCAAACCAACCTAAATTTCCCTCCCAAGTGTCCTTAATCACTACAAACCATCAAAAAAAAAAGAAATCAAGGGTTGGTTAGTGAAATCCAGGAATTAACATAATTCATTTGGCAAGAAAGTTCGGTTCAAGCTTGAAATGATCAATTCTACAAATATCCAACGAATCAAGGTATGTCATTGTTGGCCTCATGTTTTTTCTAAGAAAATTTGGTTGTATTCGGTTTAATAGGAAATGCAATCCTGATCGATATAGGATATTCATCCACTCATTGAAATTATTTGATTTCGTGCTCTGGATCGATCACAATTAGCAAAATACTATCAACAATCCTCCGCTCCCGCAAGAATTGAAGGAGATGATCTCTCCGCCATCTGATTCGTGTATCCGGATCGGACGGCCCAGAATTAGGTGGATCGGATCAATTTGCCCTTTAGGAACCGCGGGATTGATCTGGACCATCCGATCTTTGATCTTTGATCGACGCGTATGGCGGTCGCGTTTTGAACCACGGGCGGCGAGCCGTGGCGCCATGCACCGCGCATGCGCAAGATGCACCGCAGGCGTACGCACGCGTGATCCGCGTAGGACCGCAATTTAAAAGTCGTTAAACTCGGTTAAATAACCGATTTAATTAATTTAAAAAATACAAAAAACTTCTAAAAATCATATAAACTCAAATATAAATTAGAAAATTATAAATAAAAGCTCTATGGATTCATCTTGATGAGAGGAATTCAAAGAAATTAAAATCTCATTTTTATTGAGTATTTTTCCCTTAATTTGGGTTTAATTGAAAAATATTAAATCTTAACTACTCTTAAATTAATAATCCAATTAATTTGAAACTTTGGGGAAATCACAAAATACACCTTAGATGAATTTTTGGGGATTAAATTCTCTGAATTCAAGGGAAATTGAATTTCATATGCTTAACCTTTTAATTAATTAAATTAATTAACTCTTAATGAAATAATTAAGAAATGTTAATCTAACAATCTTAAATCAATATAATGAACATTAATGAGCATCAGAACACTAATTAAACTTAATTAAACCTATCTAAACCTAATAAATTATTAATTAACTTAATTAGATAATTAAATGAATTAAAAAATTCAATTAAATAACTTGAACTTAATTAAATCATAATAAATCAACCAGTTAACCAAAAATTATGAATAAACCCTCATTGGAAAAGTATTTATGTAAATAATAAGTGAAAAATAAAACCCATTAATGAATCTTAAAAAATTAGGCTTAATTTATGTTTTAATGAAATAATTAAAATATTAATTACACCCTAATTACATCTCTAATCAAGCTGAAACTTTAGGGACATAAAATTGATATATAACCCTATTTGCCAAAATATTTCAAATCTAATTGATCTCTGGATTAGAATTCTTAAATTTATAAATCCTTAGGTCAATGTTAATCAAATATTGGGTTAAAGAAATTAATTAATCTATTAAATTAAATGGTAATTCAAATCAATTTCAATCAAAAATCTGAAAAAAATTAAGAAACTTATCTAAATATCCTAAGTCAATTAAAGTGATCAAATTCAATCTTAGGTTAATAAAATTATTAATTAACTTAAACATTAAACTTTGAATCAATAAAATTTAATGAAAGCACTCATCTTCTAATGAATTTAAGAATGAATCTAAAACTTAGGTCAATTAAATCAGATCAAATAATTAACCTAAGTACTTTAGGTTAAGCATAATCCATGAACAAACCTAAAAGTATTAATTCATTTAAACCTTAAGCTTACAAATCTATGATTTAACAACTTAAATTAAATGGAATGAAATCAAACTTTAATCTAAACTCTTTAAATTAACATGAACCAAATCAAATGAAACCTACATAGCTTAATTCAAAATGAAACAAATCAAATAAATTAAATCAAATAAAGTAATTCAAACAAATGAAATGACATAAAACCAATCCAAATATAAATAATATTAAAAGGATTAATTAAGATACTTGGGGATCTTAGTTAGATTTCTAGAAATCTCATTAGGATTTAGGATGTGGAATAAAATGTGTTTCACTTAAAAATAAAATTCATTCTATTTCTCATTCTTGAAAACTTATATTACTTTAACCAAATAAAATGAACATAAAAAGGGAAATTAAATCACTAAACCATTTGAATTTAAACCAATCAATGCAAAAAATTAAACAAATTCAAACTTAAACTTGAACTTAAAGGCCTAGCAAAGACTTACCGCACAAGCCTAACTTCTACACATACTAGATTACTTAGGTTGCGAACTCTAGATCTAGGTTAGATCGTTCTGTGATTTTCTTTTAATCTCATGTAATATGTTGTGTTATGCTTCATATATCTGTGTGGTGTATTGCTTTAGACTGGATTCCTAGGCTTGTTTTCTCGTTAGATTGGATGTTATGGCGTTCTTTCTAGATTTAACTATTTTCTGTAGGGGATTGTGTTAAAGGGATCGTTGTAATAAATAAATCATAAAATTGTTGTTTGCTTGCAGGTGCTAAAAATCCCTTAACATAGTCCATGGGGGGTTTGGCAAGCAACTAATGTTAAGCCTGTATGTTTGTGAAATATAAATTGTTTTGTGTATGTGTGTATTTTCTAACATCTATTTTGCAAGGCTTAGGATTTATTTTTGAATTCTAAATGTAAATTTGAGCTTAGAATTATGTTATGATCTATGGGGTCTAGGATTAGCGGAGTGACGACCTGGTGTGGAGTGGTCCCCTGTGTGCGGATGGATGTCCCACTAAGAAGGAGACTTTCACGGAAAGAAGACCCATAGATCTAAACTTGTAGTTCTAAGCGGGTTGTATAAGCGAGAACTTCGGCTGTCCATTTTCTTTCTTCGAGGTGTATATTTGTGCAACTGCATTGGCCTTTCTTATATAATTTAATTTGGCTTGATTTATTTTGGGTGTGTAATAAAAATAGCATATTTTTTCTAGGTTTCTTTCTGTGCTATGTTTGTGCTGTGATGAATGCCTGGACGTAGGCTCATAGGATAAACTAAATTTTCTACCCAATTAAATCAATCGAAACATAAAAATAAATACAACTCATAATCTTCATATAAAAGCCTAGACATTAAAGCGCGATAAAATATGTAGCAACCCCTTAGGTGGATGTTTTAACATCATGCATAATCATATTATTTCACTCTTGATTAATGAAGGACTTTCATCCTTGTCAAAGAACATGGGCTTGACCTTTGAGAGCATATGATGGAAGTACACCTTCTTCTATTCTGATTTAGCTCATAATCTTTTCTAATTACATGCATTAGGCATAAATTGTATTCCCTGACCTAAAATGAATCCAGTCAAAATTATAAAAATCTGAAAAATATGCATTAGTTAGATGCATCTTCATACATTACATGATCTTAGGGATTAGAGTGAGTCTAGGTTCATAGATTTCTTTCCTAAAAATGCAACAGCCCGACCATCTTACATTAATATGACTTAGCCTCATGATTTTAAAATGCGCTTGGGTGGTGTTAGCTGGCAACCTTCTCCAGGCAAGTTGTAAGTTCAGAAGAGTCAGAGATAGGTTAGTTCCCTCAAGTGAGGAGAATGGCCAATGATTCCCAAGGGTAGAACTAGGTCGAACATCTAACATGTGTCAGAAGCGCCTGTAGACTAGGTTCTGAAGCATCCTTTAGGAATAAGTCTTCAACAGGCATTTCTGTCTTGTCAAATCTAAGCCCTAGATTTCTAAGAAAATGATAACTTGAAATCTAAAGTTAAATCTCAAATTTGAAGTCCAATCATAGGATAGATGAAATGTCTACTGGACATCCCAGTATCAATAAACATTTCCTACTTTTTCCCATTTTACTGTTAAAAAAGAACTCTCTCCAATTTGGACCTCTCCCAATTGAACTTTTCAAAATCAATCCTTTGAAAGCTACCTTAGTAGTCTTTAGGAATAACCACTTATTTCTTTAATCGAGAGTATTCTTAAGAAGAGACCCTTCCTAAGATGTAATTAACTATAAAGGCTTGCCTTTATAATGAACCATGATCCCAGATAAAATAAACCATATTCTATTTTTCTATGTAGTTTAGGGGAAAATACTCTGGTACATGAAAGACTCATTAACCTTGGGAGTCTTTTATTGAAATGATTGAATCCATTACAAGAAAGCATGTTTATCTTTCGAGATAATATATTTATTCCTTAATGTCGTATTTGATCACCTAAATAAAATATTCCTAAACTCTATGTGGTGTCATTTCTTTTCTCTATTCCAGAGAAAATGCCAACAATAGCCAGTAAGGTGTCAAGTGATATGTATTGAATTCCCTTTAACATGTGGGTCTTATGAGAGATAAATGTGTGTTATTATTGGTAAGCAGATAGTACAGAGAGACTAGTAAAAAGACTCACATACTTAGCACCTTTAGCATGTTCTAGTGATTTCCATTATTACTATCATGAGTATTAAGTTATCAACATTGAACAATTAGCACACTCTATTGAGTATATAATATTAATTCAAGTTGAAAAAAGAGTAAAACACAAAGATGGATGAGCATGGCAAAGCTACATGAATAAAAGAGGGCAAGCAAACAAATTTTTAAGTGACTGATAATAGATTGGCATGCTAGTTCTGGGTAAATTAAATAGGGATGACAAGGCTAATATTAGATGGAAGGTTGACTAGCAAATTAGCATAAGTGGATGAAGGCTAGCTTGAAGACCCGTGTTAGCAAGATGAAAGTAGACCTATAAGTTAATGTTAGGTAGATAAAAGTAAGTCAATAGGTTAGTGCTAGTGGACAAAGTCACATTTTTGAGATTATAATATTGTATCATGATTTTGAGGAGTTTCAATTGAAATAAAAAATCAAAGCTTCAATTAAAACAAGTCATTTAATGATCTTTCTTTTTCCAACTCTTTAAAATATTTTTCAATGTCATTAAAAAACTTTGAATATAAAATTCAAGGTATAATTTTGATGTTCTTATCAAATCAAGATGTGGGTAATCTTTTCCTAAGAAAAAAAAAAAAGATGTTATAATGATTTCTCTACTAATTTGTGAGAGGTGTGAAAGTTGTAAATTCTAATTTGATGGAGGATCAAATATGAATGAATGTAGTTCTCTTAGATGCCAAATATATATTTTAAAAAAATTTATGTCCACTTCTATATTGTTATATTTACATTATCATTTGACAATTTATTTAGATGCTTGTGAATGTTATGGGGTAATATGAGCTTGAAATAATTAAATGTCATAATTGTCGAGTTCCTTTGTTTAAATACTCACTCTTAGCATTAATTATACTTGACATCACCATATCTCTTTGTGCATAGACAATTATCATAATGATGCTTTGATATTTTATGATTTAAGTGATATAGAGCTTGTATAGTTGAGCAAATCATTATATTGTGCTTACCACTTCATTGCTTACTCATTTAGCTTTCAACATCAATTTTCACTTGTATGGTTTCCATGGTAAGTTGGATTACTGATATGCTAATAACTATACTAATCTTGATTAAGCAATACATTGATATTAGTGCTTATTATCTATTCATTTGCATATTAGTATAATTTTTATATCAAATCAATTACACTTATATGATAACACAATCTTGATGATTATAAAAGATTTGACCAAATATAAATCAAAATATCCAAGACCAAATCTTGTTCTTAGGCTTAATGATAATTATTAGATTAAAAATATTTTAATAAAAAATTATTATGATATAAGATGAGTGCAATATAAAAATAATCAATCAAATTTTACATTAAAATAAACTAAATAAATATGAAAACTATTTTAAAATAATTTTTAGTGAAGATACCTCATATTTTTACCATTAGTAGCAACATTCCATCAACAACAAAACACTGGAATACCATCCAAAGATTATTAACAACAAATAAGACTTCAATTTACAAATTTTATAAAATAAAATAAAAAACAGATATAAATTTACAACTCTATATCATAGGCAAGAGATTAGCATATTTCTAATGAGAATGATTTAATTGATGAGTTTAAAATAAATTATTAAAATGATTACCAGCAATACTATTAAGCAGCCTATAATCCATTTGTTCCTATCCAACCTTTTTGATATGGATGCCAGTACCTTCTTGCTTCTGCTTATGTTATCATCCACATCATGCAGCTGCAAGGCAATAGAAAAGGCAAGAATCAAAACAAGAAAATTGAAAAAATATCATGGCAGGAAGCATGGCTCGCTGGCTGAAGTATAAACAGGAATTTTTATGCAGTTCAAAAGCATATATAGAACTAATGGCTAGAACTCAGCTCTCCAATCTATGGAGATGATTTAGTCAAATGCAAGAATCAATGGCAAAGGGTGTCTCAAGCATCCTAGCTAAGTAGGGTCATTGAGACCATTGGGGGCAACCACGACGATTTCATCGGATGGATCGAACAAGGAGAGGGCTCGACAATTTACCAAAAACAAGGGTGGAGCCTCTTGAAACCTATAAATAGAGAACTCCTAATCATAGAGGCAAGAGGCCAAAATCAAATTGTATGAATCCTCTTTTCGGAGAAGATACCTAGTTTGTGTTGCTTTTTGCAAATGGCTTAGATTGATTCGGATATGTGTGGTTCTCTTTCTCTACGCTATTCTCTTTTTCTAATCTTTCCTTCCTTCACTGCAATTCTCGCCTTTTGGAATTGTGATAAAACACTTTTTTTCTCAATCTACACCCTATTCTCAAACGTCCACTTGTAAAAATTTCCACCAATCATACAATTGTGACTTCATTATGAGCTCGAACCAAGTGACCCCATTATGCATATTTTAGTGAGGATCTCTCTAATTATATTATTTAGTTGATAAAATTATTGATATGGCGGGACATTGATTAAAGAACTTGGATCCATAAGGCCCTCAACTACATCAATCATTTAAGCTTTATCTTATCTCTTCTATTTTTGGGTGAGGCCCCTCTAATTTTCAAAATATTTTGAAAGTAGCAATCATCAAGATGGAAAACTATTCCTATGAAGGGGCATTGATTAATAGAAGTAGCATTACACTTAGGTTGGATCTTCTTGTACAATACTTTTACTTTAGGGTTCCTTCATCTTATCATTCCATGATGAGTACGACCGTCATTAGGAAATTGGGAATTTGTCCTAATATTCATCAACAAGGTTATGAGCCTAGAAGGTTGGCACCATTCTATAAAAGGGAGGTGATGGCAACACAAGAGGAAAGTGCATAATTTAATTAGGAATTTGATTGACTTTGTTGTATGAATTCAGAAACATTAATGTTGAAGGAAATTTTACTTGAAGGCAACCCAATTAGAGGCTCATAATTGGGAAACTCTTCTTACTCTCTAATTTATCATACTCTGAGGTAGAATATAAGTGGTCTAGCATAACCTATGATAACAAAATTTGTGCATTGTAGATCCAAAGATTCAATCTCTCAAAACTAATCTTACTACATTAATTTAGGGTTAATACTTGACAATTAGAACATGTTTAGTAATCTAAGGTAGTTTATTTGATGAAACACATCACTAGCTTGACGATCGGTGACTACCTTGAGGGTTGACATTGTTGTTTGGAGGCAATGACACCACTATAAGACATAATAATTCCCACTAAAGTTTTACTATTATGATAAATCGTGAGTATTGAGTTCCTACTTTGATTGTAGTGTTAAGACTAACTACTGAAGCTCAAATTTTCATGAGAAAATTAATATATTGTCATGCAAATTGAGGTTACAATATTGCATTGGCTTGGCCTTGTCATTCTTTTTTTATCCGGATACAATAGATCCGGAAGGCCAATGAACAATTAAATAATCCAAGAAAATGATTTGCACCATCTAATCAACCACATTAGGTGGAACACTAATGACTGGCATCAAATTATGGCAACCCCATCCCCCAAAAAATGACTCAAGGATTTTTCTTCTCATTTTATTAATTCTCTTTTTTTTTAATAAAATATTTTACAAATTTTGGGTGAATAGAAGAGGATTTTAAGCCACAAAATGACTCTTTAAATTTTTCCATAATTTCTTTTCTTTTTCTAGAGTTTTATTCTACTAATTTTTTTTTTTCGACGTACTTTTTTTTTTTTTTTTTGCACTTTTGTAATACAAAGTTTGTAATTTCAAATAATGTCTAATCAAGTTAACTTGCAAGTTGTTGCAATGTTGTTAGTTGGCATGATCAAAGTTCTTAGAAGGCATATGTTGTATTCTGATAAATCAATTGGTCACATTAAATATTTCTTTCAGAATGTATACAAATGCATGTGGAAGTACGTCTAATTATGCAAATATATACATGTTATTGTTCATGAAATTACATGATACATATGGTTACTATTTTTTTCTAGAACGTGTAAGTTATGAGTCCCTACATTTTTTTCATGGAGCAAGCATTATTGTAGTCATTGAGCACATATAATTATGCATAACAAATTTACACCTCATAGATAGTGTATTTTCATTTATTATAAGCTAATTTCAAGTCATTTTCATTCTCCATCCAACCATCCAAAAAATGTTCAAATAATTCTTCTAAAACACTTGCCAAGCCAAGAAAGTATGTACAAGTGGTGTGAAACATCAAGACAATATCAGGCTTCCCACCATTTTAAGAGAAATATATATTACTGGTGCTCGATGAACTTGGGCAAAAGAACCTTATAACATATCAAGAAAGATATGTATGATTGCATTGTTAGCTAAAGCCCCCATAAGCTGAACCCCTTGCCTCCAAAGAGGATGTAGGTGATTCAATTCCTTTGAAAGGTGATGGCAAAAGCCAATGACACTTCTTGAAGACCTTAAGCTATAGCTAAAGAGGTTATTGAAACTTCATTCATCACAAGAGCTTTTTGAGAGGGTTTTGCATATCCACCAACAACCACATTTGTGCTATCATCTTTGGCTTCACCCATTGCATTTATAGAGTGGGATAGAGGAAAGATTTGAGTTGCAACCAATGTGAGACTAAATAGCCCTTGAAGAAGTCTTAGGGAGAAGTGACTTGAGACACAATATGTGGTCCACTATTAGGTTAAGCCCAAGCACATGCAGCTACATTTGACACACATGTAATTACATATGTTAGCTACACGTGCTACATAGACAACTGTTATTACACCACATATTTTTGCTTCATGCCACATACTTCATTCAAGAGAAGAAGAAAAAGAGATATTTATGAGTAAGCCGAATGATAGGAAGGGTTTGTTGGTTGAAAAGGCATTTTGACACATGGTGCTTGTTTAATATTAGCATTTGCTATGGACAACTATCGTGCATTGCTTCTTTTATTATGAGATGTTTTAATTTAATTTATATCGTGTGTTATTTAAAAAGAATATTAACATGAGATTGCAATGGAAAGCTAAACTGTCTAGTCCTATGTTCATATTATTAACAGTTTGTAAATGACCAAGAATGACTAGAGAATTTCTAATGATGACTCTGAAGTGAATTATGAGTCAATTATTACTGATTGAGATTGCATGATAACTTAATAGAAACAAAATATTTTATCCACAGTTATTGTATCATAAATCTACTTAAGATGCCATTCATACCATCAGCATATGCTGGAGATGAATAAATTGGCAGGACATCTTAAAAGATCTCATACTATTTATAGAATTTCACTTGAAAAATACCACAAATTATATGATTCATCAAGAACTATCACTAGAGAAGTATTGGCCATCACTGCATATATCCTAACACATAATCAGTCCCTAAAATCCACTAACAAAAGTTTGTAGCCCTCTAAATAAACATCAATAGATATTTTTTTCTAGGGGACTTCACAAGCACTAGTTTACTTGACAATTGACATTATATCCCCAACTGATAAGCAATTCTGAGAAACTCCATCAAAGATATTGCATGATGCATATGATATGGATACTTCAAAGATTGTATTGTTGTTATTGATGGCTCACATGTTAATGCTCACATCCCTAGTAGGGAACAAAATTGCATACATTGGAAAGAAAATTATGCAAATTCAAAAATTTTGGTGTTTAATTGGCAAATGAATTTGGAAATATATTCAAGGTGAAGGTTAGTCCATTGGATAGAAAATCATTCCAGGTAAGTATCTTAGAAGGAATAATCAAAAATGTAACAAACTCTAGAAAGAAGAAGCATATCACAACAACAACAACAACAAGAAGCCTTATCCCACTATTATGTGGGGTTAGCTACATGCATCCTTCTTCTCCATAATGTCCTATTATGTTCTCATTTAATTCAAGTATACTAAAATCATATTTTATACATCTTAAACAAGTCTTTTTAGGTCTACCTTTATCTTCTTAACATAAGAAAAATATAATGCATCTACTCTCCTAGCCGGGTTATCGGACGGCCAACACTTTATGCGGCCAAACCATGTAAGGCGACTCTCTCTAATCTTATCTGTCACTGGAGCTACTCCAACTTTTTCCTGAACATACTCATTTCGCATTTTATCTCTAAGAGTAAAGCCAATCATTCACTTGAGCATCCTCATCTCGCAACACTTAACTTAGTCTTATGCTTCTTTTTTGGTCAACACACTAAATCATTGCAAATCTAATTACATCTTATAAAATTTTCCTTAAGTTTAAGCGATTTTTTTCACACAAGCCATATGCATTCCTCCACTTCAACCATCCAACTTTAATTCTACTAATAACATCTCCATCTATTTCACCATCATTTTGAACAATAGAATCTAGATATCTGAATCACTCACTCTTGTTAATGACTTGTTCACCCAATGTCACATTACTACCACTATAATTTCTACAAATAAAATTACACTCCATATATTTTGTTTTAGATATACTTAAACGAAAACTTTTAGATTCTAAAGTTGACATCCATAATTCAAGTTTCTCGCAGAGTCCCTCTCTAATCTTATCAACAAGAAGAATGTCATCAGCAAAAAGCATACACCAAGGTACATCTTTCTAGAAATGTCCTAGTAAGAACATCCATAACTAAAGCAAAAAAGATAAGGGCTTAAAGTTGGTCCTTCATGTAATCCAACTGAAACAGGAAAATATTTTGTCAATCCTCCTTGTGTTTGGACACAAGTAGCAGCTATAGTATACATATCTTTAATGACTTGAATATAACCAATATTAACTCCTTTCTTTTCTAAAACTCTCCAAAGAATATCTCTTAAAACTTTATCATAAGCTTTCTCTTAATCACCAAATATCATATGTAGATCCTCCTTACTTTCTCTATACTTCTCCATCAATCCTCTTAACAAATGTATAGCATCCACAATAGATCTACTCGGCATGAAACCAAACTGATTATAAGAAACTTTTGTATGACATCCTAATCTATGCTCAATTACTCTCTTTGATAATTTTAATGTATGACACATGAACTTAATTCCTCTATAATTTGCACACTCTTATGCATCACCTTTATTCTTAAATATAAGAACCAACAAACTCCATTTTCACTCATCTGATATCTTTTTAGTCTTTAAAATAACATTAAAAAGATTTGTAAGCCAAAAAATTCCTTGATCTCCTAAATATTTCCACACTTCTATTGGAATATCATAAGATCCTACTATTTTTTCACATTTAATTTTCTTTAAAGCTTATCTAACTTCAAATTTACTAATACGACAATAAAAATAAAATTCTCTATTTTTATTTAGGGTATTAAGGTTGTTAAAATCAATCGTATTTTCAAATCTTTCATTGAAAATTTATCAAAATACTTCATCTACCTATTTTCAATATCTTTTTCTAAGAAAAGACTTTATGATTTTCATCTTTAATACATATCACTTGAACTAGATATTTACTTCTCCTATCTCTTTGGTTTATTTAACTTTATACATATTTCACCTTTGGTATCTATTATATAAATCACTAAAACTAAATTTTTTTCTATATTGTTTGCTTAAAATCTCTACAGTTCATTTTATATCTTTCTCAATTCTCTGAATTTTTACATCTAAACTAAGTTTTATAACAATATTTCTTATTTTTTTTATCTTTTCACATTCCTCCACCACCAACTATTTTATTAAAAAAAACTTTTCTTTTTTCTCCATATTTTCTTTTTTTGCTTAATTTACATTTTTTTCCCATTTTACATGAACATCCCAAATTCTAAACTCTTGTAGCTTACTCTTAAAAATATTTTTATTAGTGTTCTTTAAATATCATCATCTAATCTTAGGATAATAATCTGATTTATTTTTCATTTTTTAATCTTTCATTTTAAAATCTAAAACTAACCGTTGATGTTGGGTACTTAAACTTTCACTCTGAATGACCTTACAATCTTTACAATCTAAACGATCTATTTTTCTTATCAGAAAATAATAAATCTGTGTTTTACTAGATCCATTTTATAAGTGATAATATGCTCATCTCTTTTCTTAAATAAAATATTACCAACTACAAAATCATAGACTAAAATAAAATCTAATATAATCATATCTTCTTCATTAGTCACTCTAAATTCATAGTCATCATGAATATTTTTAAAATCTTCTACCACTCTACTAATATGTCCATTTAAGTCTACTCCAATAAATACATTTTCTTTAAAAGGTATCTTTTGTATTACTCCCATTAATTCATTTTCAAATTTTTCTTTTGAGCCTACATCCAAACCTACATGAGGAGCATAAACACTTATAATATTGATAATCTTAGTATCAACAATAATCTTTAAAGTTATAATTCTATCTCCAAGTTTATTAATATTTATTAACATTATCCTTCAAACTTTTATCTATAATCATACATACATCATTTCTAATTCGACTTCGACCTGAATACCAAAGTTTAAAACATAAACTATCAATCTTCTTGGTCTTCTCCCCAAACCTATTTAATTTTTTGAATACATAAAATATTTATCTTCCTATATGAACCATCATTAAATTAAATTTTATTAAGAGGGCTCTCAAGCAGCAGAGCTCTTTTTCATTGTCTTAGAAAGTCAAATATGGTCATGTTTTGAAAGGATAAATGGATTGATAATATCCCTCTTCCAGCTAAATTCAATAACTTGGCGGATTTTACTTGGGACAAGGAATGTGATACAGCTCTCAATTCCGTATATTATTGGTTAGAGCATTCACTGGAAAGAGAATATTCCCTCCTCTTATAATTGATTTCAAGCAATTTATTGTTATCCCAGGATTTTTTTTCTATGAACTCCATCAAAGATAAGCCTATTTGGAACTTCAATGGCATAAATTCACTATAAACCATTTTTAATGACCCAAAAATTTTAATTTTTTAATTAAAAATATTAATGCTGAAATTATGATTAATTATAAATTATTTAATTAAATTTAAACTTGAATTGTGCCATAGAAATCAAACAATTTTAAAAAGGGCTAGTTGTTCAAGATAGATTTATTTTATTAATGTAAAATAAAATATTTTAATTGAGAGATAATCATTTGCGCAATATTATAATCTTAAAATTAATATAAAATGAAAAAAGAATTGAACGGTTGGTTCAAGTGAATAGACTTAAAGGATCAATTTTTATGCCCATAAGAAGGTGAACGATGAGAGTGAGACCAAGAGAGAGACAACAATAGAGAGAGAAGATGAGCGAAAGAGGGAGAAAATGAGAGAGAGAAGCTGAGTGAGCAAGGAGGCGACGGTTAATGTCTTGTGTGTGAGCAGCATGAGGGTGGAATGTCGAGTATAAGCCATGACAAGAAGTTTGGTCTTTGCAACTAGAACTTGAAATTGTCAATGGCTTCAAGAACTAATTTCTTCTTCATTTACATTAAGGTGAACCCTAACCTAAGTTTTCGTAATCTATGATTGAGATGATATTAGCTTGAGTTGGAATTTAACTCCAAGTTTTCTATCACTTGGATCGATGAATGTTAACTCACAAGGATCTATTAGGGATTTCATATTGTGAGGTTTGGATTACTGCTAACTTCTATAAAATTAAAATGGTATTACTTGATAGGGTCATAATATATAATTGGGTTAGAAACTTAGGATTTATAATTTTAATGAGTAAAATTATTTTATAAAAAAATTTATAGTTGATAATAATTCAATTGATATATTACTTTATTCTATGGTTCATAACTAGTTGTATAAGTCTTAAGTAATTAAAGATATAATTACTAAGATATTATTAATAATATTAAGTTTTATAATTATGATGATCCTTAAATGGACATGAGTTATAATTCTTGTGAAGGATAGGTATTAGTTTTATATAATTAAAATTATCTATGCTGTAGATAGTTTTAATAAGAAAAGACTTTTTTCTTAGAAGAATATTATTCCCTTGTTATTTCATTATAAATTAATCAAAGATCACAAATTATGTCAAGATATTAATTTTTTTTAAAAGAGAGTAATTTAATATTCCCTGAGATGAAAGGAGTCAAAGAGTCATAAATGATTTCTTACATAATAACAAGAAGGTAAAAGTAATTAAGATATTAATTTATGAAGAAATATAAAAATATGACCAAGTATAAATGAATGTATGATTTTTATTATGTGTCTTATACTATAAAAGCTCGTTATTGTCGTCATATACTAGGATTTGGGATTGATTTATAGGGATAGGAGATGAAGACAAGATTGATAAATAATACTTACACATTTTCTAAATTAATGTTTTTTCTAAACCTCCTGAATTTAATTGATATAATTATGATTCTTGTTCATTCATTTATATACATTTTTAAAGTTTTTAAAAGAATGCAAATGAAATGATGTGTGTGTGTGTGTGTGTGTGAATGTTTGCATGTGCAGATTGAAAAATAAAATCACGTCCTTATGATACTTAGCTAACGACATTAGTGTGACCCTACATTAATGGCTTTTACCTTTCCATCTTAGATATATAAGCAACAACTTATTGTATTGACAAAAGATATATTAGCCAAAAAACGAGTGTAATTTATATATAGATGGTGCTCCTAAGGTAGATGTAATAATGTATATACTACAATATATGAAAAGTTTAGTACTATTCAAGCTCTAAATGACAAGTTGCTATGACTCCTCTAATGCAGTTTTTTTCATTTGAGCTACTGTGATTTCAAATTGTCATATATACATTTAAGTTATATTTATAACTCACCTGCTATTTAATAATTTTTTTATAAAAAAACAACCTATGGAATAAATGGTAAACCAAGTTTATTTACCAACAATGTGGAGCAATAAGTAAAAGGCATTTATATTTTATGAATTTTGGAACAAGTAACACTTATAGAATAAGTGTTACTTTAAAGGTATAGAAGTTAATTATGAATGAAGATTTATGATAAATTATTTTGAAAATTATTTGCGTAAAAGTATTTAAAAACTTTGTCCAAACATCTATTCCCAAATGGTTGTTCCAAGCCTTTGGGTTAGGGCAAGACATTTTTTATTCTTATAAATAGTGGCATTTCAATTAGGAATATGGACTGAATTTGAATTCTATTTCTCCTCTTAAAGCAAAAGGTATTCAACACCACGATCAACGACAACAACAACCAAAAAAAACATAATATCTATCAAATCGATATAAAGGTTGAGTTTGGATACAAGTTCCCAGACTAATACTTACCTCATAGGATGGTTTAAAAGGGGATGAAGATGGGTATTAATCATTTGTGCCACTTGAAGTTTACAATCACTGAGGATAATGTCAATGAGATGGTATGCAAGGTGATTCTACTTAGCATATATCAAGTTATCTTAGGAAGTTCACACATTCATGATAGGTAAGCAGTGAAGCATTAACAATCTTATAATGACAGTTCACAAAGAAAGGGGAAGCCTTTCCTCTGAAAAAGAATTCAGTATGTTCAAAGTATGTAGACTTATCAATGCATCAATGCAAGCTATAGATTTATGTTGAATACAAATTCACCTTGTTGGAGAAAGATAAGTTAGACCTTGCGTAAAAATTGTGACGTGTAAATACAAAGGTTGATTAAAAGTAAGACATGCAGCCCACATCTCCAAGACACTACTACATATTATGTCAATGCACCGAAAGGATCATCAAGACATGTATAATAATACAACAATGGACCTTCAACTACCAAATACATCCAAGAAAGAAAAACATATCTTTTAAAAAAATATATAGCAAAAGCTACCAAATTAGAGAAGTATATATTACTAAAGGAGCTTAGAGAGTCTGGCTCTTGTTTAATTCAAGTATGAAAAAGATAGAAAAAAATATTAATGCCTCATCAATTTTGCCAAGGTCCAAAGAGAAGGCATTACCATAGAAATAAATCAAAACGAGTAGTATACCTAAGGAATGACGTTGGACATATGCAAAAGGCTTTTAAAGATAAAATATTATACAAGCTCCATGAACAAAAAAACCCACAAAATTCAATATTTCAAAAAAGTTCTAAAATTTTTTAGTAACTTCCTAAAAGATAAGCTGTAAAATACAACAAAGTTGTACAGCTAGGGATGCTAAAAAAGTCAGCCTGACCCTTGATATAAGGATAATATCTCGAAGGGTAATACAATTGTATACTTCAAAGAATACCACAAGAAGAAGCAACCTTCATAATTTTAGCACATCAACTAATAAAGGGATCAGAAGATCTTGTTCCATGAAATTTTAACAATCTCACTTTTTGATAGAAATTGTCAACGGTGGAGATTCTGAAATCACATTGTTAAGATTGAAAAAGATGTCACCGGGGGTTCATAGGTATGATCAAATCGTCAATCAAATGTCATAAGAGAGAGAACAAGGCCTTCAATCATCAAGATTGACTCCACCAAATTGAATGTGACCAAAGTTTGGTCAACATCACATACAATTACACAAATATACCCAAAGATATATAAAACAAAGACAAGAATGCCTTCTTAAAGAATATGAGCAAAGGCTACCAAAATTAAAGAATTCTACATACTAGAAGAGCTACAAGTGCCACCCTATTGTTAATTCAAGAAAAAAAAATAAGAATAAAATAAAGCCTAATTAATTTTAGTATGCTCAAAATAAGTCAAACTAAATAGTATGCCTAAATAGACTTTAAATATTTGCAAGATGCTCATAGGAATTAGTTTATATTTTATTTTCTTATTTTATCACTTAAAATGTAAACACATTTAGATGTATTTTTTTTTAATGTTTTCATACTACATCTTTCATAAACAAGTAAAAACACTCATTGTGATGATTTTAGAATTTTTGGAAACAACTAATTGTTTTCAAAAACAAAAACAACTAGCCAAACATGTCAGCTACCCTAAGTAGATGCTTTTGAAAGTCAAAAATTATCAACATCCCTTATCCCAACTATTTGTGGGGTTGGCATAAACCCAGAAAACAAAAAAAAAGTAAATAAAATTACAACCAAGCATGCCCTTAGTTCGCCAACTCTCGATGATCAATATGGACCACATGTGTCGAGCCAAAAGCACTGAAATATTGATTTTCATGAAAAAGTTATGAGAAGTTCATTCAGTCGACCAAAAGTCATTCAAATGGTTCAACATCTAATTGACCCTTATATATTAGTAGTCAAGGCCTTAAAGTAAGTTGACCCATATGGCCAAAATTATTGGGTAGGCATCAAATGTCAACAAACTAAGGAAATTTCATTCGCCCAACATCACCAATCTATTTAAACACAGTCTTCATTTAAAGATTATTCATTAAAACATTACCTCTCCAGACAACCATTCTAGCTATTACATATATGACAAGCTAAAAAGGTCACAATTAATTCACCATGTAACCCCTTTTCTTTGTTTTAAAAAAAAGAGAAAAACAGGTCAAGCTGGAAGAAGTAGAAATCAAGTGTTGAGATATAGAATCTAAAGAATTCTAAACCACAAGGCATACTTCGCAAATCTTTTCTTTGTCCTTTTACTCTTATTCTTCTTTTGAGCAATAAGTTCTGCATTATGCACTCTCTGCAGTAGATGTAGACCAACACAATTGAATTACTTAAAAAATATTACAATTGTCTTATGATAGAATGTTGTTTTTTATTCTCATCAACATGTCTCTATCTAATTCAAAGTATCTCAAATAGTTTCTCAGTAATTGTTAAACACTTAAGGCAACAAATTATCTTCCATATGAGCAATCCAAACAGACAAATTCTTGGAGCTCACACTTCGTAAAAATATTGTTTAGAAGACATTCAATAGTTTCATCGAGAGAAATAAATAAAAAACAATCTAAATCCAAATAATTTATATTTTCATTTCAGAAGCAAATAACACTCTACAACTACAAAATAATAATAACAAAAAAAAAGCATGCACATATGATTAAAAGGAAACTCTAGAAGTTCAACCAAAAAGTTGTGCTCTATCCTTTCATTCAAGAACAAACCATTCGAAACATAAACCCAAAGCCAATTCAAGAATGGACTAGCATGTGTGGAGCAAATAACAAGACTCCACCAAACTTTCTTTTCCCCAAGTAACCTGCTAATCCATATCTCTTCAAGTAATTTAAAATAAAAAATAAATCATCACAAGCATAAAGGTTGAAGCATTTTTTCAGAGCTGAAGTCAGCACATTTGACGAGCTACAAAAAAATTTCCTTTGATAAGGAACCTGATAACTACAAAAAGGGAAAACACTCCAATGCTAAGGTCTCACTTGGTTTTAAGAAATAATGATCTTGTTTCACTAAGTTTATGTCTAAAACAAAACCATTAAATTTGAGGTTATGTTGAGAGGGTTTGTGGAGCTTAAAATTAATTTTGATCTACCTACATCCTACCAAATGATAGATATAGCATATTTCATATTATTTCAAAACATGTTTTCAAATTCAAGCAACCAAATGAGCACTAGAACAGAGAGAGAGAGAGAGAGAGAGAGAGAGACCAGATAACTTACTGTATTGTGAGCATGAAGAAGTGATTGACGTTGCTCATGCAGATCTTGCAAAATTGACACACCAAGTTCTTCTGTCCCTAACATGGTTCTTCTACTCTCCCTGATCCTTTCGCTGGATCATTCAATCTCTCAGTCGACATTAACAGTCTTTCCCTTTGATCCGCAGAGACCTACACCACCCAATAGTCCATAGCCACATTGGATGGTAAAACAATAAGAGAACAAATATCCATCACGACATGGTACCCAAATATATATATATATATATATATATATATATATATTATTATAAGAAAGCTCAAGTAAATTTGAATAAATTTGCAAGATAATATCCAAAACCATGCCCAAAAATGAGAGAATTTAAATCATGAATCCTGCATTTGTTAAAAATTCCGACTGTTGAGAAGAAAGAAATAAATAGCACAACAAAGAAATTAGTACAGGCCAAAAACTGGCTTACATTTCCTGCAAAGTTAACTTTTCAAACCAACAGTCAAGCAAATTCTTCTGTTTACAGCATAAAAGTTCAACCTTCATTGGCAAATAGGAAATGTCAAAATTAATTAAGCAGCTATCTGTAAGTATATCTCATAAACAAGCCATCCAGAAAACATTTCATGAATGAAAATTTCTAAAGGACAGTTTGGTGCCCTGTTGACGGGATTTTCAGCAAGATCTAGTTTAAATCCTACCAAACAAAATTCTGGCGATTTTAGATCCTATTTTTTGATAAGTTACATTTCAGTACCATTATTGGTTAAATATAGGAATTGTTACATCTCATCGTTCACAAGATTTGATGGATTCAAGGATTTCTCCTCTCACATATTATAAATAATGAAAGAAATAGTCAAATAATTTATCAAAATATAACATTATTTGATAGTTTTCATGTCAAACAATTTTAAGGATTTTAATGCTCTCAAGATTTACTATATCTGAGTTTGCATGACTTTTACAAAATCCTGCTTGCAGCCAAACAACCTATAAGCATGGCAAGGTGCTTTCAGTCATTATTTTTGACTGAAATTCCACAGTATCTTCTAAATCATAAACAAACCAAACAATTGAATAACTATGAAACAGATAGATTTTTTGGGCCTACCCAAATCTGTAAGGTCGGCCTTTATTATGGTGTAGGTAGAAGTCAAACCCAAAACCTTAGCAACAACTACCATGATTCTTACCAACCAAAACTATTGGCACACATAAAAGTTAATTATTTCAGAGCAAAGTAGAATTGGACAAGGTAGGGTTTGAAATCTGATTGACATTATTCACAGGATTTCATGGATTTAAGCATTTCTCATCTCTCATATTTTAAATTATGAAACAAATAGTAAAAAAAATTATTCAAGATTTAACATTATTAGTTAGTTTTCATGCCAAGCAATTTCAGGATTCTAATTCTCTAAAGATATGCCAAATTTAGATTTACAGGATTTACCAAATCCTGCTTGTAGCCAAACACTCTAGAAGCATTGGCCAAGTAGTTCAAGTCATCATTTTTTGCAAGTATCTTCTAAATCATAAACACATCAAACAAATGAATAACTGTGAAACATGAGATTAAAGGGGCAAGCAATATCATACAGCTAACGCATCGGCCATCCCCGATTCCAACAGCTCTTCTCTTGCAGCATTCTTCGCATTAGACGAACTGAATCTCTTAACTTCACTCTTTAGGTTGTTCAGGTCCGATTTGTATTCCCGCAACTTCGCCAGCAATGCTGCCTTCACACTTGGCTGCAAGCTTCTAATCTCAAGGTCCATTTTTCGAATCTACATAAACCGCAAGAAATTCCTTTGAAAGAAAATCTGTCTACAGATCAAGCAAGAAGAATCCACAACCCTCCAAAACAGCAATCAAATAAATTACCAACGTTTCAGCATCCTCTAGACCTAACTTCACCTCTGAAATCTTCTGCTTCTTCTGTTCTGCGAGATTCAAAGAAGGAAAAATCATTCTGAAGAATGAGTAAATTATTTCACCCAAAAGAATGAACAATAAAAGTGATCCAATGGAAAAATTGCATACTCGGATTGATTACCTCCATCAATAGCGGCAGCAGCGGTGCATTTCCGCAATAGAGAAGCGGAGATTTCACAATACTGTCGTTCGTATCCTCCAAAGACCTCACTCATCGTGGCTGATATAGTTCATCGAACAAAAAAAATTTGAATAATTACTCGATGCTACTTCCTAAAATTCACCACTGTTATACAAAAATTCACGGATCAAAAGAAAAACAGTTAGATCGAGTTAACCCTAGTTCGTAAAAAGTTTAAAAAATAAAAATTAAAAAAAAAAAAAAACCTAATCCAGGTACCAATGAAAGCCATACCAGAGGATGCAACTAAAAATTTAACCTCGGAAGATCAAAAAAGGTGAAACAACCCAAATTGAAAACCCTAAATCAGGGGAGAGAGGATTTGAATTGAAAAATAAATAAAAATTGTACAATAGTTAATATCGAAATTAACGGCTCATTTATTTGAGATATTAAAATAATGAGGCATATATATATATATATCAACTAAATCTTTACTTTTTTTTTTAACTTAAATCAACCTCTTAGAGCATAGAAAATATGTTATGCTTATAAATATCAAATTTTAGGTATTAGATATATAAATGCATAAGATTTAAATTTCCCTAAAATAATTTGAAAAATAATCAAGATGAGAAATGCTTCACATAAATCAATGCAAATTTAATATTTTAATATATATATATATATATATATATATATATATATATATATATATATATATATATACATATATATATATATATATATATGCATTATACACAATTATTATAGGTGAGATTTATAGATATTGATTATTTCTTTAATATATATTTTAATATTAATTTTATATCTTTAACATGTTCTAATTAATGTTTAATGTATTAAAAATATATAATTAACATATAATTAAATTAATTATGCCAAATGTGTGCATGAAATTTTAAAAATTTATGTATTCACAATAAAATTTTATCTTATTTATCATATTAATGTGATACTTGCTAGAATAAAATTTTGATGTAAAATCAAAAAAAAGTAAAATATTTGTTACATTTTATTCAGAAGAAAATGATTAAATAATTAATTACTAAGGTGCCTATTAAGATATTTTTTTTATTTAAATCATTATATTTTTTTAATGTTTTGCCATTAAATAATAATTTGTTTAATGTTGTCTTAATATATATATATATATATATATATATATATATATATATATATATATATATATATATATATATATATATATATATTATGAATTATTTTGAGCAATATTTTAAATTCTTAATTAGCACATATTTTCTTTATTTAATATTATTGCATTTACATGTTTGCTTTATTAACTTTATAATAGTATATTTGCTTGCTACATTTATATTTTTAAGCTTCTTTCAATATAATCAACACACTTAATTTTTATGAGATAGAATTCATATTAAGCATTGTCTTAATTATTTTAAATCATTGAGATCTCCTCATATAAAGTTCAAAATTATCCAAAAAAAATTAAGTGATTTTTTTCTCCTCTATTAAAGCGTGAATAATTTATTTATTTTTTTATGCATAATTAATACTATTTATGTGATTTTTGTTGCATGATATTAGAAATCAACATTGATTTTAAGCCCCATAAACCATTAAAAAAAATTAAATCCTCTCATTATAATAGTTTTATTTTCACACTTGTTGCGTTTGGAAAACCAATGTAGAGAAAAATTTACGCTTATTGTTGATTACCCAAGACACAAGTTATTAAAGAACATGAGACACTCAATTTTTAACGCGTGGAAAACCAAAAGAGGGAAAACCACTACTGCCCATAAAAGATTCCACTATGTATCCTTTCGAGTACAAAATCTTCCATAACTGATTACAGAATTCTACTTGAGAAAGGGACAAATTCGTAACGATACGAATAGTTATGTTGGAATTTCTGGAAATGCCGGTATAATTAACGATGGTCGCCCGAGCGATCTTGCTGGGATCTTCAAGCTTTAGAGCTTTCTTCCCTCACTTCACTTTTCCTCTTCTTCCTCGATCGGACTCTTCCTCTTCTTCCTTTTCTTCCTTTTGCTTCCTTCCTTCTTCACTTGTTTGACTCTTCTTCTTCTTCCTTGTTCTGTTCTTCTTCTCAGACTTGCTTGCTTTCCTCCTTCTTCACTTGTTGACTCTTCTTCTTCTTCCTCGGGTCCTTCTTCTTCACTTGTTTCAGCCTTCCTTCTTCTTCACTGCTCCTCTTCACTTGGCTCCCTTCACTTAGCTTAGCTCCCATGTGAGGAGTGAGGCCTATTTATAGATGGGAGGAGTATTCTAGTAAACTCATGTAGGCGACACTCCCCTCGACGGACTTCAATGACTCCTGATCATTTGATGTATTTTGAGCATTTGGATGCCCAAATGAAGTCGAATTATGAGATCTTAGGCTCATTAGATCCGCTCGTCGAGACGCTTCGATTTGACTATAAACACTCCACATTTGAGAGCTTTTTTGGGATTTAATTGATCCCAAGATTCTAATGATATTTTAAGTGCTTGATCTCGATTTGTTTGACTCAAAATCATATCGCTTTCAACATCAATATTTGTTTGACCGGTGGTATTTTGAGAGCCATATCGATCTATTTTTGGATGACATTAGCTTAATCATCCAAAATATATGTGCCAAATGTTCAAAATAACCAATTGGAAGTTTTAAGCGTTGGGACTGAGCTGTCATTGTAGGCGTTGAGCTACGGGCAAGAGGCTACGGTGGCTGCCATGCGATGCCTTCGGGTCGGCGATGGCCGATGAAGCTGGCTGTGTGGCAGTATGGGCCTGCTGGCGGATGTTACGCCATCGGCCAAGGGCTATATTCCGTGGATCGCTGGCCATTCCGCCAGAATCTGTAATCAGGGCCATTCCACAGAACTGGATCATGGCCGTCTGGTGAAAACCCGGGTCGAATTGGGCGGCGGCTCATACAAGCTGTCATGTACATCACAACAACTGCTCAACATCGCTGGCCTGCTGACATGGCCAGAGAAATTAGGTTTTGAGCCGCTTTGAACCGTTTTTGAGGGGTTTTACCTTTTCATAGGGGTTATAAATACAGGATGAGAGGAGAGGCACACATTTTCCTTCTCCTTCTTCTTGAGTGAGGTTCTTTGGAGGTGATCAAGAAGCGATCGGAGGATCAAGGCCCATGACGTCAGGTTGGCCACCTCGTCCGGTTCTCCGCCGGATCGTCTGGTTGAGGCGATCAAGGCCCACGATACGTCGGTTCCGCTTCGCCCCGGCGATCGGTCCCGTGATCGTCGTTGAGGCGGTGCTCCACGACACGTCGTTCCGGTTCCTGGCCCGGCGATCGCCCCGTCGATCGTTGGGGAGGCGGGCTGGCCCACGCGATGTCAGGTTCCGCTTCCGCCTCGTCCGGATCGTCCCGTCGGATCATCCGGGTTAGAGGCGAAGGCCCACGCAGACGTCGGAGTTCGGTTCTACCGTCCGGTTTCGCCCCGCCGGATCGTCCGGTTAGAGGCGGTCGCCAGGATGCGTCGTGGTTCGCTTTCCACGTCCGCATCGTCCCGTCGGATCGCCCTGGGTTAGAGGCGGTCGGCCCACGCGTCGTTTCCGGTTCACCGTCCGGCATCGTCCCGTCGATCTCGGGGGAGGTCAAGGCCCACGACGTCGTGTTCCGTTCCTACCGTCCGGCATCGCCCCGCCGGATCGTCGGGTTAGAGGCGATCAAGGCCCACGGACGTCAGGGTTCCGCCTCGTCCGCACCGTCCCGTCGGATCGTCTGGTTGGAGGCGGCCAAGGCCCACTGCACTACTTTTCTTGTAGGAAACTTGATGGAAGGCTCAATAGTTGAAAATTGCCAAGACGCGGAGCGATCGCTAAGAACCATTGTCCTCATAACTCAAAGTTTGGTCGATCAGGAGAAAATTTTACTCCAAACTGGGCGCTGAGAGTCAAAAAAGACGCTCACGCTGAGGGTGATGGTCAGAAGAAAACTCATAGTATGGCGGCGGGATGATATGCCCTCTACTGTCACATCGATAGTTTAATAGCCAGAAATTTTTCTTCCCAATGAGTTGGTGGCTATCAGGCTCAAAAGTCCGATCGAGCTGTCGCCCGCCGGGTAATTTACTATTTCAGATGACTCTTCGCTGCCGCGATTCCCTTTGGCTCTGAGATTGAGATTTTCAAAAAATGTGGTGTGGCTTTGATGCAATTTTCGCTGAAGCTTTAATGGTCATTATTGACAACCTTCTTCGTGGAGCATGGGGTTACTTTGAACATTGAATACTTCAATGTAGATTCACATGTGATGCTCAAGACGCTTTCTTATCGAGCTATAAAGAACTGGATAGAATTTTCAGACGGATCCGGCCCAAAACTTGGTCACTGGATTTTTTATGTGAAGAATGAGTGGGGCCTTCGAGAGATGGGGAAGATTGAATGATCTTCCGGATCCGATATCGGAGGATGATATTCTAGCAACTCTTAATATTCCCCGATGTGGGAAGCTTGCAACATGAGTTGCATTACATCAAGAATATATAGTTGAAGATAGGATGTTTAAGGTTGGTCTTTCCATCCGGGAAGGTCTCATGCTCTTCCGCTGAAGAGAAAGGGTGACGAGTTTTCCTCATACTCATAGGGTTCTCTCGAGAAGCCTATCACGGAATCACGGCGGTAGCAATGTTCCATCTTTACAGAAAGAGGAGACTCGTGCCGAAATGGTTGTGTCAGATATCGGTGGAGATGACGCTCACTTAACATCCGAGAGTTTAGTCGCTTCGACTCATGATGGGGAGTTCGTACTCTAGCCGCAAATCGAGGAGGTATTAAATCACATATGTCGACGCCAACCGCATGAATTGGTGTGTTATTTTTCCTTCGCCTTCATTCTTCCTTATGTAACATTGGTCGATGATGATTTTTTTTTTTTTTTTTCGGTAACTCCGTTAGACCGATGGCTCATTTGGGTGTTAGATGAATGGAATCAATTTGTGAAGATAAAATATCTGAAGTATGAGCTAAGGATGAATGCTAAAGCTAAAGAAGTGGTGACCTTGGAGGGTCATGACCGAGTAGAACTGGCGAATATGTCAACTTCTCGGTCGAGGTGGAGCCGTGATGAGTGATTGAGGCGAGAGCAGGACTCCATAAAGAGAAGAGGATCGGCACTTGCGGATAAGAAAGCATTACAAGATCATCTTCAAAAAAGGACATAAAACGGAAGCAAGCGAGATCGCTTCTAAGGCGGGAAGACTTCAAGAATTCCCGGCTTATCGCGCTATTGAAGACTTTATCCGGAGGCTCGTAACCATATCTTTGATGTTGAAGTGAAGGACTTGGAGCCAGTGTTTAGAGGAGGGCTTCATCCAGGGTTCGGAAAGGAATTGCGGTACATCGCAAGACCGGGGCCAAAATTGAGGATATATCGCCAAGATCCCAAGATCCTTCACCGATCGTAAGATGAAGGAGGAGTGGGCTGTGGAGTGTCTCCTAGTGATGATGAGGATATCGATATTATGTAGCATCAGGATGTCATTCTTCATCGTTAGTTCTATGTAATGTCATTATCGCGGTATCGATCTTAATTCTTTCTTATATCATCATATTAATCGCCAATGATACCGGATATACCCTCTTCTTTACCTTCTTTTTTTTTTTTTTTTTTTTTCACCCTTCGATAATTGGTCAAAATATTATTTGGTTACAAATATGGGTGAGTTGATCCACCGAGATTTTGACCCATCCAGGTTGTTTGTCGAGTGATACCCGGCGACATTAATAACGTGTAGAGTGGGTACAAAGTTTTGACCTTTCCTAGGTTATTGGTCGAATATTATTCATTACGCTAACCCGCGCGAAGAGGGAAGTCCACCAAGGACCTTTTGACCTTTCCCCGAGTTGTTTGTCGAGTTTTGCTCGATGACATTAACCCGCATGGAAGAGCGGAAGTCCACGGACCTTGACCTTCGGGTTGTTAGTCGAGTTTTACCACGACGCTAACCCGTATGGAAGAGGTCGTGGGAAGTCCACCAAGGACGTTTTGACCTATCCTGGGTTGTTAGTCAGAGTTTTTTCTCGATGACGTTAACCCGTATGGAAGAGGTCGCGGGAAGCCCACCAAGGACGTTTTGACCTATCCTGGGTTGTTAGTCAAAGTTTTTACTCAATGACGTTAACCCGTATGGAAGAGGTCGAATCGAATCTGCTGAGGTAGTCGACGGTGGCGACTGGCGCCGATAGTCGGCGCGGATGACCGGCGACAATGGTGATGACCGGCGAAGATTGCCGGCGATGGTCGGCGGCAGTGACCGGCGACGCAGAATGACTACAAGGGTTGGCCGATGGGGTGGTTACGGCAATGACGGCCGACGGAGATCTTTGACCTATCCAAGGTTGTTTGCCAGAGTGTGACTCGATGACGTTAACCTGTATGGAAGAGGTCCGATCAAGTCCCCTTGGGATTGATCATGTCCCAATTGAGATGTAACATGAGTTGTATATTTCTCAAGTGGGAGGAAAAGTAAAGAAAAAGCAAATCTTGTTAGAACAAAGTCAGAATTCACTAGTTCAATGATATAATCATAAGACACAGGTACGGGCTTTAAGAGAAAATGACAACAACAACTGCAACAAAAAGCTTTAATCCTAGTAGGTGGGGTTAGTTATACAAGGATGAAATGACGACGAGATAAAGTCATAATAATTATGCAAGAGTTACCGATAATATTTTCAAGATTCTTAGTATTCCAAGTTCGAGGTAGAGTTTTTCCTTCGATCCTTGAGCTTGAACGCGTTCGCTTGACCATAGCTATGACCACATACGGACCATCCCAGAGGGTGAGAGTTTATTGGAGGGCCTTTGCTGCAGAGACTTCGCAGAGACCAAGTCACCGTGATATGGACGGTTTCACTCTTCTGTTGAAGTGGCGAGCTACCCGTTGGTGATAGGAAGCAGTCCGAAGTAGGGCCATATCCCGAGTTTCGGGGAGTAGGTCTAGGTGCTGCCGGAGTTTTTCTTCATTACTTCCATGATCGAAAAACTGGACTCTTGGACTTGGAACCCCGATATCCACGGTATGATAGTTTCGTACTCAAAACACAAGTTATAATGTCTCACCGGGACGTGGAAAAGTGGTAGGCAAAGAACATTGGGGAGCTCATCAACCCATTCCCCCCTTCTCAAGACGTGTTTTAGTCCTTTGAGTATGGTCCTATTGGTAACTTGCCCCATTAGTTTGAGGATGTGCTACACCTGATGCGAAATGAATGTGAAGATCTTTGCAAAAGGACGTAAAGACTTTTCCAAGAAATTGAGTTCCATTGTCGATGATCTTTGCAGAAGACCGACATATTATATTTTTCCGCACAAATTGTTTGGTATTTGCCTGTGATTTTAGCGAGTGGTTCCTCTACCCATTTTGTGAAGTAGTCGACGGCTAGAATGATAAATTTTCGCTTCCCGATGCTATTGGAAAAGGTCCCATGATATCAATCCCCATCGAGCAAAGGGCCATGGGCTTTGAATGGATGAGAGTTCTGCATGCATGTGAGGGAGGTTAGAATGCAATTGACAACTTGATTTCTTTGTGAATTCCACATGCCTTGTTTCATTGTAGGCCAATAAAACCCTTGCCTCATGATTTTAAGGGCCAATGCTCTTCCTCCAAGGTGTTCCCCACATATTCCGAGTGAACCTCTTTAACGCTGAATCGCCTTCAAGGTGGAAGGCATTTGAGATATGGACCGAGAAAGCTCGCTTGTATAGTTCACCTCCAATAATAGCAAAGTTTGAAGCTTGTCTTCTGAGACGAAGGCGGAAGTTGGATCTTCGTGAAGGGTCCCTTCTTGTAGAAAAGATAGATCGGGTTTATCCACCTAACGCTCCTTTCCTCATCATCAATTTGAATTATCCATGGCCCCTGGATACTAGGAAAATGTATTTCTTCAACATGCTTTCTCTTAAATAGATCTCCTGGTAGAGGTAGCAAGCTTAGCAAGAGCGCCACCAGTATTCTTCTCTCGTAGTATGTGGATGATTTGATGTGTCTTGAAATGAGTAAGAAGAGATTTTACCAAGTGGAGATATTGCACAGGATTATGAGTATTAAAATCTCCTCCAACTTGGGAGGCAACAAGTGGGAGTCGTGAATTACTAAGTTTTGGGCTTCATAATGAAGTCTCAACCCCTACATGAGAGCCTCATATTCGCCATGTTATTAGTTGCGTGGAATTTTAAGCTAAGTCCATACTCTGGGTATTTTCTGGGAAACAAGTAGATTCCCGCACCAAAGAGATTTCCCAAGCTCCATCAACGAGAGTCCATCGAGGAGATGAAAGACACGAGATAGCTCTTCTAGAGTTGGGTTGGTGCATTCCACTATAAAGTCTGCAAGTATTTGAGACTTTATGGCGTCGAGGTAGAAAATTTATATCAAATTCTCCCAGTTCTACTGCAATTTGATCAATCTTCCGATGGTTTCTCGTAAGATGGCCCTTAATGGTAAATCGTAAACGCCATGGTGTGAGCTTGAAAGTATGGACAATTTTCGCTACCGAGAAAATTAACGCAGCCACTTTATCCGCAAATGGATAACGACTTTCTATATCGAGAGAATTTTACCGACGTAATAAATTGGTTGTTGTGCCCCATCTTCTTCTCGCACTAAACCGGAGCTTATTATGGGAAGAAACCGCAAGATATAAGTATAACGCTTCCTTGAATAGGTTTGGATAGCGGGTGGAGATGCTAGATATTCTTTTAGTTGCTCAAAAGCATACCGACATTCATCATCCATTGAAAATTATTATTTTTAGCTCCCTTCAATATTTTAAAGAATGGCAAGTATTTGTCCCCGAACGGCTAGAAGCGGATAATGCAATTCGACCATTCAAACGTTGAACGCCTTTGATATTCTTCTGAGGAATCATATCTTGGAGAGCTTTGATTTTTTCGGGGGTTAGCCTCTATCCCACGGTGAGTTACCATAAATCCAAGAAATTTTCCGACGTAACCCCAAAAGCACACTGGTTGGTTAAGTCGTATGTTATAGCGTCGAAGGAGGTCAAAGCATGCTTCTAAGTCCGAAATATGTTGTGACTTTTCTAAGCTTTTCACTAACATGTCATCCACATACACCTCCATCAGGTGGCCCAGTCTTTAAAACCTTATTCATGAGGCGTTGATGTAGCACCGCTTTTTTAATCCAAATGGCATGACTTGGTAACAATATAAACCTTTATATGTTTGAAACGTAGCCTCTTCATCTATTGGGTTCATCTTTATTTGATTGTACCCGAATAAGCATCCAAAAAATCGAGCATTTGATGTCCTGATGTAGGCCCACCAATTGATCGATTCGAGGAAGAGGAAAACTATCCTCGTGCCTTATTAAGATCGATAATCAACACACATCCTCCATGTTCCATTTGTTTTTTTAACCATGACAACATTTGCTAGCCATGGGGTAATGCACTTCGTATGAATCCCGCCATGAGCTTGTTAACTTCTTGTTCAATAGCCTGAAGACGATCAAGTGCAAAACTCCGTTTCTTTTGGATGATTGGTTTGAACGTTGGATTAATTTTGAGGGAGTGCGTGATTACATTGGTCGACCCGATATCGCCGGACTCCAAGCAAATATGTCTTGATTCTAAGAAATTTATATACTTTTCCCTTTGTTCTTAGAGTAAAGATCCCACTCAATGCTCGTAATGGTCATCCGAGCTATGAGAGTAAATCTTCTCTGTGGGAAGCTTTTGAGGTACTCTTTCATCTCAAAGTTAAGATCTGTCAAGGTGATGGAAGGGCGCTGATTGTCTCGAGATAACATGAAGCCGTGATTTCCACAAACCACCCCAACTCCACGGGTAGGAAATTTTATCTTCGATGAGGCAATCAAGTGATAGACCAAAAATTGATTGAGGGGCCTCCAAGAAGCATTATATGCACCGACTTCACCACTATGAATTGTATTAAATGAGTCACTTGTCGAGGGAATTCCAGGTCAGAAGAGTGATTGTCCCTTCTCGCCTGCATCGGGTGATTATCAAACCCATATAGTGGTCCAGAAGGTTGGAGCTTTTGCTAGCTAGGCCCATGTTAAGAAAAGTTGAGTAAAATAAGACATCACGTAACTCCCATTATCGATCAAAATTCTTTTAACGTTATAACAAGGATCACCGATCCCCGTGCTGATGACAAGTGGATCTTGATGAGGGATATGGACTCCTTCTAAGTCCTGGTCATTGAAAGTGATGGAATGATCAATAAGACTTCTTCAACTCGTTCTTTGGAGGCGAACGAGAACTTGATTATGTAGTATCGATCCTCCGCGATTGTTTCATTTCTCCAATTATTTGATGATTATTTGGTTGTTTTGTGATGATTGTCTGCTGCCCCCAAACGGAGGTGTGTTTGTTTGAGGTGGTTGATTCTTCATAAAACGACGTAGGTATCCTTGTTGAATGAGTCTCTCGATTTCTTCCTTGAGTTGTATACATGCTTCAGTAGTATGTCCACGGCTTCGATGAAAATGACAATATTGCTCCTGATTTCCTGAATTCGGTTTCAATGGATGCGGCCACTTGATATGTTCTTCATAATAATAGCCATCGGAGGTTAACAAGATGTGTTCGGGTGTGTATGTCTTTTCGGTCGAGGTTCACGTTGTTGATATGGGGTCGTGAGGGAGATCATGACTACCTTGTCGCTTCTTTTGATGGGGTGGTCCACATTTCTGGGTGTTTTTATGCTTTCGATATTGTTCAAATTGTTTGATGAGCATTAATAGCTTCATCGGGAGATTTGTGCTTCTACACGATGAACTAAGTCGCATATGAGGACCGTGTCCGCATTAATGACAATAGAAGGCCTGACGAGTCCTCCAAGGAAAACTCCTCTTAATAGTTCGTGGTCTACCCTGTATTTGGCGAAGCTTCTAAAGAGAACCTGGAAGTATTCTTTGAGTGATTCACCCTGCTCGTCAATCTGGAAAGATGGGAGGAATCTTTAATGATTCTCCGATTTGCAATGAACTTTCCAAAGAACTCGAAGTTCGTTAAAGGTATGGATGGATCCCCGAAGAGAATAGAACCAAGCGAGCTTGCCCTTTGAGGGTAACAGGAAAGACGACAGCAAAGGTGTCGTGAGCTCGTTGGATATGCATGATAGTCCCGTGAATGGTCGATGTGTTCGTGGGTGATTGCCCCATCATGGAATCAATGCTCTAAGCTTGAAACCTACGGAATTGGATGTCAAGAATGGCTTCAAAAAGGTGAGGACTCATAACGCTGTGGGTGAAGATGATTTATCTTGAAGGTGAAATTCATCTTGTATTAAGCGCCGCACAATGTCATGATGTGCTGATTAATGATGATGAGTATGTGTGAAGCTATCAACAACGATCGGGTGGATTAAAACGCTGAGTCGCACGCTGATGGATGAGTGGAACTAAGGCACAAGGAGATCAGCTACCTCCAGCGAGGAACTCCTGTCGGAGGATTAGCGCTTTGACCTCCTCCGGAACATCGAATTGGGAGATATGTTTGCCGTGGCCGTTGTAACCTTGCAAAAGCCGGATCATTTTATTTTGAGACTCCTCCATTCGACCACACGCATCTTCCAAAGAGACTGCCCGCCTCAACTTACGCCCTGGTTCAGGGATGGGTTTGAGAATGACTGAGTTGGAGCGGAAGCTCACTAGGACGCGGCCTATTGGCCATAACGGATGTTCACGGAATTGTGGTTGAAGAGTTTTATTCCCCGTGACGGCCAACCGCATGGGAAAACCTGGGCCAGAGAGTAAAAATTTATGCCAGCCTGATTAGTCCAAAGACACAAGTTATTAAAGAATCCAACATGAGACACCTGCACTTTTAACGTGGAAAACCTCAAAAGAGGGAAAACCACTGGCCTAGCCCAAGAAAAGATTCCACTATGTATCCTTTTCGTGAGTACAAAATCTTCCCATCCGGATCACGAATTCTACTTGAGAAAGTGACAACGGTAACAACGATCGCTTAGTCGATGTTGAGATGTGGTAGCCGTGGAAATGTCGTCATAATTAACTATGGTCGCTACAGAAAGGATCTTGTTCGGGATCTTCAAGCTTTAGAGCTTTCTCTTCCTCCTCACTTCACTTTTCCTCTTCTTCCTCGATCTGGACTCTTCCTCTTCTTCCTTGCCTCTTTCCTTCGCCTTCTTCTTCACTTGCTTGACTCTTCTTCTTCTTCTTCTGTTCTTGTTCTTCTCAGACTTGTTTCTGTTTTCCTCCTTCTTCACTTGTTTGACTCTTCTTCTTCTTCCTTGCTGCCCTTCTTCACTCTTCAGCCTTTCCTTCTTCTTGCTTCAGCTCCTCTTCACTTGGCTCCCCTTCACTTAGCTTAGCTCCCCATGTGAGGAGTGAGGCCTATTTATAGATGGGAGGAGGGGTATTCTAGTAAACTCATGTAAGGCCAGACCACTCTCGATCTCCCGTAATGACTTCGATCATTTGATGTATTTTGAGCATTTGGATGCCCAAATGAAGTCGGAATTATGAGATCTTAGGCTCATTAGATCCTGCCGAGACGCCGATTTGACTATAAACACTCCACATTTGAGAGCTTTTGGGATTTAATTGATGTCCCTAAGAGATTCTAATGATATTTTAAGTGCTTGATCTCGATTTGTTTCGACTCAAAATCATATTGCTTTCAACATCAATATTTGTGCTTTGACTGGTGGTATTTTGAGAGCCATATCAACACTTAAAAGCAAAAAATAAACTCATTGTTTTCTAAAACATTCTTATAATGAAGATACAATGAGCCTTGAGAATAATATTTCACTTTATTTGTTTATTCTCTCATATTATATAGTTGTTTTCTTGTTATTTATTTATTTTTTTGTTAATTCATTCTTTTTTACTTGCAACTTGACTTTGATTTTAATTTCAATCGCATATTATTGGCAAAACAGTGATCTTTGTAGTGTTTGTTATTGGTTATTCAGTGTGTAATTATGATGTGATTTAGTGCTGACAATCAATTATTTATAGAAAATTTTGAGATCATCGAAGTATTAGTTATTGAGTGCATCATTAAGAAGGTGATTTAGTGTTGACAATAAATTGTTAAATATATTAGAATCATTGATCACTTCTTCTAAAGGACTTAGTGATCATTGTGGTGTTAGTTATAGAATGTGTGATTATGGATGTGATTTAGTGCTAACAATCAATTATTCATAGAAAATTTTGAGATCATCAAAGTATTAGTTATTAAGTGCGTCATTAAGAAGGTGATTTAGTGTTGACACTAAATTGTTAAGGTTATTAGAATCATTAATCACTTCTTCTAAAGGACTTAGTGATCATTGTGGTGTTAGTTATAGAGTGTGTGATTAGGGATATGATTTAGTGATGACGCTAAATTATTAAAGATATCATGTTTATTAATCATTTATTCCTATTTCACATGAGATTTAGTGATCGTCGAGGTTTTGGTTTTTGAGTGTGCGATTAGGGATGTGATTTAATGTTAACGGCAAATTAACTTGAATTTGGCTCGTATATTAAATTGATTTGATTTGAGCCTACTTTACTTGAAATTACATGATTTTAAGATAGTTTGAAATTACTTGACTATTTAGTTTTCAAAAATATTTAAAATGAATATTTATGATATTCATATATTATACACATATATGTATAGATATAAAATTTTAAAAATATACAATTATATAATTTTGATTTGATTTCGAACTCTTTGTCCCAAATATTAGACCTAGCTAGAAAATTGACTCATAGCTCACCTAAATGGGCTAAATCTTAATAAACTATTAATTCAATTATTCTAGTTAAATATTACTATTTGTGATGGTAGTGTAATGAGATAAATGAAGATATGCATACATACTCCAAATTTTTATTTAATTATTTATGTATCACCTAAAATTTGATATTTACTTCTATAACATTTTCTTATGTATGAAATGATATAATTCTCTTTAAAAAAGTTAGCAATAGTGACATTTTCATGCGATATCATTATATATATAAATATTAAAATTTTAGTATTAGATATGTAATTACATAAGAATTGTGTAATATTTATATAATTCTCCCTAAGGTAAAAAAAAAAACTCTGCCTCTTAAGTCATTAGTTTGTTTTAAAAAAATGTAAAGTCTTTAAATTTCTTCTTAATAAAATAAATAACTTTTAAAGTATATTACTCATTAATATAACAATTTATTATGTTATTATTGATTTTTACACATAAACTTACAAGAAGTTTATAAAGAGGAGAGTTATAATTTTGGAGACACAATTTAATGAAATTTCATAAAAGATTGACAATCAAAATAATAATAATTATACAAACTTTTGTTAAAATTATATTAAAATAGTCAATTTTAACTCATTGGCTTTTAATTGATTAGTCATATAAATTCTATTAAGTTGTTTAATCTCACATCTCATAGTTAAAAAATATATTAATGAATCAATGCTAAGTTATTAATCTCTATCTTAAACTTAAAATTTTGACTTGAAAATAAATTTGATCATATTTGACCTAAATTATCGACTCTTTTGATAATAAGTGGAGTCAAAGCTTATAATTTGGATAAGACTAAGAAGTTCATGATGTTCGTAGCTCTCATTTATTTTTGTTATTTCTAATGAAATTATGGTTCAATAGCATAAAATTCTTAGAGCGAGTTCACCTCATTGAATAAAGTTTTATATCATGATATTTAATGGAGAGATTTAAGTACTTGGCATACATTATTATGTATTTATGAATCTAATATTTAAAATCTTATATTTATATATATAACACTTTGGTGTCATGATACACCAAAAAAATTTCTGCATGAAAAAGTGTATTTGGCTTTTAAAAAATTAGTGATAATGATATTTAGAGATTTAAGTATTTTATTTTATAAATACATAAGTTTAAGTGTTAGATATGTAAATACATTGGAATTGTGTGGGATGTATGTAAATGCCGCCATTTAATAATATTGAAAAATCTAATGCTTGAGAGATAATAATGGTGGTTTTATGAAATTTGTGTTTAATTCATATCATATTAAATAGTTAGAAAAATATATATTAATATAAAAATATTAAATAAATAACCTTCATTAATTAACTTAAACATTGATTTATTTGACCCATTAGATCTTTTTTATTCAAAATCTTGAGAAATCAATTGTAACAAAATCATAATTTTATTACTTTATTAATATTGATATATATGATTAAATAATAATAATAGACATGCCAAACTAATCCCTAAACATCACCATATATTTTTTATTTTTTAAATTTAAAGTCGGTAATTAAAAACTATATTTATGAGGTGGCATGGTAGCTAATGCTTGGCTACACTTGTCAAGAAGTATGGGATTAGTACTAAATCATTAAAATAAAATAATTTTTAGGCAATGTGATGAAGTTGGAAGGTAGAGTAGGTTTTAATGTTTATATTATTATATGTTTTCTCTATCATAATCACATTTTTTTTTTATTTTAATAGTAACATTATTGTTTTAAAATATGTTCATGTCAATCTATTTAGCAATAGTCTATTAACTTGTTATAGAACTTTATCATTTTAAATTACATGGAACATGCAAGACTCTTTCAAGAAATATATTTTAAGACATTTCTCCATGATTAATATATTCAATTGATCTCATATGTATTTGATATGTGTGGGTTCATAATATAGGCACATATGAGAAGTGTAGATTATCTATAATTAAGGGTGTAATTGCATATTGCGATTAAGATCATTCTAGCCATATGATGTATTTTGGATGGCTGGGATTAATTCCAATTTAATAGGAATAATTAATTTCCAGAGTTGATGGAATCAATCCCAGCCATCGACAGTGCATCATATGGCTGAGATGAGTTTAATTTCTAGGTGTAAGTGAGCATCAATTGTTGAGGATTTGCACTCTTTATGAGATATTACTTTAAAATTAATATTTTTTTTGAAAAAAAAATTAAATAATCTCTTATCTTTTCTTTATTTTATGACCCGGACCAACTATGATATAAGAATAATTTTTTAAGATTATTTTTTATCTTAATGGTACCTAATTTATATACTAAATATTATATATTTTAATATATTGAGATATAATAAATAAATAATAATAATTTTATAAATGTTTAGAGTAATATTGGCTATTATAAAATAAGTTTAAGAATTATTTTTTAAAAGAGATTTATTTACTTTGCATCAAAAGTTTTTTATTTAAATAAAAAATGGGTTTAATATTTTTGTTATGCTTTTTGGGATTTAAATAATAATATTATAAATGGAGGTAATTAAATACATGCTAGTTTGTAATTAGATAAAATTTAGATATCGTATATGTAATTGTCATTTTTTTTAAGGGGAATGCATAAATTTTTATATTTATTTTTATAACATTATAAATTTTAAATGATATTAAAAAAAATCACTATCATTTATTTATCTAAAACGAATATAACTATATAACTATATATATATATATATATATATATATATATATATATATATATATATATATATATATATATATATATATATATATATATATATATATATATATATATCGACATATTTAGATGTTCTATAAATTAATACAAAATTTTAGATATCAGAAATGTATATAAATATATAAGAATTATGTGTTTTATATGTAAATGCCGCTTTTTTTTATTATTGACCATTTAAAATATAACATCTTGCATATTATTTCCTATCCTAAACCCATGATCCTTTTATCTCTAAGCGGTCTTATTAAGGTATACCGTATACATAGCAAGGGCCAAATTAGCTTAGCTTCCTCTCTCTCTCTCTTTCCCTCCCTCCCTCCCTTCCCCCCTCTCTCTCTCTCTCTCTCTTTCTCTCCACGTAAAGAAGATATGGGAATCTGCCATTCTTCATCTGCATGGGAGGAAGACAGCGATGAAAACATAGTGTATGTGGTTGGAAAGGAAGCTTCAGACTGCGATAATGGCGGTGGGACAAGGAGGCTCACTTCTCTCTACTCAAAGCAAGGGAGGAAGGGCCCAAACCAGGATTCTGCTATTCTCTGTCAGGTATTTTTCTCTTTCATTAATAATCATAAGTCCTTCCTATTCTAATACTGATTCGATCACAATTATTTGAAAAAAATTTTAAAAAATATATTTATTTTTAAATAAATCTTTATATTTGAAGAAGGCCTTTATTTCTATCATATATATACCTTTCCTTGTTTCTTATCTTCTTTTCTTTTCTTTTTTTTAATCGGTGAAGCCAACTGTTATTTGATTTTACAGTTATTTTCTGATTGTTTTTGCGTTGAATTATGTGCAAGGGAATATATTTTGATCACAAGATTATATAATAAGTTTAAATCATAGTTTGAGAAAAGGGTTGATGCAGATCAATTAATTCAGTCAGATAAATAAACAAAAAAAAAAAAAATCTTGTTTTTAGAGTTTCTGTTCATTTATTATTTAATTAAATATTGTGCTTTATCGTGCACTCATCAGAAATATTAGTCCAATTAATTTAAATATTTTATTTTTAAAAAATAAGAACTGTGATTTAAAATTAGAATTTAGAAGGAAACAAATATTTAAAATTAATTTTTTTTTATTATTATTATCTAAAAGGTTTCTGCATGTCTATCTATCTTTGCTTTAAGGGAACTAGGCTATTTAAGAAAGTAAGATTTACACGCACTATATAATTCTTATATATTTACATATCTAATATCTAAAATTATATATTTATTTATCTAATATTTTCTTATATATAAAAATATATATTTCACTTTTAAAAAATGAGTGATGATAGTATTTTTGATGCCATATTGAAGATTAGAGTGTTATATATGTAAAAATTGAAATTTAAATGTTAGATATATAAATAGCTAAGAATTGTATTATATGAATTCTCTTTTAAGAAAATAAGAAAACATATCCTCTAAGCAAGAATTATTTGATATTAAAAAAATAAATTATGAAATAAAGTAATTATAGTTTACATTTTGTAATCCAATTGAATTTTTTTTAATGATAAATTAAGCTTATTTTATCATATGTTTGACATTAATTGGCAAATTAAACTTATTTTTAATAATATTTATTATAGAATATACACTAATTACATATTTAAGGTACTCTCAATTAAATAACAAAATTGTAGAATAAATATACACTAAATATCATTTTAATAACTTGAAACTTCTTAATAATAAATTACATATAGAATGAGAGTGTACTGTATTTAAGATATTATAAATACTTTTAAAATATTAAGAACTAAAAAAATTAAATCTACTCATTTTTAAAATCCATTTTTCATGAAACCAGTATATGCATAAGGATTTCTCTCTCTCTCTCTCTCACACACACACTCATACGAAAAAATATTGCATGCAGAGTTCTCGTGTAACTTTTGATCAGGACTCCATTTATATTTCGTAGCTCAGTTTATTTAATTTATATTAAAAAAAATATGAAATTTTATTTAGAATCACTTGCTCCACTTTTATTGGAGTCCGAAAATAATATTTTCTCCTCTCACACAATCACACAAATAAATAAATATATATATATATAATCATCTTCTATTAAACTTATTATTCCACGTTAAATCTCATCATCTAAAATAAAAAAAATCAAAAAAATCAAAAAAATCTAAATTCACTCAAATCAAATCAATTCAGGGCTACTGTTCCGACGATGGAGTCTTCTGTGGAGTCTTTGACGGCCACGGCAAGAGCGGCCATATGGTCAGCAGAATCGTAAGAGACTATCTGCCTTCTTTGCTCCTCAGTCATCGAAACGCTTCATCCGTCGCCGCCGCCGAAGGCCACCTCGGCCTCGAGAAATCTTCTGAAGACGGCGAAAACTTCCCGATGAGTTCGCCGGAGTTGTTCGAGGAGTGGAAGGAGGCGACCATCAGTGGCTTCAAAGCCATGGATGGGGAGCTTAAGCTCCTCGCCAACTTGGACTGCTCTTACAGCGGCACGACTGCTGTTACAATTATCAGACAGGTTTTTTAAATGAATTTTTTTCTTTTTAGTCCTTCCAGATTGATAATTTATTTTTAGTTTGGTTTTGTTAGCGAGGTTGGAGTGTATTTTGTCTTTGATTGTAGGGTGAGGATATAATTATTGCAAATCTTGGGGACTCGAGAGCAGTTTTAGGGAGGCAATTTTTTTAAAATAGGTACCAATTAAAGAGCAAATTGGTTAAAAAAATTTAAGGGTAGGGCCCACACGTGGCATTGTACGCCACGCTCGTTTCGCATGCCATGACGTGAAAGAATTGATCGCATTACTTAACTCACGCGACGGCTAATCATTCCGACATTTTAGGTCGCCCTGATCTCCTTTCCTCGATTCCTTCCTTGAACTCCGCTCTCCGTAGAACGCCAATCAAGTCCGACCACCAATCGAGCTCCGCCTCTCAACTTTCGCCGCCAGTTTCACCGCCTGCATGCTTTTTTTTTCCACCGCTTCTTAATTTATTTTTTACTATTGCTATCACCGATCTCTAAGTCGAGAGAACATGTTAAAGATTTCAACATATAGTTTTAAGTTCCACATTCATGCCATTGTTTGGGGAGTTGATATTATTCTTATTTTATAATGCTTACGAACACAAATATGAAATATGCTTCTTTGTCTCTACCATTTCAGTTTTGTTAGGTGATGTTGCATAGGTATAACCTTGAAATTTTATGATACAAGAAACCTATTCTACTAAAATTATCCTACTAAAATTATCCTACTAAAGTTTCTTGTATAATATAAAACTATGATAAAAGAAAACCGCTTTAAAAGAAAATAGTAATGGTGTTATGAATGATATTATTGGTGTTTTAATGTTGTTCCTAATTTTTCGAATGGTGTCCTCGATGTAATGTAAGTTGTAGTGATAAGCTTGTAGTGAAATTATTGTTGAAGTATTTTGGAGAGTAATCAAGTTTCAGCTACTATTATTTGTATTATTCCAAAATTTGCAAGTGGATGATTTTTTGTTTTAGTTTCAAATTATAAGGAGATTCGTCTGAAAATCTAGATAATGGTTCCTAATAAAATATTTAAAAGAAAATGTTGTTATATCTTCTTTGAATTTGGGCAACCATGATTGTATGGAGCTTCTTGATAATGTGCAAAAAGTATTTTTTTGCTTAATAAATTAGTTTCTACCCTTCTTTAACTATTATTTTATGGTACTTAGTGATAATTGCTTAATAGACAAAGAGGATTTGTCTTCTTATCAAATGGGATCTTCTCCTAAATCGTTAATAATGATGAGAAAACTTTTTGATGATGAATCAATGGATAATGAGACCAAACTATTTTTGTGAAAATGAAAATTATAGTTTTAAAATTATCCTACCAAATCTCGTAGTAATCCTTTTTAACTAAGTAGTTCATTTTATTAATAATTTAGTTGTAATTTATAAGATTGTTGATACTTCATGTAGTCGAATTATTCATCAAAAAAAGCACTTGTCTATGTGGATTTCCCACTCATTATCTTAAGATTAATTTCCGCTTTTATTTATTGATCCATTATTTATCATAATTTGCGATGTAGCGGTAATTGTAAACAATAATCTTCTACTTTTTGACATGATGGCAGAGGAGCACCGCCGCCTAGACGCCGACGGTCGTAGGGAGGCCACCCACCATTGGAGCACCTTCGAGGTTCATCCTAGTATTGCCTCCCTACAAGCGAGATCCGCCACCCCGAATCGTAAGTGAATTTGTTATTTAATGTGTTACACCTGCTTACCTTTTATTTGGGACACTAACTTACATTTTGCTTTTCAGAGCACCGTACTTGAGGCCGCATCACATTTGCTTATGCTGAAGGAGTGGCCCATTACATGCAGATTCATCCCGCTACCGCTCGCCGCATCGTGAGTCGCCTACGCCGGCCGATCATCGCTGCTTACCGCTTGAGAGATGGTCTCCAGGCATCAATACCTTCCACCTCGCCAGGGTGACCGACGCTTCCGACGCGTGGCGATGATTCTAGGTCTACGGATTGATGGACCAAAAGTCTGACAGATTGGCGAGGGGAAGAGATGGGACACTTGGCCTCGATTGACGATGAGACGACACCCATTACCGACGTGATGTATCATGACCGGCCTATCCAATATCGTATTATCTGACATGCACATGCATGCCACCGGTGGCTTGGTGGACTTTCTACTGAGAGTCATATGATAATGATGACTTCTACCACACCTCCGCTTATATTTTATTTCTCGACATTCGGGTCGTCGTAGGTCCACCTACGCATTTACCACTTGAGGAGATCCGGATGATTTTAGCATGATGTGTGGAGCCTTGGCTCATCTATATAGAGAGTCGATTAGTCGACACCCAGTAATAACAACATGGTTTTGCCTACACCTATGATTTGGGCAGCATTCATGTAGGTAGTCGTTTACATGTCCCATATCCGCAGAGTTTCGGTCTGGTTTGAGGTTCGTGTTGTTATACAATTTCAAATTATGCCTTATACGATGTTTAAACGCGTGCAGGTGGAATGAATGTGCGGGGCAAAGCCTTTAATGCTAAATAATACGCGAATGAGCTAGATGGTTATGGGACACACAGGTGAATCAGATTTAACATTGTAGCCTTAATACTATTATCTACATTATGTTTTAACATACTTTAGCATAATGTAGTGATCCTGGGAGCCATAATGAGCGATCGAGCAAAATCTATGTGCTCGGCTCTACGGGACGAACGAGTCCCTCTTATCACCGGAAGAGGGTTGAGTGGTATTTACCAGTGAGTGCCTGGGCCAGCTTACTCCCGAGTAGATGTAGCTGACCCTAGTTTCAAAAGGGTTGATGGTCGGGGTAAAGCAGATGCCGACTGGGTTGACTACCACCATACGCTTTTGGGAGAGTCGGCGGATTGCCTCCGATGGGTTATGTAAATACCATCTACATACATGCGGTTTGATCATGGGCTTCTTTGTACTTATTGGCTGCCCCGATAGATCCACCTACCACATACTACGCTAGAGCACCAGTGGAACGTCTTTATGTAAGTTATGATATATAGGAAATATTCAATATTTTTTAAAGTGATAATTTAACATTCATTTTTTTTGCATAGGCGGACCATATCAGCAACGGACATATTTCACCATATTTGTGTCGGATGATCACCACTTACAAATGATGTGTCGATAGATACCAGGTGATATGCGAGACCTTGATCGCGGTACATATAGGACACATATTACGGATCGGTGCACACAGGGTGTCGACAAAGATGACCGGGCGTCCATCTACTGATCCAGGTCCTTCTTCGATGTCGATCCATTTCTACTACGCCGATCCGTGTCCTTCTACGATGCCGATCCAGACCGTACATACCGTCAGACGACTCGCAGCACCTATATTCACATCACGCGATGATATGTCGATAGTGCCGAGGATGTTGTTCTAGAGATCACCCACGTGATCGCCCATCTCGCGGCCACCACGCACACCGGAGTGGTGCAATCACGACGCAGACCGGAGGAAGGCGCTTGTCTCACGGTAGGCTTAGAAAGTGTCTACATTACATTTGCTCGATTCATTACAAACGACATAGTCATGTACATGTTAACCTTGATTATGACATAATAAATGTTTATAAGTTTTGTTTCAAAATTTTTTTTTATGTACGTAGCAGTTAATGTATTTACTTAAAATACTCATCGGTGGTGCTGATTATGATATGCAGTTATTGATTTATTAGCTTATTTAAGTCAACAATCCAAATAAGTCAATTATAAATATTTCTTTAATATCTTACAGCCATATAGGAGTAGCCCAAAGATTAAAGTATTGGGACCTATTAAAGTCCTTTGTTGATATTCTTCCAAAAGATGGCAAAATAGAAAATGTTTAACCAAAAGTCTAAACTTTAACTGCGTGTTTAATTACCAAGAAATTCGAGATAACTGCTCAAAGAAAGTTTTTTGTGAGATTACTAAAGATATCAATAAAATGAAATTTTTTTTACCCTCCTTGTTAACCGGATCGGCCATATAAAAGAAAGAGCCGCCGCAAAGATTAGTTGCGAAGCGCCGCATCATGACCGCCGCGAATCGGGCCGCAGGTAATCGCTGCCGCTAAACGCACCGCTTCGCTAATAACGTCAAGAATCGCCATTGCTACGGGCGACGCGCCGTGCCGCCGATCGGGCGACCGCTTCAGAATCAACCAATCGCTTCAATGCTTCGCGATTCAAAATCCGGTCCATTTCACCTTCGGGCTGCAGAATACATCATCACTTTGGAGTATTCATCAATGAACCGAGGTGCATTTGTGCTTAAGAGTTGGACTGTTTGGATAATGATTTAAGTATATAAGAACAAAAATAGTTAATATTTTGTATCATATCAAGATCAATTTCCGTAGATCGCAAAGTAGTAAATGACATATAAAGACCGAGAGTCTGTACTCTTCCGCCTACCGAATATTGCTTTTATTGCGCATCCCATGCTTTCATATATGAAACTTTAACATTAAATTTTGACTCCATCCTACCTATAATCTCTAGGTTTCAAATCAATCTTGACGATCACGATGTAGTATGCTATGAAACTTGAACTACACCGGCCGATGACCGATGAACTTACCGCACACATCTATGATTTTCACCAACTTTTGATATTCTCCAAGCACCCCTAATCGCGCGATGCTACAATGTAAACGCCAATACCTTGTATTATCGCGCACACATACATACAACCGGTAGTTCTTCTCGACAGGTAACTGCTCGAATTGTACATTATTTACTATGGACCACCCAATAGAAATTGCAAACTCGTTTAAAACACATACCTTCTGGAATGTCATTTGGAATTTCAATTTCATCATTTAGGGCGCATGGCGTCAAAATAAACATCGTTGTCCCACCGCGTTTTTACACTTCCGTACATACTGTTTGGACAACATTTGACTCTCACCACAACATTGCTAAATGAGTGATTTCTCGAGTATGACCGCCTATATTCCCAAGTACACGGTTCTTCTAACTCAACCGGTCATCCATCACTAATACTTGACTCACTACTGAGACTTCATTCGATACTCATCTCCAACCGCAAAGAGACTCTCGCACATACGGTTCATCCAAACGGTACATCATCACGCCACATAACTTATAAGTTCAAGAACTAATTATCATATTAATTGTTACAAGTTTAATCATATAAATTATGACGATAAACTACGGGAATGAACTCATCGCTATATCCTGGATGTTCTTGTGCGATGAAATCATGTGTATGTGTTAGCGGTATATCTATTGACCTCACTACCGGATCACCGAGGATGGATGCAATATTAACATCTTCCACTACAACACCAAGGAAGCTTCAAGTGTAACTCAAAACATCATCCGCCGATATGACAGACGCTACAACCGCTACTCACGGATAACGACTGTTAATGACGTGGCGCCCGGATCGATGTTCAAGTTTTCATAATTCGCTGTTTCAATGCCGCAAGTGCCGGAGAACCTTAATTAAGTTCGACCTCCCATATAACTTGACCGAATTCATCGATACTCGCAGCCCATAATAAAGTATCAAACATATTCTCTATTCATCTTGCACTAAAAAATGTAGAATCCGCCAAAGGCAATTTTTCTCAACCAAAATGGAGCCGCAAGAATCGCCGAAAACCTAAAGTTGACTTCCAAGCGGTAAATGAGAGAGGAAGTAGTTAAACGCCGAAAGTTTAACGCCGGAAAAAATAAAAGTTTCAATACCTGACAAGACGAATGCGTTAGATCTACGCGCGAAGTTCAAGCCGGCACGGAGGACCGTGGTCGCGCTAGCGGTCGACTTCTCGCCAACTACGAGCGAGCGAGTGTCGCGTGAGGAATCGAGGAAAACCGAGAGCTAGGCCGACGCCGATCGCCTGTCGAGCAAAGCCCAACTAAAGCGACCGCTCATTCCGCCGCCAATTGGGCGTCATTGATTCGCCGCCAAGCCATCGCTACTCTTTTTGATCGCACGCCACGCCGGAAAACGACGGCGTAGCCGCCCACTAATTCCTACCTATTCTTAAATTTTTTTAACGATACTCAATTTGCTAATTGTATTTTAACGGTACCTATTTTAAAAAAATTGCCTTTTAAGGACTGTAACTAAGGAAGGTAGAGTAAAGGCAGTTCAGCTCACGGTTGATCTGAAGCCAAGCGTGCCTCGTAAGTACAGGCTTCATAAGTTTTGATTTAAAATGATTCTGACCATCTGATTGAATTTGGACGATCAGGATTCAATTCAGAAAAAATAAAATGATGTTTATAAAAATCATTTTAAATTCTACTCTTTACATAAATATAACTCTTTCGTCTAAACACAGTTTTGAACTTATTGGATCAGTTCAATTCCTATCTTATAAAGCAATTATATACTTTGCTCCTATAAATGTTTTCGTTTATGTATTTCACTAAGAAATCTTTTTAGTTGATTTGCATCATAATGACATGATTAACAATAATTATTAAAAATTTTAAAAAATATGTTTTAATATAAATAGCATTGACTTGTAGTAATATAATAGCATACAAATTAAAATTTAGAATATGTACGAAGAAATTGTAGTTTTTTAAATAATTGATTGTAAGATCGTTGTACAGAAATTAATTTTTTGAAAAATTATTGTATGAATTATAAATATTTTTTTTTCAAAAAGTCAAATAATTATTTTCTGATAGTCAATAAATTTTAACAATTTTGATTCTCATAAGTTCACTTCAAAAATTTCTAAAAATCACCCAAAAAAAATTGATTTCCATAATGTCAACATTACTTTTTATTCTAAATGCACCCTTTATAATGTCAACATCTTCATAACACTAACATATCAATAACATTGAACTAAATAACAATAAATTCTATTATGATTTTGTAGAGGAAGCAGAGAGAATCAGAAGCAGCAATGGCCGGGTCTTTGCCATGGATGACGAGCCAAGCATACAGCGTATATGGATGCCTAACCAGAACAGCCCAGGTCTATCAATGGCGCGTGCGTTCGGTGATTTCCAACTTAAAAACTATGGCCTCATCGCCATTCCCGAGATCTCCCATCATCGTCTCACACGCAATGATCTCTTCATCGTTCTCGCCACTGATGGAGTGCGTAATCAATTAATATATTTCCTGAATATGGAACAAAACTTCCAGCAAAACTATTTAGTATTTTCCTAAAGATCTTTTCTGAAGGTTATAAAACTGCTGCGAGGGGGTTTGTAGTGGAAAACAATCACGACAGAATTGTAGAAGGGTTTTAAAACTGCTGCTGCATTCCTTGTAGTGGTTAAAACCGCCATTAAAAGACAATTAAACAGCTGTTAGAGTCACTTTCTCCTTGTAGTGATATAAAATTTTTTTAAGTACAAAAGTATAATATTATATAAAATTTATATAATCTTTCTCAAGTTAATATGAAAATGTATCTTCAATGTCTGAAATATTTCAGGTGTGGGATGTGCTGAGCAACGAGCAAGTTATGTCAGTGGTGGCATCTGCTGAGAAGATGAGCAGTGGGGAGGCAGCCAAGCTGGTGGTGGAAGCAGCAGCCAAGGCATGGAGGCGCAAGTTTCCTTCTTCAAAGGTGGATGATTGCTCCGTTATCTGCTTCTTCTTGCAAGAGAAAAGCTGAAAAATGAATAATATATATGTATATAAAGGCAAAATTATGTAGTGTTTGGTAGAGGGAGTTGTATAAGAATATTATGATATTAAGTTGCGTGAGGATATGAAGGATAAAGTTTTGAGAATATAGAAGGTAAAAGCTCAGAGATTAACCAACTCAATATGCTCTTCAAAAGTATTCAATATGAAGACTAGCCCAAAGAACTCTAAGATTAACCACTTGTATTATAGAGATACTCTCTTAGAAATGCCTCTGATATTGCATCTGAAACCAATTTAACATGATTTGCTATAGTGCAAAGGTTCCTCTAGATTGGGGTGTGATATCATCCTTGTTTTTGATGTGTAAAAAGAGACTCATTTATGCATTTGGGTAAGATCACTTTGGCTCTTTTTTTTGAATTTTTGTAAGTCAATGCTAGCATTAGATATCCCAAATTATGCTCTCCCTTGACTACAATTATGATTAAATGAATCTATCATTAGGCTAGCATGGCGGACTCATCTAGGTTATGATTGGTCCGAACAACTGGCTAGAGGTTGACAAAGGTGGCACAACTTAACAATGGCAATTGTAAGCAATACTTCTAATATGATTTTGGAGATATCATTCCAAAGCTTTGAACATCATGGATCTAAAAGTAGTTACCATATTAAAATATTGATGATTGAATTACTAGAATAATTTCAAAATTGTTCGCCTATTAATTTAGACTTGTTAGAACAACGTGATGATGTCTATCATTTTGTATTGATTTTTTTTAATTAATAACTTATAATAGTCACTATAATTCTTGTTAGTTTAGTTTCAAACTTACAACAACAACAACAACAAGCCTTAATCTCACTAGGTGGGGTCGGCTACATGAATCCTTCGTCTCTATTGTGTCCAATTATGTGTCAAATTCTCATTTAAATCAAGTATACTAAGATCATTTTTTATACATCTTAACCAAGTCTTTTTAGGTCTACATCTACCTTTCTTAATATAAGGCAAATCTAATGCATCTACTCTAATCGGTCATGAGACGCTTTATGTGGCCAAACCATCTAAGGCGACTCTCCCTAATCTTATCTACCACTGGAGCTACTCCAACTTTTTCCCGAATATACAAAATCTAATAAATTATGTGATGACCAGACATTATGGAAGTGGCGCTCACAATAAGAGCTTGCTAAAGGGTTCGATGATTAGAGTTGTAGCAGGCTATCATTGTAAGTTCAAGCGCATACAACCAGTATGCCCTTGATTACAAGAGAAAAGAGGGGGCATTTAGTTCATTACATTGAGTCATTCCAGTCCATTTTATATCAACTGTGCTAGTTTAAAAGTTCAAACATGCTCAAATGACATTGAATCGACGTAATCTTATAATTATTATTTCATATAGTTTGTAAAATACAAAAATTTTTGGGTCATTAAAATAATTTATACAAGTCATCACTTTATTTTTTTTTATGTAAATTAAAATTAAAAAAAGTATATTTGATCATGAGAAAAATTTATGATCCAATAAAAATAATTCATGAGAGTTAAATAATAGTTACTCAAAAATATTTCAATCCATTAATACTTGATATTTCATTAATTATATATTAACCTAAACTTAAAAACAATGAATTCAAAAAATAATTCTCTTTAGCATTTTTTTTTCAGATATTTGAGCATATAATACATGTGCAGGATTTAAACTCAAGATCCTTGGGTACATTTGGTTGCACTGTATTTAGAATCTGATGTAAAGAATCAATATAAAAGGAATTGATTAAAAGAAATTTAGACTGTTTGGTTGCACGCATTTAGAATCTGATGTAAAGAAAATCTGATTAAAAGTGAATGAATTTTGAATACTTTCTTGTTGTTTGGTTCTATGTAAAGTAAATACATGTACTATACGTTTGGTTGAGCATATGTAATGTAAAAGTAAATACATTGTGAATACTCTTGTATATTTAGAAATTAGTGAAATTTTTTCATTAATTGAAATATTAAATTAATAAATTAATTATATATTAAAATATAAATATTCTATAAATAAAAATTTACTACTTAGTTTAAAAAAAAGATTATAATATATTTATTTTAAAAGTAGAAAACCGAACAATATGATAGACCTCTATATAACTTGAACTAATAAATAAATTTATTTTAATGATATCTATTATTTATTTTAAAATATTTATTTTATTTTGCTTTCATATGAAGCTATATATATATATTAAAAATTACATAATCTTTTTAGGTCAAATAATGACCTAAAAAATTATGAAATTCCTATAAGATGAGAGCAAAACAAGAGTACATGTATATCGCAACAAAGTATAACAAAATCAAAGCAAAAATATGAATAATGAACGTATTTGAAAAATCATATGAACTCCAAATTCACAAAAATTAATACTCGGCTGTTATTAAAATTCTTAAAGATAACAATTTAAAGAGCTCTAAACTTGGTTCATTCGATGCTCATGGAGCCGGATGAGTGTATGAAGAGCTCTCTGCTTGTCGGTTAATGTCAGAAATACAAGATTTGTTGCACAAAAGGCGAATGAATGGAACCTCGACGATTGAAACTACATGCTCGAATATATCTTTGCGGTGGGAGGTAGGAAGAGAGCATTGAAAAAGAAATCAACGAGAGGGATTGCAAAAGACTAGAACTATTTGGATGGCTATCAAAATCAAATCCATTCCTTTCTTTGCGGAAATAAATAACTTACTAAAAATGATGTTATTTATGAAAAGCGAAAGGATTATTCGATGATTTGATAAGCTGGATGATTTTTTATTGGGATGTCTTGCATAATTAAGATGATGATTAACCATAGCAGAAAACAAAAATATTTCAGGAAAAATGGTTGCTCCATTTATATGTCTTTCAAGTCATCCTTCACGCCTCATAAATAAGTTAATTTGGCATCAAATATCTGTTCATACACGAAATCGAAATCCACAATGTCGAGCTGGATTTCAAAGCAACTGCATCTCCACATGAGGGCACAGAAAAGAAATGAAGTAATACCACATTTTGCGCAAAAAAAAAAAAACAATGCAATCACTTTAACAACACCGATACCAGAAGTGGATTAAGGAGAAAATTACCATTAATTGAAGATATCACAAGAGAATAAGATGTAAAGCACAGACCAACGGTCATTGTCATTACAAAGTAGATTGGGTGAAATGATCAATAGAAATTTCTAACCTCATTATCATATACATGCTTCAACATTTCCATGGGAAACATAGAGATATTCCATGAAAGGCATCCGACCAAGAGATTCTGAGCTCACAACTAAATCCTAAAGCTTCACATCCATAGATCCACACTATATATTTCGTTTAAGTGATCGTTAGAAAGTTTTCCGCATTTGCCATACACATAGGCATGATTTCAACTTAAGTTGACGGTAATATCGACAAAGGCTAACCTTACACTTTATCATTGCCCTCTCGTGTAATAGAAGAGGCAAACAATAACACATTGATCCATCGAGTAGGGCATTAGCTTTGATGCAAATCGCATGATTTGCCAACACCAACTGCATTTCATGTTCAAAATTCTAGCTAATAACCAACTTCGTTCATGCGGCTCCACATTGCTTGAGCTATTTGGTCTCTTTTGTACAACCACTCACCGGATTCTTCTATAACCCGTATGTCATACTATTATGTGCTCTCATATCCCACTGTCCTCCGGAAGAATGAAATCATCACCCCTTTTAAATGATCCAATTATGTAATATACAAGATGCAAGAACAATATTAACTTGTGTTTCTAATGAAAATATGGGTCGACTTGATAATTCTAAATCGATTTTTCAAAGAACCAAAAGCAATCCATGATGAGTGATGAATGCCTTAGAAGGTTAAATAACTCTTGAGCATTGGTTGATCTACTATTAGTGAATTCTTTTGGATGATATCTTGTACGAAATAGATATATAAAACCCTTCCTAGTGGGTAGCCATCCAGGTAGTACACGTGAGTAAACGTAAATCAAATTTTCGTATAATTTAAAAAATTTACGTTAATGATATTTATGATAAAATATTTTTATACTTTCGGAATAACGACCATCATGGCGTTAAGGCATTACAGATCTTGTAGCATCATGTGCTGAACCTTCCCACCCAGCTAAGACATATGTAAATTTCAAATCGAAGTCTACTGCTGCAAGCACATTTTGGGTGGGATAAGGTTTTCTCCCCCTAAAGGCAGATTCATGCTCCTTAGGAACCCTAGCTTTAATATGGGTTCCATCTAGAGCACCGATACAATCCTAAAATTAATAAGTGATATTAGTAAGAGCATTAAAATATTAATATAAAATAACACTAACATACCTTGAAGAAAGGCATGAAATCTTTCGATTGTATTTTATGTGGAGTTTCAATGTCGCAGGCTTTATCATCTCATATCGTAACTCTCCTACAGCATTAAAGTACCTACTCACAGTTTCTCCAGATCGTTGAAAGTTGAATCGAATAACCCGATTTCACACCCTGTGCCCAAGGGTATGCAGTAATATAGCAACTTGTTCTTCAATTATTACATTGAGCGTGTCTACAAGTAAACCTCTTCTACGAAATAGATTGCATAATTTGAAAAAGGTGCTTTTTCATTCGAACCATATTCAGGCAATCTGAATCAGATCCAAGATATAATCTAGAAAGGTATGTTGCTGAATATTTCTCTCAGGATTAATTCTTTGTTGATTTCTCTTTAGTGTGTCCAATAATATATATATATAATAGTGATTGAGCAAGCTATGCATGCATGAATGGTTGAAGCAAGATGATTTCCATTGATCTCAACATCAGTTGAGTAGTCATCGTAATCAAAGGACCATTCTTCACCCTCTTCAGATGTATCAGCCATTATTTTTTACAAATAAGATCCAATAAGTGATACTAAAAATAATAAAAAGAGTTTAGAGCATATCAAAGCCATCAAATTAGTTGAGGAAAAGATAAAATTATATATTTTTTTTAAAAGTAATATCATTTTTTTGTATCTGTGGATATGACATTGAACAATAGTTAAAATAGTAAATTCGTATGAACCATTTCTATGCTTTCGCATAGATTTGGTTCAATCAATATTTCTCTCCCATCAAAAATATGTTATGGATCTACTATGTAAAATCAAGATAGAGTGCTAGTCATGTTAAACTCTACAATTAAGATAGAAAATTGGATCTTAATGAAGAAATAACTAATATAGATATGGGACAATATCAAAAGTTAACGGAAAACTAATCTACTTATACATTACATCCAGCATTCACAATAAGTTAGCAAAGTTATGTATAAACTCAAAAGTATATCTTCAAGCCACTTATAAAATGATCAAATATCTTAAACTATGCCTAAAAAAATTTTATACAAAAGCAATGACATCCTATAAATTGAAGGATACACGAATACAACTTTGTTGGACAACCAACAGATGAAAGGTCCACTTCAGGGCATTGTACATTCTTCACAGAAAATCTCATAATTTGGAAGAGCAAGAAAAAACCTGTGATTTCTACATCGATAAAAGCGAAAAATACATAATCGATGGATGCTAAGAATCTAAACCTGATATTAAAGTAATAACCCAATGGAAGGAATTATCACAAGCTTTTATGATATCCTTGTAAATCCTAAACAATTATTCAAGCCCCACTTGATGTTATGAATGATCCATGCTCATATTTGATAGCTTATTCATAGAGTTCTATAAAAGAAAAAAAAAGCACATTCGATTGCATAACAAACAATAATTAATTGATTACAAAGATCTCAATAGAAAAAAGGGAAATTTACATGTCATCTAAACAAGTATTTATATATATCTAACATCCTCACAAATTTTGAATTAACAAAATTAATTATGTGCATGTCGCAAATCAAATAAGTTTATGAAATTACAATCAAATAAATTATACTATCAGATGTGGAAAATGTTAAGACAAGTTTATACTAAGAAATAACATGTTTGAAGATGATTACATCAGAATATTGATAGTGATTGATTATATTGCTAAAGATAAAATAGTTGGAAGCAGATTTGAGTGATTTGAGTAAGTACAGAGAATTGTAGAAGATGCACAAATTAGACAATCAATGAATGATCAGTTATAAGAATAAACCAAAGTTAACATGGCTAAAATTATGAGAAAAAATTTTTGTGAAAAATAAAGTTAGCACAATTAACAATAATTAATGAATGATGAGGGTAGGTTCCCTAAAGTCCACCGCATTGAATTAAAAGACTACTGCCATCGATGATAAAGCATAATGGTCAATGCCAAACAACAAAATAGAAAAAGCATCAATCTATAGCACTAAACAATAAATTAGCAAACAAACTACATGAAAATGAGGGTATTCAAAATAATAAAGTTAGATCGTGATTATGTATAGCATTATGCAGAACTAGAGTTCCCTAGATATTGCACAAAAGAATAAATCAGCAAATAAAAGTACCCATAATTTAAATGAATAATTCCCTATCGTTAAAAGTTATTGTAACCAACTAAACGCGATGAGATAACTCCAAAATAATGCTTGGCGGTAAAGCTAGTCGATATTATTTTATTAACGAGAAAAAAATAGATGTTTTCAAATCTATCAGACCGAAGTTCTTACTTTGTATTTTAACTTCTTTGACTTCTTTAAGATCACCTTTCGTAAAATCAAGCAACATTTCCTGTAACATATAACAAGAATTACATTAAATTCATGAGCGTTTAATAGAAGGAAGAAAAGCAGATATAAAACAATATAGACCTATAGACAACCATTATAAACTAGTTATACATGAAATTAAAAGCACATCCTTCATAGGGACCGGTAATATCCTTTTCAAATTATCCTTCAAATATTAATAATTATTAGCAAAATTCTCACTCAATCTCGGATAAATCTTATAAGAAAAAATGAAATAGTAGGAAAAAATTTGTAAATTTGTTCATGACACATTCAAAACCATATAAAAGGCGGAGAATTAATAAAAATAAGTATCGAGCATACCAAGAGGGAGGAGATTACTAGGCGATTGCCACTTTTCTCGTGTATCTTGATGCACCTCTAATTAAAGTGTTCTTACCGGAGGATAAGCGATGCCGCACATAATCAAAGGATAAGCATACATAACAAACTGATTTCAAACTATATTCTTTCTTATTTGGCTTGGAATCTAGATCGAATACAGTTGCAATATAATCAAAGAGTTCAAAAGCAAAGAAAGCAATTTCTCTTAAAACACAAATCGCTGAATAAGATCCAAGAAAATGGGTAATCAAAGCGGTGGAGAAAAAAAAAAATCGAAGGCAAAGTTGTGTAAGAGAGTCGAAACCGAGCGAAGGAAAGTTTGAACTTGAAAGTATCAATGCAATCCGAAAGGGAGGAAAAGGGATGTACCTAATCTGATATGGAAGAGTTCTGCAAGGTTCACTGCGATCACTGGGTTCTACCGACGGCGGAAAAGAACCGAGCAATGTCGATCACCATCACGGGTTTGCGACTCTCTTCTCAAGCTGGCGGGTATGCGGGTATCAAAAGATTATAGGAGGCGAGGAGTTCGCGGTTATTCCTGACTTGAATTTGCTCGATTTGGGGTATTCCATTTACTCTTGAAAGGAAAAATTTGAAATCTTTTTACATATTAAATTACCGAAACAAAATCGTGTATTTAGATTACAGTATTACGAACCATTTAGGAATTTAGTGTAAAAGGATTGCTTTATAGTTGTTTGGTCGAGCTTTACAAATTCATGACTTTATTTTTTTGTTTAGTTAATAAAATGTAATGTAAAGCGAAGGTTTTTTGACATGAAGGCGGCGTCAGCCTATCGGCGGTGACATGAGCGGTGTCGGCGGCCGGCGATCGTCGGCCGTATTCGGAGCGGCGGCGGGCTGAAGAGGCGACATCTGGTGAGCGGTGAATGCGGTGGTGATGCAGTGAATGCATCACTATATTAATGAGTGTATTTGAATTCCCGAATCAGGCGAATTCATCTATATAATATCTAATGTATTTGGATTACATTTACACGAAAACTTTATTTACAAACAAACACTTGAAATATTTAAAATTGTGCGTCTTGGAGAAGATTCAGGTAGAGTGAAAGTTCACACTTTGTTGATTAGTCCAAAGCACATACATGTATTTAAAGAGTGGCGAGAGAACTCAAATTTTAACGTGGAAAATCTCGAAAAGAGGAAAAAACCACCTGGCCCAACAAAATGTTCCACTATGTATATGCCCGAAATCTGAATCTTCCGAATGATTACAAGATGGTATACAAAGAACAACAACGTATGTAACAACGGTCGAGTTGTAATAGTTCTTGAGTGGCGGGTGATGGTACGTGTAGGAACTTGGTGGAAAGCGAGAACAGAAATATGAACAACACGAAATGCGAGAACGACGATTGATTGATGGCGAGGTCGGTGGCATGGCCGACGGGTGGTGGTTGACGACGGTGATCTTGATCTTCGGGGATCTTCGAGCTCTCTCCTCCTTCTTGCTTGCTCTCTCCTTCTTCACTTGGTCTCCCAAAGTCCTCATATGGAGTATGATATTTATAGATTTGGAAGAGTGATCTTGTAAATCATGGAAAATCCAATCCTCCCATCACGGTTCTCGAATCCTTGATCATTTGATGTATTTGAACATTTGGATGCTCAAATGATTGTGAGATCTTAGGGTTGTTAGATTATTTCGTCGAATCTTTCGATTTGGTATCTATATTTATGATGTTCGAGGAATTAATTAAAATTTAAACGATGTTTGGTGTTTGATCTTGATTGATTTTCTTGGGATCAGCTGCCTTAAGATTCATACTTTACTAAAAAAATTTTGAATGTCATATCAAAAATATATATTTGGAATGCAGTATCAAATAACTCTTAGTTAAAAAGTCAAATCTCTCGACTACTATCTAAGGTGCGTTTCACTATCGAGCATTTTTCATTAAATTTTGCGAGATTTTAATCACATTAGTAGGCGACCATAGGACCGGAGCTCGAGATTCTGGTGAATCGAACGCAGTGAATCTGAGCCTCCTCGTTCCTCTCGCGCAGCTGCTCCCTGTAAGTATATTCCGCGTTCCCGATCTTCTTCTTTGTGGACGGTAGGGTTTTGGAGACCAGACACCTCTGAGTTCACTAGAATGGATTTGCTGCCGACGGAGGCGCCGTCGCTCAGCCGGCGTCAGGGCTTTCGGTCGCTGAAACTGGTGAATGTTTCCATGGACGAGCTCCTGGCCGAGGAGCCGGTGGGCGTAGACTATGGCGTCCTCGAGAACGGGTTATCTTACTACATCCGATGCAATCCCAAGCCGCGGATGCGGGCAGCACTCGCACTCGCTGTCAAGGTCGGGTGAGTCAATCGGGGTTTCTCCTCCCTTACTATCGTTTACTTTTGACTCTCTTATACTCGATACTGAGGGTTTTCTCGGTGGCGACTATCTTGTTTCGTTGATGTGCTAGCTGGGGCCTGATTGTGTTTGTATGCTTAGCTGGTGGCGAAATAAAAACGCACCCTAATATGGAGGCGGCTTGTCCTTTTTTCCCCTAAATATTTATTGCTAGATGGGTGGGATCGAGTTGGCATGTTCCTTTCATTTGTTCCATCTGTGGCATGTATTTTCTAGGTTTGATGGCGGACTTGCTATTTAACCAGGGTTGTTTAGTTGCCATGCTTTATGCTAGGAGGAGTCTGCAGATTAAACAACACCAAAATAAAACCAACATTGGCACGCGAAACTAAGAAGTAAGATGACTCAGGTAAACAGAGAACACCTGCAACTCTAAGGACATTCGACTTGCCGAAGAAGATGAAGTTGATAAATACAAAATGGGTTTTGATTTTTCTTGTCCTTTCTTACTCCAAAATATTACCTATACTCCTTCCCCACTCTACTCCCAGTCTCGTTTTTATGACCCCATAGAAAGAAGAACATTTTTAGCAAGCTATAAAATGACATTCTCCTCTTATTTCTCACACTCCTAAAATAGCACCCACTTTATACCTCATCCACATGGTAGTCATTGAGCCAAACAAAGGGTTTGCAGTTTTGTTCTGCTGCTTGGGCACTAGTGGTGTTGCTACTGCATTTTTTGCTTCCATGGATACAACCAGATTTGGTTCAATGTGCCTTAAATTTCTTTCTCCTTTAAAAGTGAGTTTGTCCTCAAGCTTGAGGTAATGCAGGAGATTGAGCAGTTCTGTGTTAGAGATCCAGGTTGCATCCTTTTGTGGTAATCCATCTCATGTGATTGTGCATTGGATGAAAGATTGCTTCTATGCGAGATAAGTCAGGATTTCAGGATGGAGTTAAGTTAACCACAGATTGATTTTTCATGACTCATTGAAAGTGTGGCAGTGTGATGGAATTTTTTTGAGAATGGACACATGAAATACTGGATCAATATGAGAAATTGGTGATAATTCCAGTTTGTATTTGTCTGTTCCAACACATCCGAGGACCTTGACAATGCATGGGGAGATAATGATGGGGTGACAATTTCACTAATTTAGAGTCTTCCATCATAAATTCTAAATCTCGTTGATGCTTATCAATTGCAATTTTGTATGTTGCTGTGAAAGTTGCAAACATTCATGCAAGAGGCGGAGCATTATGCCACAAGATTTGAGAAGGTCGTCGACAACTTCAATAGATGAGTTATGTTCCACATGTGGATGGATTGTCGATGGAATTTGGTTGTACAATGTTTGGAATGGAGTCATGTTAATGGTTGAATGGGTGCCGTATTGTAGGAGTGCTCAGCTAATGGAGTCATTCAACACATTGAGTTGTAGTGTCCATAATGAACATGATAGGTATTGTTTGAATTCCTGGTTGGTGACTCTGATCTGATCGTTCATCTTGTGGTGTTGGGTCGTGTTAAAACATAGATTGATGGCAAGTGCCATGAAGAGGTGTTGCTAAAAATTACTCATAAAAATGCAATTGCGTTCGGATATAATCATTTTTGGAATGTCATGTAGTATGAAGATGTTAGAGATAGATTGGGTGATTGTGAAGTTAGTAGAGAGGCAAAAAATTTGCATATTTAGTAAGGTGGTCTACAATTACCATGATGTAGTTTTATCATGGGATGATGAAAGTCAAGTAATGAAATCCATTGTGGTGTCTTTTCATGCGATGATTGAGATTAGAAGTGCTCGGCTAGCATTTAGTCATTGGGAAGATGTGGCAACTCACATACTTATAGTCATTTTAGTGCATTGTTGGCTAGGAAATGTGGGGCTAGATGAGAAAGTGGCTTATGGCTGCCATTGTCATCGCCATTGCTGGTTGTATGATAAGTGCGAGGTTGTTCTTTCTATAGAATGAATCATTTATCAAAACAAGTAATATGGAGAACTTGTTTGGATGACTTGAGATTGTATTTATTTGACGTTTTTGTGTCATTTTGGTTTATGAATTGTGCACCAAGTAATTATTGTCGCCACTTTGCTACTACTTCATTGAAGGCAAACAATTCTCAATTATAGGTGCAAATATACTATATTTTGGGATTGAGTTTCTTACAATACTAGGCAATGGAATGGCCGACCTGGCAAAGAACAATTCCAATTTCAAACCCAATGTTTTTTTCGTTGATGTCCATGGTGAATGGCTCAGTAAAGTCCAGTAGTGCTTAAACAAGGGATTTTCATAGTAGGACAAGGAGATCCACCTACACTTGATTCTCTTGAAGAATCAATGGTATATTTGAGTATTTGGCTTTGCATTTCAGAGTTTCTCCATTACTGACTAGAACATGAAAAATTGGCATTTATTGGAGGGGGAGGTCAATTAACGAGACAGGGCATTGTTGGATGAAGTTATTGGTTGACCCACCATTAATTAACACCTGCATGCTGAATTGGTGCAGTATGTTAGCTATGCATGTTGAGATTTTTAAGTGAAATTAATCATTGGTTGATTGTGCTTGAATATATTTAGGTCAACTGGTAGTGTTTGCACATTATTGAATCCTTGTTCAAGTCATCAAAAATTTCACGATCATTGGTGAGCATGATGGCAAACATCTTGCGCTTGTAGATATGATTTCGATTGAACTTCTCATTATAATGGTGACAAAAGCCTTTTTTTATTTCTCCATCTTTTTTGTTGCTACAACAATAACAAAAACAACAATAATAAGCCTTTATCCCACATTCCCACTATGTGGGGTCGGCTATATGAATTCTTCTTTTCCACTGTGTTCTATTAAGTATCAAATTCTCATTTAATTTTAACAAAATAAGATAATTTTTTATACTACATAATCGAGTCTTCTTAGATCTACCATTACCTTTCTTCACATAAGTCAAATCTAATATGTGTACTCTTCTAACTTGGTCATGAGATGGTTGATGTTTTATGTGACCAAACCATCAGAGGAGACTCTTGAATCTTAGTTGCCAATGGAGCTACTCCAACCTTCTCATATATATATATATATATCGTTTTGCATTTTGTCTCTAAATGTAAAACACTCATCCACCTGAGCATCCTCATCTCTGCAATACTTAACTTAATTTTATGCTTCTCTTTTATTGGCCAACATTATGCTATATAAATCATTAGAGGTCTTTCCACTATTTTATAAATTTTTTCCTTAAGTCTAAGTGGTACTTTTCTATCGCACAATAGATCAGATGCATTTCTCTACTTCAAGCATCCAACTTGAATTCTACCAATAACATTCCTATCTATTTCACCATCATTTTGAACAATCGACCCAATATATCTAAGTTCACTCTTTTTATTCACTTGACCACCCAATGTCACAACCCCACCACTAGATTTTTTACAACTAAAATTACATTCTATAAATGAAAGCCTTTAGACTCTAAGATTGACCTCCATAACTCAAGTTTCTCTTGAACTCCCTCTCTAGTCTTATCAACAAGATGATTATCATTAGCAAAAAGCATACTAAGGTCCATCCCCCTGTAAATGTCTAGTAAAAACGTAGATATGGGCTTAAAGTTGATCTTTGATGTAATCCAACTGAAATAGAAAAATACTTGGTCAATCCTCGTGTTTGAACACAAGTAACAACTCCAATATACATATCCTTAGTGAATTGAATATAAGCATATCAACTCCTTTCTTTTTTATAATCCTCTAAAGCACTTCTCATGAAACTTTAACTTATGGTTTCTCTAAATCAACAAATATCATATGTTGATCCCCCTTCTTCTTTCTATACTTTTTCATCAAACCTCTCAACAAATGTATAACAGCCATAGTAGACCTACCCGACATGTTTTGAGAAACTTTTGTATTGCGTTGTAACCTATGTTCAATTATTCTCTCCCATAATTTTATTGTATGACACAGTTCATTTATTATTTTGCACACTCTTGTGTATCACTTTTATTCTTAAAAATAAGGATCAACAAACTCTTTTCTTCACTCATATCTTTTTAGTTTTTAAAATAATGTTGAAAAGATTAGTAAGCTTTCCATTCTTTTATTGAAATTTCATTAGACCCTATTGCTTTTCCACTCCATTTTCTTTAAAACTTTCTTAACTTCAATTTTACTAATAGGAGGATGAAAATAAAATTACCTATTTTCGTTTATGGTACTAAGATCTTTAAAGTCAATACTTTATGATTTTCATCATTGTTCTATTTTACTTGAATTAAAATTTATTTCTTCTATATTTTTGTTTGGCTAACTTATACATACATCTTTCACCCTCTTTAGTATCCCGTCTCTAGTATAAATCACTAAAAATTAATTTTTTTGCAACACATATTGCTTTCTTAGAATCTCTATAAGCCACTTTATATCTTTTCCAATTCTCCGAGCGTTTACATCAAAACCAATTTTTATAACAAAGCTTCTTATTTTTGCTATTTTCTTACACATTTTAACTCCACCACTTACTATTTTTATTAAAAGGGGCTTTTCCTTTGGATTCTCCAAGCATTTTTTGGCAATTCGATTAATTGTGCTTGTTACATTTTTTCACATAACATTAGCTTCTTCATGAACATCTTAAATCTTAAGATTTTGTAACTTATTCTTAAATATATTATTATTATTATTATTATTTAAGTACTCTCTTCTAATCCTATGAAAAATATTTTAATTTATTTTTTATCTTTCAATCTTTCATCTTAAAATCTAAAATTAGTAGTCGATGTTGGGTATTTTTAACATTCACACGGAATGACTTTACAATCTTTATAATTTAAACGATCTATTTTTCATCTCTGTTGTTACTATAATGTTTAATTTGTAATGGTGATTTATTGGTGGTGGTTTATTGGTGGTTGTTTATGTAGTGAATGATTGGGATGGGGGTGGAAGAAGAGGTGGTTGGGATTTGTTGTTTTTTATATTGGTGGTAGGGGTGGGAGAAGCAAGTGTTTTACCACAATTTAGCTTGTTTTCAATGAGTTTGGCTAATTTGATAGCTTGGTTGAATGACTCTAAATTGTGAAGATGTACTTTTTTGAGAATGGCATTTTGAGATCATATTTGAAGCAAATTTGTAAGAAAACTTCATTGATGCCATAGATTTGGTTGGAGAGTTATTCAAATTAATGTAGGTAATCGAAGACTATTGTCAATTGGACTAGTTTAGCAAAATCATCCCATAAGTTGCGATATTTTGAATGGCTAAATTGAGTGCACAGTGCGATGATGAAGCTGTCCCAAGTCATGCGCTGTTTGTTTTTTAATATCTAGTCAATTTGTTCCAAGTTGTGACTTGTGAGTGTTGTCCATGTGGAATGATGTAAGAGCTAGTTTATTGCTATCCAAGAGCTTGTGGAAATCATAAAATTTTTTAATTTTATGAATCCAAGTTTTGGGGTTGCCTGTGGCATATTTCAATATAGCTAGGTGCATTGCTTTGAAAGGGTTCCCATTCGTTGAATTTGTCTTGGGGGAAAATTGTGCATAGTTGGAGATGGAGATTCGAGGTCATGGGATGCTTGAAATTGTTGGTTAGTTTTTACTTCTAATATAACAAGGCGAAGATTGATTTACCAAAGGGTGTCTTCAATATCTATTGTTGTTCTTCAGTGGTGTGTAGGTGGTCATTGTTGCCCATTAGAGTCGGGAGGGAGCATGGTTGAAGTGCAAAATGGGCCAATGAGAGCACCGGTTGTTAGGAGCCTATATATTGAGTAATATTAAAATAGAACCAACAATAGCTCAAGAAGTAGAGAAGTAAGCCAACTTAGGTGAATTCAAGAACAAGCACCCACAACTCCAAAGAAATATGTTTAGGAGAAGAAGATGAAGTTGAGATATGCATACATAGGTTTTAATTTTTCCCTTTCCTTCTTGAAATCGTTATTAATCCCCATTCCCCATGTACTCCCTTTTTTGGCCTTATTTGGTCATATTTAATGTCGAAGCACGCACATTATGTCTTGTGCATATGTTAATCATCAAGCCAAATAGTTGGCTTGTGCTTTCGTGTTGTAGTTAAGGCCATGGATGGTGTTGGGTGTTGTAGTTAAGGCCATGGATGGCGTTGCCTCTGCATTTTTTGAATCCATGAATGCAGTCGGAGTTGGTTCAATTGAGTGCGTGATACTTAAATTTTTATACTAAACTGAGAATTGTGATTTTTCTTTAGCTCTTACCACGCTTGCCATATATTTATGGTGTAGGGTGTGGTTCATCATCATTTTCAAGTATCCATGATGTTGATGTATGGTGAAAATGGTGGTGGACAGTTTGCAATAATTATTCTTGATATCAAATTACTCCAAATTTGGAGCTACTTGTATGTAGATATAGGCAACTTGTAGGAATTGCATTCTACGTCTATGACGATTAATATGCAATTGACTTAGGTTTGGAGTTTTGCGATGGTCTTAGGTTAGGATTTAGGATGGTTTTATGGTAAGTTTTGAGATGGTGTGAAGATAGGACTTGGGTAGGGAACTTGAATCATCACATTGCAAATAAATTTGGAGCACAAGTTGAGAGCCAATTAAAATGTTAAATACAAAAGTTATAGAGAATTGAGTAATGACATGTATTAAGAATCATGCAATTCTAACTAGAAATGGGAAGAATATGCCAAATTATTTTGGGGACCAAAATTGTTCTATGATAAAATTTTCTATAATTTAATATGAGAGAGATTGGTGATGATTTATGGGTGAGAGAATTGGTTGGGTGGGTATTGAGGGGAGATAAACAATGGTATGGGATAGATGTAGCTGCTTAAAGCATCAAACACAATCATAAACTTATAAACTTGCCTTAATTGAATTATTCATGAGTTTAAGAGCCTTTTTCTAGGCATCTAAAGGTTCCTTAAAACCTAATTACATGCCGTGCTATTTTCAACTAACTCCAAATTAAAAAATAATTTAAAATTCAAACAAATCTTAATAAAATAATAAAAAATTCAAAATTTCCAAAAATTCTTGAAATAACCTAAATTAGAAAAAGGTCTCATTATTTTATGATCAATGTGATTAAATCATGATATAAAAAGGCATCAGATGGGCTAATTTTCTTAGCTTTAAGTGTAGTAGGGTGCTTATGTGATGCTGTTGTGGAGCAGATAGTTGGTACCCACTAATTCTTCTGGAGTATTCACAACTTCCTTTTGCTTAATACTAGTGTTGGCAGCCTGGTACTTTTCTAGGAGATCATGAACAGCTTGTTAGAATTCTTTACGCGTTATCTAAAATATTTTAATTTTAGACGATCATGGAGTAAACTAAATATTTTTTGTTGGTTAGAAGAGGATATTGTGAATTCATATATAATTCTCCACTTAATGTTTGATATTGATGAAGTTGATGGTTATACAAGAAATATGTCGATTATTGGTGATGTAGTTATTCATTAAATAATACACTTGTAGGAAATGTAGGAGTTTTGAATGTGCATGATAAATAAAATTTATTCGACAGGGAAAGTTGTATTCATATCAATGTCAAGATTCAAATCAATATGATAAATATTTGACCCAACTATTCTAATGATTATGTATTGTTTAAACTCTTGGTTTTGTAATGTTTTATGTGAAAATTATTTAGGATGAATGCATGCTAAAATATAATCAGCTTTTATAGTTTTGTCCATTAGGGATTGCTACCTGTTATCTTACAAGAAAAATTGCTTTCTTGTATCAGCACGTAATTTATGTAGGTAAATAATGACTAGGGTAACATAACTAGGAAATGATGCATGGATGGACCAAGAGCTATGGGACATTACCCAGCCTCATTGGTAGTTTCTTCCAAATTCATGGTGTCCTCCCCCTCCTTGTTGGCTAAAGGCTAATGTGGATGATCCTTGCTTCTTTCTGGTGATACTAGCATTGGGATTGTTATCAGAAATGACAGTGGCTATGGGCTATCATTTCCAACATTGGGACATCACTTATGTTGAACTCTAAGCCATGCGATCCATCAAGCAGGTTGTTGATCCTTGGATCTATGAATATAAGGGGATTGTGATTGAAGGTGACAACAATAGCATTGTTGACTACCTCAAGCAGAGCTTACATAGTGACACTTAGAAGACCCAGCCTCAATAGGGCCCATACCTTAGCTTCCTTCAGAGTTTCTACCAGGTCATCTTCTCCTACACATATAGAGATAATAATAAGCTAGCAGATTTTTGTGCATCCATTGCTACACATTTTTGACTTTTGTTGGCATGATAGCAATAGGATGCTATTCCTCAATTTTTTGTCATTTTCGAGGATGATAGAATTCATGTTGTACTTTCTTAGTTTTTCCTTTCTAGGACTACTTTTATAACTTTTTTTATTCTGATGCAAATTGCACTTTCAAGGATGAAGATGCTAGTGGTCCTTATATGATATCTTATTAATTGTCCAAGGGTCACTTCAATTGGAAGAAATAATGAAGAGTTTTTATGATATGCCCCAAAATATTTATTAGCAATAAGTCTCATAATTGATTTCATCATAAAATGATGAACAAATAATCAAGCTAGACTATTTCTTTGAAAAAAAGTCCAAATGGTTTAATTAGTTGATAAATGTTTCAACTTTTTTTTCTGCATTTTATAGGTTGATGTGCAGTTTTTCATGGTTTTGGTTACAAAACCCTTACGAATGAATTCTCTATTATTTTTTTGAAGTTCAATAAATTCCTTACAATTTCTTTTAGGTGGGCATTCAAATAATCTTGATCCAATAATAAAACCAATGTGTTCAATCTCTTGCAAAATATCATACTCAATATTTTAAGAACTAATTCAAAAAAAGGTTTAAGCCTTAATCTAGGATCAAATTCTATCAACGACATTAGATTTGATTCTTAATTAATTTCAATTCAAATGGAGATTTTTCTTCTAAATTAAGTTTCATTTCCGGCTTTATTTTTTGTTGAGATTGAGCTACTAGTTTAGATATGAATGTTTATTATATTGTGAGCTTAATTTTTGATAGCAACCCTTATTCATATTCACATATTATTTTATGTGCAACCTCAGATGTACAATCAAATATATAGTTTATGAAGTACAATATGCTAGCATGTGATTCAATGATCACAACATGAAAATGGACATGTCAACATTTAAAAGTAGGACATGATATGTCATATACACAATGTTTTCTTTGATAAATCATTATCATTGAAACATTCCATATGAATATTTTCAATAAAGAAGAAATATTCATTTAAACATAGTCATACGTGGCACTCAAAAAGCTTTAGGAATAATTAAAATAAAACCAACATTGTTTTAATGATTGCATTTAATATGTCATCACTGTATTTTATCTCCAGCAAGAATATAACATTATTATTAATCATTAGACATGATTTTTCAGATTATGCTGTTTACATAAAATACCAAAAGCCTTAAAAAGAGAATAGTTTTCAAAATAATCACAAAAATACAAACACATTGATGGAAAAGTAATTGGATTTTATAAATTTAGTGGTGAGACACCCTTCGATTGTCCAATCCAAATAAAAATGTTATTGAACCAAGAACAACTTATGCATATCTTGTTTACTTCTATTAGCATCTTGATCACACTCAACCTTGAAGTTTAGAATAAAAAACTTCTTACACAAAATTTCAGCATGTATAGCACGTGCAGGTGTGTTGGTGGTGTCTTATCTAATATATGTTCGACTTGAGCACAAAAGGTTTTTTGAAGCGCTTGTGCCTCTTAGTATATAATCATCTTGCTTACGTCAGTCTTCTTCAATTCTAACTTGTTATCTTTAAAATCTTGAATAGGACTAGCTTCAAGATCAAGTTGATAGAATAGTTTTTCCTTAGAGATGACTTCTTAGTTATTTTTGGAGTAATAATTTTTGTGTGGACTCTTAACGAGGAAGTCATCGATAGGTTGGTGACTATATGAAGGTGCTATTTTTGAAACACTAGCAAAATATTTAATATTTCTAACACAAGGGTTTCAATACTATCTAATAATTTCATAAGCTTCATTAGAGTTTCAAGTTAATAACTATTTACCAAACATAGCAATTAATAAATCTCAAGCTGTCGGAAAGGTGAGGATAGCTTTCACATAGCTGTGGGTTGCAGCAATCTAAGGAAAATTTTTGAGACCTTAGCCAAGTGGGGCTTTGCTACACCACAATTTCAGGAACTACAAAACTCCAATCATCATGGTGACAACTGTCCTTGGAGCTCTCACCAAAGTTGAAATCTACCCCATCCTGGAGCGAAGGGACACAATTCAAGACTTGATAGAACCGTGGATGTTGGAGGTGAAAGGGGTGATCATTGAAGGGGATAATAGCAGCATTATCTGGTACTTCCAGAAAAGCTTAAAGATGTATAAAGGGGTTAGTAGGCCTCAGCTTGGGATGGATTTAGAGTTTCTTCAATAGTTCCAATAGCTCCTTTTTTGTTTTGTTCATAGAGAAGGTAATAGGCTGGCTGATTTTTGCGCACAGGTTGCCCTTCATCACTCTTTTTGGTGGAGAAATACTAATGATGTAAACATTACCTTTCCTGGTTTTGTTTTTTACTTGGGTGATACTACCATGGATAGGGGTAATAGTTTTGATTTTCTTCATATCCTCAAAGAGGATTTAGCTTACATAATACATCCATAGTTTATACTTCTTCTGTAACCCTTTTTACTTATATTAATGTAAAAATACACACTTTGGCTATTTTGTCCAAGGTTCTTAAGTTTTTCAATCATTGTTCACAATATTTTGTTTGTAGATTTGTTTAGTTAAGCTTATATTTCATTTTACATTCAATATCACTTTCAACTTTGTTCCAAAGTTTTCTATCTGATCCTACCAAGTTTAATCTAGCAATTCTAACAGGCCCTAGTTCACACATTTTATTAAATAAGTTTTTTTAAGTAATTTAACTAGTTTAAAAAGTCAAATGTAATTTTCTGTTCCATCAAATGCTGAAATATTTTTATTAATATCGATCAATGATGTTCATCCATGTAATATTGACGGATAACCTATATGCATTTATTTGTTGATTAAAGAAACTCAACATCACTTAAAATTCTGTATTAAAAGTGCTACTTCTGAGGCCCAATCAAATTCATAAACATAATACTGATGATTATATTCAAATCTCTATAGCAGTAAGCTAGAGGAAAAGTAAATTTGGTTGACTCCCTGTAACTTTCAACAAGGCTATTCTTATAAAATATAATTCAGTTGTTCTCACCCAATGATGATATCCCAACAATTAATAGAAGCTCTTCCCAAAGGTTTACGTTTTGCAGCTTAGTAGGATTGCCTGAAAAAATCATCTACCAAATCTCTAGGTTACACTCATAATTTATAAGATTTGAAGAATCATTTAACTCAAGTATACTATTGCTGCTGAAAAACTGTTTTTTTTTTTACCGGAGATTTTAGTCAGAACAACTTGTATTCTTCTACCTGTTAAGCTCGCATTTTATATTCTAATGCAGAAAAAAAAATGCATATCAGAGCATTGAGGTAATTTGAAGTGGAGCAAATTCTTTGTTAATCATTTGGTTTTGAATGAACTCTCACACATTTCCTAACAATGTGTCATTTGATTGTATTTCATGGCAGCTCAGTTTTGGAGGAAGAGGAAGAACGTGGGGTTGCTCACATTGTTGAACACCTTGCTTTCAGTGCTACAAAGAAATATACCAACCATGATATTGTTAAGTTTCTTGAAAGCATTGGTGCTGAATTTGGTGCCTGTCAGAATGCTTTAACTTCTTCAGATGAGACAATATATGAACTACTTGTTCCAGTAGACAAACCTGACTTATTATCTCAGGCGATATCTGTTCTTGCAGAATTCAGCTCTGAGGTGTGTAGTTTATTTTTTCTTTCTTTATCTTTTATAATTTAAATGTGTGTTATTTACTATTGTTCGTATGTATGATATAGGTTCGAGTTTCAGTAAAGGATCTAGAAAAAGAGCGTGGAGCTGTTCTAGAAGAGTATAGGGCTGGGCGTAATGCTTCTGGTAGGATGCAAGATGCACATTGGATTCTAATGTTTGAAGGATCAAAGGTGTTTTTTCTTAGTCTGTTCTTTTGGCTTGGTTTAAATAAATCTGTCATTTTTTGAAAAATCAATTTGAACCATTAAGCATTTTCCTAAATTTATCTCTGTTCTATTTATTACTTTCAAGTTTGTATTACTCTTTGTTATGTTTTCTTGTGTTTTGTGCTACTTGAATTTCCATGAAACATTAATTTATTTAGCTAAAGACAATCATCTTTGCTCAATATTTATGGAAATAAAGTATATTTTAAAGTATATTTAATATTTTTGATTAGTGTGCATCATGGATGTGTGGCCTTTGAAAATTCATATCCGACCTCTCGATGAAGAGAGTTTAATTAATGTTAGTCAAATTTTCAGAGGACATTCAACAATAGATAAAACACTGCCCAGAGTTTTTTCCCCTTATCTTGTGAGGACTTTAGATGTGGTTCTACATTTTCTATAGACACAAGCACCTATAGTTAATTACTCCTCTCAGTGCTGAGAGAAAATTTTCAATTAAAGTTAGTCGTTAGGTTGCTATATACTTAGCATATAGTAGCAGTCTGTGGACTTTTGAAGTTTAGATTTATGAAATTCACCATTTTTTTTTAACTTAAAGTGGATGGTTGGGAGAATGATGACACGCCCAATCAAAATCCATGGTTTATTATCTCAAACTATCGGTCATACTTTTACAATGGTGAGATAATCAGCCCAACATGATCAAATGATCTTTGTTAGTAGCTATGGGTTGCATCATCTAAGGAGATTTTTGTCAAAAAAGATAATTTTAAGTCCACCTTAACTAATAGATGATTTTTTGCCCTATCAAGTGCATCATATAGGTCACAACTCAAGGGGCAGAGCCATTGGATAATATACGAGATATAGTTGTGATCGTAATATAATTCTGTCATTTGATGGCAAATCACCCGGATAGTGGACTCAATCTTAACCGCATTATATGTGGAGTCTATTGGTGAAACTATGCAGATAGAGGATACTGACTTGTCTTTACTGACATGAGATTATTTGAGTTTAAATATAATAATACACTTGACTTGACATTAGTTCATTTGTGAGTTTTTTTTTTTTTAATTTGTTATCTTCGACAAACAGTTACGGAAGGTGGATAGATGTTTGCTTTAAGTATTTAGATAATTATTTTCATTTTTGACATTTTGAGCTTAATAATTAATTTTATATTTATAATGATATTCTATTCAAATTAATTTGATTAGAAATTTAATTGCATTTTGATAGTAATATCCTTTCCAGTTGAAATTTTCATTCAAAGTAGTTATTATCGAGGTAAATCTTGTGATTGTTTGATTGCAGAAGATCAGATCTATAGTTAAACTTGTAATCATATTTTAAGGTTGATACCGATAATTTATATTTTGAATAAGAAATTTCTTTATTAGCACCATTGATGGTCGTATGTAGATGTAAAATATAATATTTTTCTTAGTGATTAAGCACTTGACTTGCAATCAATCTTGTTAACTCCTATCCTTGTACTGATGAGGATTGTATTGGTTAAATAACCCGTTTAGAAGTGTGTATTGTGCACACACATCAATATTTAGAGCTTGCATCTTTCTAATTAGTGTGCATACATTTTCAAAATGGTTACCACACATGTCTTAGAGCTAAAATAGTTTGAATTAACCTTATCTTCAATCCGCACAACATTCTCAGATACAAAGTTAGGTGTGTAACACATGTGCTGGGGCACATGTGAGTTGATTTTCAATTTTGAGGACTCTTGTGTAGTTCAAAAAATCTATTAATTTCTTGAAATGATTATGATTTTCAAAGTGTTGAGTTAAATCTATATTCACCTCTAGACATGTGCAAGCAGCTTGATTTGAACTACTTGCATGAATTTTGAGGTATTTAATCTGAATGTGAAATCACCTCACAATGTATGCAAGATTAAATCCTTTAAGTCTTGCACATGCATCTTAATATAATGAGATTAAATATATGATTGTCGTATAATGTGTATTAGTGTTTAACTCATTTCTTTAAAAGTTTACACAGATTTCAACCCTTGATTGGGATGCTAGTTTGGTGCAAAATATATGCAATGAATTCAATTCATCCAAGCGTTTGCACATATTTAGAAGCATCTGAATCGAGCGATAGGTGGCCTTAGAGTGTATGTTAGAGTTTGATGTCTTCATATAATTGCACAAGTTATACAACATTTGAATTGCATGAATGGCTACTTCATAAGATACACAATTATTCATTTGAAGTTTCTTATCTAAGCCTTTTGTCTACTTGTACGTATGCATTGCGGATCCAATTGCATAACAATTCAATCCCTACATTAGCTTTCATTAGCTTTCATTTTCATTAAACTTTTAATGTTCATTGATTCCAATTTGTGTTGGTTGATGTGTCATTGAACTCATTATGGAATCATTCAACTTCTCTTGCTTATGTTTAATCATGTGATCAAAACCACAATGCAATTTGATTGCTCATTAAGAGGTTATATATATATATATATATATATACTATTTAGCTTATTTTGTTTGTGGGAAAGGACTTCATATGAGTGTTTATATGTGTGTGTTTCACTATCTCAAGTAAATTAGAAGAGACACTTAATCATACACATGAAGGTTCATACAAAATCTTTTCATGAATGCCTTACGTCTACTTGCTAATTAGAGTTGTAGATTTTGAGGGCATTGAAGTCATTCAACATTTGATCATATACTCACACTAGTGTTTGATTGCTTACATATGGTCTTCAACTAATTGCATCTTTATTGTTTATGGTGAAGGAGCTTGTTCGTATTCATGATCAAATTTGAGCAAGCTATCAAGTTCTCATATAAGTTGACCTTTTAAGGCAAGTTTTGCTCGCATCTAGACTAAGCTATCTCATAGTGATTTCATTATGTTGTACAAAATAACTTGAATGTTCATTATGACACATCAGTTGAATTCACAGGTGAGCAATTCATTCGTTATAAGTTTTTCTAGATTCAATTCATGTGTTTTGTTTGGCTTTAATATTGCAGAAGTCCAGAATTTTAATAAAATTTCAGAAGCATTTCGATATCGTTTTTGTTTAGGGGGATACATTGAGAGTGCTAGGCTTTCTCACCATGCTTATAAGAAGCGTGTATAATCAATGTCTTGCGAAACTACGACCTAAAGTCTTCATACCTACCGCACTTATAAAAAATAACACAAGCCTTTAGGTGTACTTGCAGAGCTTAATTATTAATTTATATTTTATTTTGAGCTTTAGGTTCATTTCTTTAGTTTATTTTAAGTCTTGTGTCAAGTCTAGCGATATTTTGACAACATCCCGACATCATTCTCACGTAGGGGGTTGTATTGGGAGGGCTTGCTCACCATGTCAAAAAAAACGTGTATGGGTGGTGTAAACATTACAGCCGAATGCGCCTTCCCATCACACTACGATGTGTATGGGTCTTTATGCCTGCACAAGTCACAAATTTCTCCTCCACGTCAAAAAAGATATGCATATGTACTTTTATACCTGTAAGCAAATGCAATTTTTTCCATCATACCAAGAAAGACATGTACGGGTATTTATTTGGTGGTCAGAAGTCTTCGTTCCCATCTCACAAAAAAAAAGCGCTTATGAGAGTTTTTACCTTAAAAAAAACACAAATTTCTTTGATGTGTTAGAACAACACACATCAGTACTTAATTTTTTTTGTAAATTTTCTCACCACGTTGGAATAAGGTGCACAAATATTTAAGTGATTTGACATTTATACCTTTGCAAGAATTCTAGAGCGAAATGTGGCACAAATTTCAAGGTGATCGCACGGTAAGGAGGGAGAGGAATGAGAAGTCTTGGGTAACACAGGGAAAGGAGAGAAGAGACCCGGTGGATTTCGGCTAGTAGAGTTGAGGCAAGCATGTGAGGTTTGGCAGTGGGCAGAACAGCAAGTCGGAGGGAGTTCGTGTCTTGTTGGGAGAGGACGTGCAATAGTGGGAAGCAGAAGAGATGGTGCTCGATGAAAGGCACAGGATGGGAGATCGGAGGATCACAATAATGCTCAGCAGGTGATGGGAGATTTGGATGTGGGAAGGAGGGCAAGAGGAGAGCTTCAGATGCTCAGATGACAGAGAATGGTGAGAGAAAAGTATCAGGGTTTGGTGAGCGAGGATGGTGAGGACGTGTGTAAGGTTTGGCAGAAGCAGATAGAGTGATCGAAAAAAAAAAAACGAAATGGAACGGATGAGAGCAGGAAAGAAAGGAGTTTTGGCCAGTAGAGGGAAGGGGGATTCAACGGCCTTGATAGAAGGTATGGGGACATCATGCATGGGAGTAGGAGGTATGGGATGCACGTTTGACGGGACAAGGCATGAGTTGACTTGCAGTTGTGATTAGAGTGGGATTAGGTGGAAAATCGTGAAATTTGCCTCGAAATGCGTGCCAAACTTGACGAAATTTATCGTGCGACGACTGCAATCAATAGTTAGGATACCTGTTCATCCCATTTTTAGTTTATTCTAATTTTAATTATTGTTATATTTTTACTGCAAGTCATCCTCAATAGTTTGAGCTGATATTTAATTAAGTCCTTTTTTAACAATTAGTGATCTACTCTTTTGAACTCGTTTTTATTTGATAGAATATCAAAACCATCTAATTATATCCTATATTTGAGGTGTACCTTGGAGGTTAAGCATTTCCAACACTACCTCTAGGTATCTTTTATTAACTAGATAATCATAGGCCAATTTCACCCAACCTCGCTCCAAAATGATGCTCTCCACGCACCTGCCAAGATTGTAAAAGCTCCTCGAGGATCAGATGCTTGTGTATGAGGGCGGTGGTGGAACCTCTCCTCGGCCTCCAAACTAACAAATCTATTAGTGGTGTTGACGGCCACCCTCTTCTTCCCTTTACCAACATATTTTACTAGCATAGTGCATGAGAAAATATAAATTAGAAGAAAGAGAGAGAAAACTCCAAGGAAAGGCTCTAAAGGGAATGCAGAGTGAAAATTTTGGCTGCCCAAGGGGTCCTATTTATAAGCGGGCCTAGCACTGCGGTACCGCAAAGGTAGCGCTGAGGCGTTAATCTCTCGATTTCTAAAATAGCAGCCCAGCATTGTGGCGTTCACATATAGTGTTGTGGCATTGGTCAGATGATCAAGGCGTTACTATGCTGGTCAAAAAGGGACATTAATTACCATAAATTCTTAAATAGAAAATGACACATCCCATTGATGTAGTGTCGATGCTAGTCAAAAAGTTTTCCCATGTCATTAAATCAGTTATTGTAAATCAACTTTTGTTCGTTGCTGCGGCTCTACATTATCAGTGCCGAGGCGTTACATTATCAGCGTCGAGGCACTACAATATCAACTACACTATCAGCGTCTCTGTGCTACTTTATCAACGCCGAAGCACCCATAAAGTGATCAATAGGGTAAATGATATTAGCGCCATGACGCTAAAACCATGCAGCGCTACGACGTTGGAGCTATAGCGTCGAGGCACTACATTTGTAGTGTCAAGGCGCTATGCTTGAGATATGTATGAATAGCCCGCATGGGCCCTGACATAATAACGATTGCTGAAATGAATATTCCGCATGTGCTGTATACCCTAAAAATTGCCTCAGTATCTTTTATGCAGATTTTCTTGTTTCCAAGTGAACCTTCACTAGAACTTTTATCGATTACATTCTGAATTTGATGTTTCTAATATAACCATTTCCTTGTTGATCTTGTAAGCTTTTTTTTTTCGCCATCCGGTTTGTTTTTTGTTTTTGTTTGGACATTTGAATCATTTGATTGCCATTTTTATTGCAGTATGCGGAACGTTTACCAATTGGATTAGAAAAAGTGATACGAACAGTTACTCCTCAAACTGTGAAGAAATTTTATGAGAAGTGGTATCATTTGCACAACATGGCTGTTGTTGCTGTAGGTGATTTTTCTGATACACAGGTCAGTGTTTTGTACACCTTGAAGTTTTTTTTGATGTTTCGTTCTGTTGATGTGCTTTGATTTGTTTTTTGATCTAAACCTATCTTTTCTTGTACCTTGAATAGAGTGTAGTTGAATTAATAAAGGCTCATTTTGGGCAAAAGGCTTCAATTTCTCAGCCCCTTTTGGATTTACCAGAATTTCTTGTACCATCACACAATGAACCACGGTTCTCGTGCTTTGTTGAATCTGAAGCTGCTGGAGTAAGTTATCTATCTAGTAAAGCGAATGCTCATGCATTTCCATATGCAGGAGCACGCATAACAAGATGAATAAGTAATGTGCCAAATATCATTTGCAAGTCCTATAGTGTCGAGTGGTATAACCTTATTAATTTTTTTAATCTCTTTGTTCGCTCTCTTTGGTGTCTAAAATAGTCTGCAGTTATGATCAGCTGCAAGATTCCAGTGGATGAGATGAGAACTGTGAAACATTATCGGGATTCACTAGCAGAGGCAATGTTTCACTGTGCTTTAAACCAGAGGTTCTTCAAGATATCCCGTTGCAAGGATCCACCATACTTCTCATGTTCATCAACAGCAGATGTTTTGGTTCGCCCTGTTAAAGCTTATATAATGACCTCAAGTTGTAGGGAAGGAGGGACAGTTGATGCACTTGAATCAATGTTGATGGAGGTGGATGTTACTTTTCACCTATCGAGACAATGGCCAATTGCTTACCCTTACAGTCTGTTTATACTGTTTTTTAGGTTGCCCGGATTCGGATTCATGGGTTTTCAGATCGTGAGATATCTATTGTGCGTGCTCTTATGATGTCAGAGATAGAATCTGCCTTCCTTGAACGTGATCAAATGCAGTCAACAGTTTTGCGTGATGAATATCTTCAAGTAATTTTACATTATTTATGCTCTCTTATTATTTATTTATTTTATTAGTTCTTCTTGCCATTAAGTATTTGGCTGCACTATTAGATCACTAATAGAATGGATTCATCTGCCATAGAACCGTTTTGATTCTGGTTGTCAAGTGCAGTTATGTCTCAATTTCTGCAGTTTATTTTTTTTAATAAAATATAACTATGAATTGGCTTGGGTTGTTGAACAAATTAGCCATTTGTTCATATGTGCTGATACCACATCGATTGACTTGATTGGCATATTTATTTTCTGAAATCTGAGCCACATCCTTGTTTTGGATATCTTATCAAGTTCTCTACAAATTATTGATTTTTCATGTGTTGTTAAAACATGCGTCATTACTGCTAATAATTTTTATACAGAAAGGGCAAGTGTTTATAGGAAAAGATCTGTTCTTCAAGTAACAGACAACTCCAGGGTTTTGGTTCCACTATATATATTTTGATAGTTTATTTAATCAGTTGGATAAAACTTTTGATTAGATAAAGAAAAGAGCTTTTCCAAATTATGAACCGTTAATGCGGAGGAGTACATCATGTTAACTTTCATCAAATACATTTTCTCTTTTTGTGGTGGTCTTTTTTACTTCTAAGTTATATTGTTGATACTTTACTTAAAGCTTGCTTTTTATTGACCTGATTTTGAACCTTAGACAATCAAGATCATCATCATCATTGATAACCTTACCTCAACTATTGCTGCTGGCTATGTACAATCTTTTTCTCTGTTCGTTGTTTTAGGGTGATGAATGTTTTGTTAGCTTTAGTTTAGGCAAGTTTTTTTTCTAAAACTTCTACAGATTTTATATGCGATCTACTATCTTTCTTTTCTATTCCATCCACATGTTATCTCCATGCCTTTTACCTGTTACCTCCATGATTTATTGGTGCATCTGCTACTTGCCCTTCCACTTTCCCAAACTGCCATATTCATCATGCTGTGCTCAAAATTTCTCTAATATACAATCATATGCATTCTATCTTTCCACTTTTATGATATCAATCTTAACATACTCATTTTAACTTTCCTAATCTTTCTTGTTAGTGGTTTATTTGTTTTCAAAACTGGATCATTCTTATGAGATAGATGAACTTAATACCGCTTTATAAGCTCACTTTTAAGTTATTTTTTTTCTTTTGAGGCACTTTATTTTTCATGAGTTTACCGTTTGATTATCAAATATAATTCATTTCAATGTGTTGTTAACCACTTCCAAAACCTATGACACATACAATGCAACTATCCTTGATGTGAATCCAATATGATTAGGAGATCTTTAGTCTTGTCACATCCACTTCTAATATTACTTTATTGTTCACCTTGCATATCTTTATTAAATTTAATATGGTTGTGACATGAGCCTTTCATCATCAATGTGCTCTAGATTGACAGGTCATTATCGGCATCCAACAAGTGTGTGTAGTTTTGATGTTTGTGATATTTATTTAGAGATATTTATATGGTTTCCGCATCCTCTTTTTTTAATATTAGTGAATTCGGTTATGCGGTGTTGTTTTTGTTATTTTAAATATTGTGTTATCTTGAACCTTGTATGATATATTTTTTAACACTAAATTGTAGTAAAGGGCTTATAGCATGGTTAAAAAGACCAGATGCTGTTATCTCACGCACAAATATGAGTTACAAATATGCAATCTAGCGCAGGCTTACTAAAAGTGAGTTTCCTTAAGGAGATTGTCACTTCATAAGGTGCAACTGATGTATGAGAAATAGGTAGATTTGATCAAGAAATAGTTTTTCTGAGTATATGATTTCTAACAAATTGAACTACTTGGTTGCACAAAACTTCCAAATTTCATGAACTGTACCATGACATTTAGTCCTCAATATGATCACTGGATCTAAGAAATCTAAATGAAAATGTTAGATACAATGAGCTACTTGTTTTTTTTTACAGCATTTTAGGTAATCTAATTTCTGTTAATTATCAATTGAAGTAATAATCAGATTGTCACAGGTTGACAACATCTAGTAGCGAAATTTAAGAAGATGATACATGTGTATTTTAATAATAATATTTTTTTTATATTGTAAGTATGATAATGAAAAAAAAAAACCCTATCTTGTTGATAAAAAATAGCTTAGTTATGAAGATACGTGATAGTGGGAACATCCAAGTTGTTTCATATAACATTAAATATTGGTCATAATAAACTTATTATATATAATTCATGCACAGAACCATATGCTAAACAACACACGTCTCCTTGCATTTTAAAGCCAAAATAGACTACTAAAAAATGAGATTATGCCTATGAAGGATAGACATGAATATGGATACAAGGACAGATATATGACACAATACGAACATGACAACGCAACATAATTGTGAAAGGTAGGACATGATATGTCATGGATATGTTTTAACATTTAATTAATTATTAATATGAAATATATATATTTTCTATGCAATCAATGAAATTGTTAAGACACATTTAAAGAATGGTAAACCTTAAATCAGATAAGTATACTTTTGCATTAATACAACAATAAAGAAAACCTAATGATATACAAGAAACAATATAATACAAAACTATAAATGCATTAAATATACAAGTCACAGTGAAATAGGGGTTCAAATAAATGCACAAAAATAGTAATGTAAATGCATCAAATAAGTCTATAAATCACATTAAAATAAAGGCTCTAATAGATGCATTCAGACAATCATGATTTCTATAAATCATAGTTAAATTTCTTCGACTTACTTGCAAACCTTGGCCTTAACCATTGAGAAGGATGAGTCCCTTGTATCTTGCCTTTGATTGTGGTTTCAAGAGAGCTTCAAATGAGTACGATCCAACTTTTATTTGTCTTGTGTCATCTTCATTGTCTCGGTGTCTAGCTTTAAAATGAGCTTTGAATGAGGTCTTGATGTACTCAGTCTTTTGAGCCTTTGTTTGAGAAGATTCAAGTAAGTGCAATATTTTTTTTTTCATAATTTTTTTTGGCTCGGACATGCCCACATCCTTGTGTCCCTATCTTGTGGGAGCCCGAATTTACAAAAAAAAAAAAAAAAAAAAAAATCAGATATAATTTGTGGCCTGTTGTACATATGTTGAGGCTTCTTGAAGCTGTGTTTGTGTTTGACACGTGTCTGATACGAGCAAAGATGTCATTTGATAATGTTTGAGCTTCATTATACAAAGGACTGTGGGCTTTGAAATTTTGTACTTGACCTCTTGATGAAAGAGAATATAGATTCATGCTAGTGAAATTTTTAAAAGGTTGATAAAATTGTAGATAAGACACTACCCAGAGATTTCATTCTCATTTTGTGAGGTCTTTAGATATGGTTCCAAGTTTCTTATAGGTGCAAGCACTTATAATTAATTACCTTTCTCTCTCTCAATATTAGAGAGAACTTTCAATCAAGGTTAGTTGTTAGGTCAGTAAATACTTAACATATAATAATTTTAAATTAGGTTTAAATTTAAAGAAATTTATTATCGTTAACTTAAAACAAATGATGAGGAAAATGGTGATGAGCTCAATCAAGATATCGTGGATTTGCCATCCATGGTTGTCATAGTTTTTAGTCTACTTAGTTAGAGAAGGTAGTTGACCCAACATAACTGAAAAATCTTTATTAGCAACCATGGGTTGTATCATTTAAGGAGATCTTGTAGACTTATGGTTGAGTATTTTTCTAAGGGGATAATTATAAGTCATCCTTAGCTAACATATGGTTTTGTGTCTCATTAAATACACCTCATGATTCACATCACAAGGAATAAAGCTATTGAGGAGTTTATGAGTTATAGCCGTGATCATAATTTAGTAGTGCTATTTGATGACGAACTACTCGGTTAGAGGGCTTTAATTGTATTCACTACTTTTGTAGTATCATTTAGAGGTGAAATTATGCAAATAGATGACACAGGCCATATCCATACTAGCATGAGGTGATTTGAGTGTGATTATAAATGTGCACTTGATATGACTTCGGCTTTTTGTGAGCTTTGGTTAATCCTAAGTTTGTTAAACTCAACAAACTTTTGTGGAAGATGGATTGATTTTTACTTAAAAATGTTTTGAGTGATAAATTTCTTTTGTCATTTTTTTAAAATTTTCTTATAGCTTTTAATATTTTTCATCTTTGCTTATGTTTGAAGTAATTGAAATGAGTGTTTTTGATAAGGATTCACCCTAGTTGAGATTATCATTCAATACGATCATTATCAAGGTTAATATTACTTAATATTGTTAAATAAAGTGATAAAATTTTTTTATGAAATTTTGTTTTTTTTAAGATTTTCGTATAACTTTTAATATTTTCATCTTTGCTTATACTTGAAGTGATTGAAATGAGTGTTTTTGATAAGGATCCACTCCATTTGAGATTAACATTCAATATGACCATCATCGAGGCTTATATTACTTAATATTCTTAAATGTATCAATCTTGTCAACTCCAGTATTTATAAGGAGGATCATATTGATTAAATACGATTCAAAATGTTATAAACTAAGTATCTTGTATGAGAGCATATGTATCATGATAGACTTTGAGTTTCATCTTTGAAAGAGAATTTGTCATTGCAAAATAATGGTAGGCATTTTAATTATCTATATGTTTATTCACAAAGATAATTTGAAGTAAAGCTTCATTTTAACCCGTGTAACATTCTCGCACTACGAGTTTAATTATTTAACTACTTAGTTGAAGCGCATGCTGATGAAATTGTATTTTCGTGCATTAGTTTCAATGCAATTATAAAACATTTTTATGTGGATTTAAATGCATTCATGATATAGCTACACAATAGGTAGATGGATTTTTGTGTACTTGTGCAGTTATATTTGTAACTTCTAACATATAGTATACTTACGTATATTTCAATATACTCATACATTTTTAAAGGCATTTGCATGATTTCTAAATTGATATGTTTAAGCTTTAAAGCTATCACATGATGTATGTTTGTATAAGTATTTTATCATTCAGATACACACAATGTTTCATTTAAAAATCTTTGAAGGGTTGCCTTCTATCCTCTTGCACAAAATATTGTGGATTCAATGTCGATTTAAATTATTATTACACATTTAAAATGAAATTCATCTCTTTTATTTAATTCGAAATCCGTTAAATTTTTAAAGTTGAATAAAGCATAATTCGTGAGCATTGAGGGACTTTTATTGTCACCATAAATTTCGCTCAATTCAAATTCTTTTTTGTGCTATTCAATTCATTTAATATGATGTACAACACTATTTGAATGTTTATTAGAAGGCTTATATTCATTAACGAGCTTCCCATTTGACTATAAGCCTTCTTCAAGTTCTTTTGATTGCTTTATAGTTTATTCAATGCTGCATGTAATGTTGCTTAAGTGCCACTTGTAAGTTTTCTATAAATTTAATGCAAGTATTATTTGTATTCAATTTTTCCCTTTTAATGTGTTGTACTTGAGTATTCATCATTCATTTTTTTAGCTTAAAACTGGCATTTTATGTTTTCATTTTATTATATTCAGGCTTAAGAAATGCTCATTTAAGTGTCCCAAATGAGTCTGTTTAATGTTCTTTACGAGTGATATTTTTGACAAAATTTCGATAGTTTGCTGACATCTCCCCCGCATAGGGGGTTGCATCAGTGGTGCTAAAGGCCTTATCGTCATGCTAGCTTTGGCATGACGGTTAGTGTTTTGAGGCACATTGGTTAGATTTTTAATCTCGTTACGTCTTAATAAGCGTAATAGGGTCTTCAAACCTACTATGTTCTATTTAACATAGCAGGGTCTTTAAACTTGCTTGAATATAGGATTTATTCTTGAGGTCTAGCATTGACAAACATGAGTTGTTAATTTTCGCATTTTTTTCTACAAGGCTGATCTCTAGAACACACTAGTGGTTAATTTTGGCAAATTTTCTTTGCCATATTGCAATATTATGAACGAGTACTTAATTTTAGACATTTTTTAAGCATTTTTACCTCAATGCAATAGTTGACATTGAGGAAGCTGCATTATGTAAGGAGAGAGAGAGAATTTTCTCTCTTTCTTTATATTATTTTACTATGATTTTTTCAAGATAGAAAATGAACGAGAGATTGAGATATTGGGTGGCTTGGGCTAGGGTTAGGTTAGATTCGAGCTAATATGGGAAATAGAGGTTGGAATGGCTCGGGTATGGTTGGAGTGGGCTTAAGTTTGGGGAATTTGACAATTGTGGCTCTGTGTGCGACAATAGGAATAAGAAAAGTGGTTAGTTACGTCCGACTCGTGTGATTGGGTGTGTGAGTCAAAGATGGGGACAAGTGGATTCAAGTGAAAGAGAGTGGGAGAGAGGTCGACTTATTGGGATAAAGTGAGGGAGAGCGAAATCGAGAATGAGGAGAGGTGGAAGTGAGCTAATGGTGTGCAGTCGGCGGCTTGTTGGATAAAGATGGTTGTGGCTATCTGGGATCAAGCAGAAGATTGAGAGGCAGGAGTGATTGCACTATCTGAGACGAAGTAGAGGAAGGAGATAGGGTCGACGGAGGAGTGGGTCGAGCACTAAGGTGAAGGAGATAGGGGTTGTGGCATGGAAGTCTGTCAGAAGAGACGGCACAAGATGGTGTGGGAGATTATAAGCAGCTTTGTACAAGAGGGGACAGTTGTGCAGGAGACTAGAAAGTGAGGGGCCGAATGGAGGAGATTCATGGTTTTGGTCGATTTTGAGAATGAGAAAAGGAGTGAGAAGTGGGACCGTGTAGAATGTGAGCTGGAATGTGGGGCATTCGTGTCCGGTGATGTGGATTGAACGTGGATTTCGTGAGAGTTTTGCGTGCAGGTAATTTTCTATTTGTTTTTTTATGTGTAGGACGGGTCAACAAGGACTAGATTTGTAGATCCCTTTTCATCGCCTGATCATACAGGGAGCCTTAAAAACATGTGAAAATATTTGATAGGATCTTTTGGGACGTTTTTAAAATTTTTAAGTAGGATTCTATCATGATTCAAGAGTAATAACTCATGTATAAATTTTAGAGATAAAAGAAAGATGTCATCTTATCCTGTGAGAACATGAACCCCTAATTATTAGGAATAAATATAAAGTCTATTTACAACTAATATCCAAATTATAATAGTAGTGGCCAAAACAGTACTCTTCCAGTCACGGGTTCTTGAATTCCATTGTCCTGCTTCAACATCCGAGGTAGTTTTGTGCAACATGAATGGACCCATCTAATGGATGTTCAAGAAGTGATCCCTATCAACAATAATGAAGAGACTAGATAACTGGTGTCTTGAAATTTTAGCTTATTTAGGAAAAGTTATGAAGAATCTCCCTTTTAATTTTATTCTCCTTTTCTTCTCATAATCAAACTCCTGTATTTTACCACAGCCCTCTACCGCAAGGCTTTTTAATGATTCAGAAAAATGAGATATGGCAATAGAGTGGCTAGATTGATTGTCTTTATCAAATAATTGTCTTTATGAGCCATACAAAGATGATAGAGTGGAAACGAGTATCAGAGATAAACTAGAATCATGTGTGTGTGTGTGGCTTATTTGCATCTAAAAGATATCTAGAATAATCGATTGACAATAGTAAATGATACTAGAGAATTTTTCAAATTACATATTTTGTGCAATAGAAGTGTGGAAATGAAATGTATGATAATATTCCAATGAAGTGTGGAAATGTTTAGGAGATCAAATTTCTTTTACAAATCTTTTAATGTTATTTTAAAGACTAAAAGATGCGATGAGTGGAGAAAGAGTTTATTGGTTTATATTTAAGAATAAGGTGATGCACAAGAGTGTTGATATAGAGGAATTAAGTTAATGTCATACATTAACATTATGGAATAAATGTGAGCATGTTACGATGTATTAGTTTCTTATTTGGTTTCATGCTAGATCTACTATGGATTTGTTAAGAGGTTTGATGGAGAAGCATAGAAAATAAAAAGGATACATATGATATTTATTGATTTAGAAAGCTTATGATAAAGTCAAGAGGTTCTTTGGAAGTTCTGAACGAAGAAGTTAATATGGTTATATTGAGTCATTAAGGATATGTATACTAGATGTCACTTGTGTCCAAACACAGGAGGATTGACAAACTATTTTCCTAGTTGGATTACATGATCAACATTAAGCCCTTATCTTTTTACTTTAGTTATGGATGTTCTTACGAGGCATTTACAAGAAGATGTACCTTGTGTATGCTTTTTCGATGACATTCTTCTTGTTGATAAGAAGAGAGAGTCCAACGAACTTGAATTATGGAGGTCAACTTTTAGAATAAAGGTTTTAGTTTAAGGATCTAAACCGAATATATGGAGTGTAATTTTAGTTGTAGAAGTTTTAGTGGTAGTGTGACTTTTTGATCAAGTCATTAATAAGAGTGGCGATTGAATATTTGCTCATTGTTCAAAATGATGGTGAAATAGATGATATTATTAGTAAATTCAAGTTGGATGGTTGAAGTGGAGGAATACATGCCTATTATGTGATAGAAAGTTCCACTTAAACCAGGAAAATTTTATAAGATGGTGGTAAACAATGACTCTATGTCAGAATGTTTATAAAGAGAAACATAAGACTAAGTTAAGTGTTTAGATGAGGATGCTCGTGGATGAGTGGCTTTACCCTTAGAGATAGAATGCAAAATGAGTATGTTAGGAAAAAGTTGGGTA